>QLNU02003225.1:10322674-10338535 GCA_006491805.2 Dysdera silvatica | reverse complement strand
CTAATATTGTTCAAATGTGGATGTTTAACCCCAAAACTTCCTCCTTGTGTACGATCTTGGAGACTTTATATGTATTTTATTTCTTTTATGTTTTTTAATCAACAAAAAGCTTTTGTTTCAAACATTTTTAATTCATGATATATAATTGTATTTGTTTGCGCAGTTTCGTTTGAATAGAAATGCTTATACATACTTAGTTTCCCTATTTCTTTTCCTTAAAACTGACTTTTAATGATTGGACGTAAGATTTATTTTGCGTTATATGTAATATTTAATGGGTGCGACATTTTGCGCAAAACCGGGAACTGCCTGTATATCGGAATTTTCATTCACATAGCTGATTGGAAAATAAAGCGTGCAATACGATTGTAATGATCACATGGCGTTAGCCTGGGAAAGTGAGACTTGTAGGTCTTCTTTGTGAAAAGGGTCGAGAGGAAACAGTCCGGATGTGGGCGGATAAAATTGCAATAACTCTGGTCTGCAAGGTCCAGATTGACATTGCAGAATATTTATGGGGAAACATGCGTAGAACGGGGAGAATGGTCACATCGGCCAATCAGGTGTGACCACGGTCTTAAGACTGACCAATTATATCATAGTGGAGAAAGAGTTGGTTGCGTACAGTGGGTAAGAGAGGGCAGATCGAATGAGGCAGAGGAGTAGGACGGACACACATGTGTGCGATTTCCGTGCCTCATCAATACGTTGGAACTTAGGGGGTGTGCCTATAGTTGCCTTGTCTGTGATGTCAAGGTATATACTAATCACCTTCAATAAATAGTCTTAGATTGTTTCTTCATTCTTGATATCTACCTCACTCTTCATCATCGACCTTCTAGTTTTCTACCTAGAAAACAGGAATAAAGAACCCGCCTCACGAAGAGACGTATATTGCTCAGCTACGAGCCGAGCTGGTGGCAGCACACGACTACCTGCACACACGCTGTGTGATCGCATATATATACCTGACTATGACATATGGTGGCAACGGACCTAGGTAAGAATGACAAATGAGATGAAGTTTAAGGGAAAATAAAATCGTTTGAAGAAGCATACCAAACAAAGATTGAAGACCGTAGGTGACCAGTCATTTCGACCGGGCGTTAGTATCCAGGCAAAGTAGATAGACCCATCTGCAGATCCCGGAAAAGAAACAGGGGACCGTCCGAGTGACAAAGTGGACGACGGCCAAACAACGGGGAAACCTATCCTATTACGCGGACGCAAGACGAGAGAGAAATTTTCGGGGAACGAAGAAGAGGGGCCCGTCGGCAGACGCATTCCGAATTAGAAAACCTTTTCGTAATTTACTGTAACGTGGACTCTCCATTGAAAGAAACTGTGGAACTGTACCCCAAAAGGAAAGAACAACTTTGTGAGCGTTATGCGCTATATTTTTAAAGGACATACGAACTCTTCTGATTCTGATATCTACCTCTCTCTTCATCACCGACCTTCTAGTCTTCTACCTAGAAAACAGGAACAAAGAACCCGCCTCACGAAGAGACGTAGATTGCTCAGTTACGAGCCGAGCTGGTAGCAGCACAACGACTACCTGCACACACGCTAAGTGTGATCGCACATATATTCCTGCCCATGACAATGGTGGAGATCCCCTCCAAAGATAAACTCAAAGATGCCCTACAGAAAGGAGAGATGACGAACCTCGGACAGGAGGCCAGAAAAAAATGTCTCAGGCGGAAATCCAAGTGCTCCACATACTACTGACAACAGGCGTAGCCTGAAATTTTTTCGGCGGAGAGGGATAAACTAAATCTAGGCAAATATTTTGTGGCCTACTGTATATTCAGTAAGGGGCCGTCAATAAATCACGTCACGGTCGAGGGGATGGGTGGGTGGTGCTGTAATTCTGACACACCATGAAAAATGAGCATGAATTTTGTGAATCGCGTGACAAGGGGGTGGGTGGGTCTCAAAAATGGCCCCAAAAAAGCGTGACATCATTTATGGACGGCCCCTAATGATGAGTTTCGGAGTGGGGAGGATGTATACCGTTTTCACCCCTTCCCCTCAATGGCCCTCAATCCAACTAAAATAAATAGTACATAAATTGATATTGGATATTTAATGATAACAGCAACTTTAAAACATACTCGCCTATTTTTTCTCCACACAGTTACCAGTCGCGAACTCAGGGGAGTGCATCATGCGGATATACCCCCCTCAACAAATAAGAAAAAAAATTAATACGAGCTGGCCATAGCTGCCCGTCGACAGCCGTGGCCACTCCCCGCAAGCGTTTGGGTCTAACCCCTATTCAAAATAATTCAAACAGTTTTTATGTCCCAACCACCGGACTTTCAAGAAAGTTGACATTATTATAATTTTTTTTATGGCATGAATGCGTGCACCTGGAATGGAACTTTCAAAGCTAAAGCTGCCCCCCTCCCCCGGCCGGATTTTTCAACGTGAAAAGTGCTATTAATATTTAACGAAAAGCATTGATTTGAGTACGGCTTACCTGCCCTCTACCACCGCCCTCCCTCTGGAAAAATAAACAAATTAAAAAATAAATGTAGGTACTATGCTTTGAACCGTTTGTTGGTTGGAGACATCAATCATATAATAAATAACACTTATTAACACTTGGTGTCAGGACAAAAGGTTACTGAATTGAAACTTTATAGGATGGTGTATGAAAGATGTCGGGTGCATATTCAAAAAATGTATAACAATACCTCCCGCCGTCCGCCCTCAAGGCTTTTGAAAGAGAATTTTCGGCAGGGAGGGAAAAGGATATTCAAAAGTAACAGCGATAAGCTGCCAATTCTAACGAACTCTTGCATGTGGATCAGTCTAGACGCTTAAGGATACTGAAAATTTAACTTCCGTTCATGGTAACACGGTCAGCTTCCATAATGTAGCCAGGTTGAGTTTGCCGAGAGTATGGCAGGAAAGATAGGGAAGGCAGAAGCAGCGGGCAGAGCATACTTGATTTAAGTACCAATCAAAGATTTTGGCTTTAAAGGCGTGAAAAGACAGGGCTTTAAATTCTTGAGGGATCGAATTTGAACACATTACGGAGATGCTATGGATTTTATAGTTTGTGCGAGTCCGCGGTATTCTGATATCGTCCTGGTGACGTTTGTTTGTTTGTTTGTTTTGTGGTTTTACGGCTCAAAGACTACAATGGTCATGCTGCGCCGGGACCTACTGTTTTCCGAGGAATCCGAACCTCTTAAGGCCTGGGGAACCAAACCCCGGACTACAGTGAGCAGTGCGATCTTTATGAGATCTCTGAGTAAGCGTTCTTTTTGCACTGCTGGGAGTCGAACCCGGATTAGCGGCGCACTAGGAGAACGCGTTACCACTGCGCCGCAGGGGCCTGATGACGCGTCTTATATTCATGCGTTGTCTGTGAAATGGTGAAGGATAAAACTAGATCACCTTTAGTGACTTTGTACATAAGGAGCGCAAGTTTGTAGTTTATTAACAGAGTGAAAGGAAGAATGCGCCATAATTTAAAAAGTTGGCCAGCGTGTTCATGGAAGCCTGCAAAGTTAACTATTCGCATAAGCATTTTTTGCGTTCCCGTCAACTGCCAAATGGTGGTGAGCCCACGGAGTGCCAGTACACCCTCTTGCACCCCTCGGTGAGCCCATTATATACAGCTATACAATATTTTACAATTACGTAAAACTATATATTCTTTATGACTACATATATATATATATATATACGTGTAGTGTTTCATAGTCATGCATGATAGCTGAAATCTCGTAGCGTGCTGGCGTGGAAAACGGCCGTTAGTATTTTTGTATTTGGAAACCTCTTCATCTCTCGTTGGTTTTGTAAACAACAGTTTTTCTCGAACGCAATCACGATAAATGGCAACTTGTACATCAAGGTAGAAACTTCAAGGTTTGTTAACTTGTGTCTCAAGCAAGGTACCTAAATCTAGAAAACAGACTCATCTCAAACATCCTGTAACAAAAATTGCAGGAGCTAGACGCAACGGATGATGTTATATGCAACAATGGTTTCAAATTGGTAATGGGTTCAAAAGGGTGGACCGGGAAGAAACGCAGTTACGCGAGGTACACTGAAATAGCAAGCATTTTCCAAAGGAACACGTGCGCCAGCAGTCATAACTCAAGCCTTCGCCCTAACTAAGCCGGGTTTTACTCCCGCTAAGCATGGTTGTACGTCACCGTAAGCCGTCGGGTCCATCGTGAATGTCCCGTTGTCGAATGCCACTGAATGACTAGTCTTAAGACGTAAAATATACTAATACAGAGAAAAAAAATGCAAATGAACATGACTTACACTTCTGGCTGAAGACGGGCCGAATTTCCTTATACCTGGATTGCACAGCCTTTAAGGAAAAAAAAATGACCGATTGACCACCTTAATTTACGATGAGGTGTAGATACGTAAGTTTTTGGCAGGAGTTTCTTGAGGCTTGAAAATTACCAAAAGGCCCCTCCAGAGTAAAAATAATGAGAAAAGGGCACCCCTATTTGTATTACAAATGTACGAGACCAACTAACTGAGACCAACGGCTACTCTTGGCCACCTTAACTCCCATCCCTCAAAATGTTTGGTTTGTTATGCAGCTTGCGCAAGGAATGAGAAAAATATACTACTCACTGTATCAGCAAATTCTACTATCTTCAGTAATTGGTACCACCAACCAATGGAGATCATCTATAATAAAAATATGCACATTACATCATCATTATTACATCATCATCATCATATCATCATTATCCTTGTTTTCTTCATATTTAACCATAAAAAATTACTCCGGGGACCTTCATATATTGTTGGGTAAAACTATTATTTGAGGCTGAATTAAATACTATTTCATATCCCAAATGGTATTTTTTATTTCGTATTCAAAGCAGGATTCTCCGAATTGTAGTATTTATTTGTTTAGTGGTATTTTGCCTGATATGAAAGCAGTTAATTGCCTTTTTCTGCATGGCTTTTATGAAGATTTCTATAAACTATTTAGCATATTAAATATCGCAGATAAAACTAGTGAACTTCACAGTGAATTGATGATACTACACTCTTCCATCCCTTTATAATAGTTTAAATATTATATAATTCTAAGGGTTCCTTTTGTCGCAGTGTTCTTTTCGTTTAAAGAACCCTTTCACCCAAGACCCCCTTTTGTCTCGGGAACCCCCATTTTGAGCAGTCTTATTTGAAATCCACTGCTTAGCCCCATAGCAGTGAAGGTACACATATATCTATAAAACGTATATCCTTAAAAACATTCGCGTATCTTCTGCTTAGAAACGGTAGAATAAAACATTTCAAACATTATTTCAGTACAATCTGTTTTAACCAACAGATACTTTTTTTAGTGTTTTTTTCAGTATGCTACTAATTTTCTTTCTAATTTACTTTTTGTTTTTCTTTTTACTTTATCTTTATTTCTTCTAGGTTACTTTATTTTCATTTAGACGTATAATATAATCACGGACGAACTGGTTCCTTTGTTTTCGGAGGGCAGGAGTACTTGCCCATTCGAAGTCCAGAGATCTGTCGTCCATGAGGGCACATCGTTCCGGCGGCCCAGTCCGCCCCTGAATATAATATATCCACCCAGGCACTGATCAGAAAATTCTAGAAGTTATGATCTATGTTTAGCACTTTTTGAATTTAGAACATTCTAGAATTCAGCGTCATTTAGAATGTGGTAAAACATATCTATTTAGCATGTTTAAGAATTCAACTTTATTCAGAACATTTTCGAACATATCCCCTATGAGTAGCGCAGCAATTCAAAACTTATGGGGGCTCAAGTGATTTTAAAGAAAATAATGCGTTTGATATTTTGGCTCAAGTCCCCCCATTCCTGCGCCACCGATCTCTGCACGAAAATTCTTTCGTAATTTCGCTCTACAGTCTTTGGCAATCGCCGATTGTTTAGAATATGCTAGAACTCAGAATGTTCTAGAAATCTCACACACGCACTCACCTGTTAGGCTCTTTAAAACAGCAGCCCGTAAGTTAATTACCAGTAAGTAATGTTCGTTACGGTTGCTGGAGATGATCCTCACGTTTTCTATCCACTGAACCAGTCTATTTTCGGCGTTTAGGGTCACGACATATTCAAAACTTTCGAGCAGACGCTTTTTCAAAAATTAAAACTTAACGGTTGAATTCTCCCCTCTCCTCGGGAACAGACGACACTCGTTACCATAATAGAATAATTAAAACGCTTGTTTTTTCCTTGTCCCTGCTCTGTTTTTTTTTAATGAATAGCTACTATTGTGTGCGTGGTTCACTTGAGACATAGTGCTGTACTTGAACTGTTTAAGAATAGAACTAATTAACGTATCTGGTAACGGATGACACCTTTTCATCCTTAACTTAAATCTAACTATTATTATTCTTTAATAGCTTTTCCATGTGTAAAGTTTCGTAAATTTATAATATCTGCAAGTTTGGCAGATTATCTAACGAGTTGTAGCCATATGAGAATTTTAGTGTCCCTTTGTTTTGTGTCGAGGGCTTCCTTGTGCTCAGGGCATAAGTAATCTCTGTGTACTTGTGTCACATTTGAAGGTGGGTGGAAGCTATTATGGATGTTTATAATACGTATTTCTCGAATTAAGCTATTTGTTATAAAATTTTATTACACTTGTAAAACAGAAGGAATTTACAGGCGCACACAATTTTAAATTTCATTAAAATTATTTGGCATCACGACGGTTTCGAAATATTTCCAGTTCGTATATTTCCATCAGTAAGACAATTTTCTCTTGATTTGAAGCCCACTTAATACTGGAAGGTCTTGTTCCCACAAAATCTTTGTCAGGATTCTCAAAAATAAGGTTACAAAACAAGCTTAGGTAGAATAGACATTTTATTTATATAATTGGTTATTTATTTGCCAGAATTTATTTTGTGGGAGAGAGAGAGAGAGAGGGGAGGAGTTCGAGTTGTTGTTGTTCTTCTTCCTCCTCCTCCTCCCCACTCCTCTTATATCTCACTACTTGAGGTCAACAGCAGGACATTGACCTCCATTGTGTTATATTAGTAGTAGTAGTAGTAGTACTGACAAACCTCTACTCATAAATGGAATATTTTTTATAATAGTATTTTATAGAATTGATGGATTAATTTATATAATACTAATATTATTATATATGAAGACTTATATAGATACCTTTACTGTTTCCGGATCGTCGCTATAGTTTACTGGTTCACAGATCCAACTAAAGTTTCCACTAAAATATGTAAAACTACCACCCTACGAAACGAAGTCAAAAATTATTATTAAATATTACAACAATGTATCCTTAATTCATTAATGTAATGATTTATGTAATAATACAATAATTTGTGCAACAATGCAATAATTTCTGTAATGGTGCAGTAACTTTTCCAATAGGGTAATAATCCATGCAATAGTGCAACGATTTGTGTAATAATGCAATCATTTATGTAATAAAGCAATCATTTGTGTAATAAAGCGATCATTTGTTTAATAATAACAGAGTAAATATATATATATAAATAATTAATAATTTCCAAGATATCAGAACAACTGCCGTGACATTAAGGTAGTTAATAGTAGGAGTGGGCAACCAAACGTAAGGAATAATATATCGATTATAATGAATAATATTATATCGATTATATCGAATAATATATATCGATTATATCGAATAATATTATATCGATTATATCGAATAATATTATATCGATTATATCGAATAATATTATATCGATTATATTGATATTATATCGAACCATTAAGGGTCTTCGTTATATTTTATGAAAGTAAAAATTAAATAATATTTCTCTTTCGCATGATAGCTATTTAAAACTAACATATGCATGTATAAGTAAACGCTATAAATATAAAATTATTAATTAAATAATACTAAATTCAAAACGGAGGTAATATTGTTTCTGCACCCGAGCAGCCAACAACTCAAGAACGGCACACATTTTTTCCTATTATACATCGTTTTCTACCACATATATTCGTAAATTAAATGCCATTTAAAACGTGTATTACAAAAATAACTAAAAAAAACTGCTATTAAAAGGTGCGTATCATCATTACAAAATAAAAATGCAATAGAAATGTAAATTAAAAAATATAATGCAAATGTAAATTAAAAATTATAAATTTATCGTCTTGTAAAAAGATATTGGTTTGTTGAGCCTGTTGCTTTATTGCAACAAAAGACGTTGGGGCTGACCAGGACGTATCCTGGAGGGCGGAACGAACGGCCCATTAACCTCGACAATATTTTTTGGATCCGGCCCTGGGCAGGAGTATGGTAGAAAAAGTTCAGTTAGACGTAAATTTATCTCGAATCACTACCTGCGAATTTATTATTTACTACCGATTGCTACTGAATTAACCACCATGTGATTAAAATAGTTACTGAAAAATTTGTTTTATTCCCTGAAAAAAAAAAAGATGATTACTGGTTAAATAACCTCCTGTAATAGTAAAAATAATGAAAAAGACAATTTAAACTAGTTACACGTCTTGCTTTCAGTGTCCATAGTAAAGAAGTAGCAACTGAAAATTATAGGGGCTCAAATTTCAGTGTCCATAATAGAGAAGTAGCAACTGAAAACTATAGGGGCTCAAATAGTTTAAAAAACCATATAATCCGGCGTTAAAAAAAAACTTGACTTGATATCCAATGGAAGAGGATTGAGCCCCCGCTGCTTACGTCACTGACCCACAAGATTGGTGGTAAAAGTCTTTGAGAAGAATTACACTGAGTAATAACTATGCAGAGTTACTCGGTATCTTGTTACTAGCTGCCTATGATCGCGTAATAGCTTCTAATGGCGTCATGAATGACGTAACGTAATATTTTACTAGCCAATTAGAAGGTACTGGAATATCCTTGTAGTTTAATTAGACGACAATCACTGTATATTTCTGTTTAGATAAAATAGCATTACTAGCATACAAGGAACAACCAAATATTTGCACACCCCGAGTGGAAAGGTAATTCAAGCTTCACGGCGTCCCAGCCTGTTTTGTCTACAAAAAAAGTTACCTTGCCCTTTTAACTGGGTTTTGTTTTAACTGGGGGGAGGACCGGGGTCAGATCCCCCCCCCCTAGAAAAAATTATGATTTAATATATATGGAAAGGAAAATTCCAGGTTTAGGAGCAGTAGCATAGCGATTCAAAACGCAGGTGGATGTGGGGGGGGGCTCAAATGGCTTTAAAGAAGGTTATATGATGCGGCCGTAGAGAAAATACTGTCTTGATGCCCAATGGGGGGGCTTGAGCCCCTCGATATCCCATTTTTCTTACGCCACTGTTTAGGAAGCTTGCCCCTGCCTCGAGCCTAATTACGAGAATGCTTACGCCCTGTAGAAGCGGTGCCTCGAGCCCCTGCCCATTCACCCACACATTAATCCGGTACTGATAGCACCCCCAAAATTGCCGTTTCTTTATTAGTGTATTTAAAACGGCAAGTCCAAACTTGTATGAAGTAGATATGCTATTTTTGGTAACCTTACCTTCTTGTTTTGATAAATGCATTTAGTACATCTGGTTACCAGTATTGGCGAGTTATCAAGGACAATAGACATAGAGGTTGCCATCGTAAACCTTCATAACAACAGGGAACTCCACCACTTGATGACGTATCTTACTTTGAATATGAATAAACCAAGGCCGACTGAAACCATTCCTCGTCCTAATGAAAAGGCCACAGTGTGTTTTCCCAATTCAATAATAAGGCAAAGTTTAATTTAAATATATTAAAAGGAAAGTACCACTATAACAACACCTATTATTTAGTAAACAACAATATCTATGACCTATGGTACGTACTATCACGTAAGAAATCCTGTTATTTTACAGAAATACTACAAACCTTGGATACTTACATAAAAGAAAAAGCCCGCAGAAAAAATTACCATCAGCATATTGTAAACCGCAATCGGACCTTCGATTTGAAAGGGTTTTCTATACTTCATCCATTGAGGTCCAAGGACTTTGACCACATACACGTAAGAAAATATAATAGATAACATGGGAAACGGACTTCCAAGAAGAGGCCAGTTTATTGTACGAGGATCTGGAAAAGAAGGCGTAAGATTAAAAACCATCGTAAAAAAATAATCGTATTTAAAAAGGAAGGGAAGTTATAAATTATAATGCCTCAAATGGCGACTTTTAAACTAACGAACTAATAACAACAATAATTATTATTATACGTTCATAAACGGAATCAATACAAAGTTAATACAAGAAATATTAGCATTAAAGTTGGTTAATGGATAGGCGAGAACAGCAGTTCTTTTCTAGCATACTAACCAACATTAATGTTAACGTATTGGCTTAAAATAATTAACATGTTGGTTTGCATCAATTAACGTATTGGCTTACAATAATTAACATATTGGTTTACATTAATTAACGTACTGGTTTATATTGATAAACGTATTGGTTTTGACGATCATAGAAGTTAAGCCACGTGTTCCGTTCAATTTGATCTGCAGTACAGGTAAGGCTCCTAAAAAAACAGAGAGCTGATGCATCCGCCATTTTGATGCCCAAGTTAAGGTTGCTTATTATATATATTGGTGACATTTAAAAGTTGCGCCAATGTTTACATTAGTCGGATAATCGCGGATTGTTGATTATTTTTATGCCAAAATAGCGATCATTGCGCCAAAGCGGAAAACCTTTATCGCCAAGGTAAATGATATCAGAAGTGTACAACAAAATGGCGGCTTATGCGTAGGCCTGTAATTCTAGGGACTATAATTGTAAATATTGTTCAATGTCGCGATTAAGACAGAAAACTCGTAAGTAAGTAAAAGAGGCAGGGGCGGCTCTAGGTTGATCTTAACCCGGGAGACCTTGCATGAATTACTTCTTGGCGCCCCCCCCCTCCGGCGAAAACAGGAGATTTTTACAGATGCACAGTGAGCCATATACCCTATAAAAGTGGCCAAAAGTCTCTGAAAGGATTTCTCTAAAGATATTTCTCAAAATTTCTCTAAACTTGTCTCTTTGTAGAGAAATTTTCTAATGTTGGGTCAATTAAAAATTTGAACTTGGCTTCACTTTGACGCCCTTATCCAAACGGGGGCCAGGGAGCCGCCCCCTGAAAGAGGGGTGACCGTACCTAAGAGATGTCCGTTAAGAAGGCTTTTATTGTATTCAGGATTAGATAGATGGTGCCATAAAGGTGTCCGAAAAGTTCATTCAGGCACTGCTTTAACACGCTTTATATTTAGCCAATCTTTTTGGCGACCTTGCGATTTCGTTAGATAGGGTCCAAAACAGAAACAAATGTAGGTTCTGCATTTGTCATTAATAACAGTGCCATTGCAGAAAAAATCCCCCCATCATACTCCATTTTCACAGCAGAACTTTATGCCATTTCCATGGCACTTGCGTATATTTCAACTCATAGCTTAATTCCTTGTATAATTTGTACCGATTCTCAGAGCTCTTTAAGAGCCCTGGAATCTTTTAAATATTCACCTCATCCTATTTTATCCAAAATCCATTCACAACTGCAGCACCTGCACAATCATTCCAATATTAAATTCTGCTGGATCCCTGCTCACATTGGTATCAAAGGGAATGAGGCTGCTGATGCAGCTGCAAGGGCAACGAACTCACCACTTGCTTCTAGCCAACTTCTTCCTTTCTCTGACCTGAAACCAATTATCAAGACCTGTGTGAATCAAAGGTGGCAAGAAGAATGGGATCATCAAACCAATAACAAATTGCATAATATTAAACATACAATTGGTAACTGGCCCTCCTCATACCGTAAAAATCGGAAAGAGGAGGTTCTCCTTGCTAGACTTCGCATTGGGCATTCCCATCTCACCCATAGACATCTGTTGGAAGGAAAACCAGCACCAATTTGCCAAGTGTGCAATGAACCCATGAGTGTTTTACACATTTTAACTCAATGCCCCTATTATAGACTTGCCCGCACTCTTACTTTTAACTCTTCATCACTGTCTGACATTTTAAATGACCATGCTGACCATACGCACGTTTTAAAATTTTTAAAAAGTACTGGTTTTTACTACAGTCTTTGATTTTACCATGTTTGGCGCAGTATAGCCCAGATGCTCTTGCGCCATAAAAAAGCCAAACAAACAAACAATAAATAGAGATTCCAAATTATATCCCTATTATTTATACGTGTTAAACTTCAGAGTTAATGTTTATAGAATTGGAGGGTTTCTTCATCTTCCCATCAATAACATTTATTGAATAGTGAAGGCTTTAGTCGTTCCCTGATGAAGACCTGTATAATAATTCTGCAGGGATATTTCCTTTTAGACTTTAAAGCTATGTACATAAGTGATTGCTTATTGAATACGTGACTTCATGAAAAGAAAAAAGATTTCTCTTCAGGAGAAGAAAGTGAAGCTGCAACAACTACTTAATGATGAGTTGTTGACAGTCTTACAAAGGCATTAAAGATGATTTCCTCTTTCATTTATCTGGGATCATACTAGGTATTTGCATCAGATTTATGGACCTTTTAAGACGTGATTACATGGGCTTAGTCATGGTACTAGCATTTTGAATAGTCGTTTAAATACGTTTCCACAACAAACCAGAGAGTCTTATGTCCAGACTCAGCCGTGCATGAAAACTAAACTTACCATTTGCTTTCCCAAGCCTTGAGGAGAGCCAAGGTCTCAGTTTGTTTATCAAGAGATTATGGGCATCGTTTTGCATCATTTGAAATCGTTTACGCAACGATAGAAGACGATGCTTTAACCAACTTAGCTCTGAGGCTTGATTTCTCCAAAACAGAGTGATATATGGTGAATCAGGGGCAGGAGGGGGGCTCCTTATTGTTTTGTAGGTTTACGGCGCATGGATAACAAAGGTCCTATTGGGCCGGGACCCACGGTCTTCGAGGGAATCCGGACCTCCACCATCAAAGGAATCAAACGCTTATGATAGGTTGAAAAACGGCAGGTGTTTCACTAGAAAAATGTCCTCAAGAGGTATCAAATGCCATTAAGAATGTGTTCGACAGAATTTTTATAAGAAGTTTGGTTTCCTATTCTACTTTTTACTAAATATATCGGTTATAGCGACATCGTATATAACGACGAAACCTGCTTTAACGACAGCGATTTTGTAATCTACGTAGATTCTAACTAGGGAAATCCGTATCGGATTCAGCGACGCGACTTTGAAGTCACGTGTCGATACCACGTGGACCGGAAATGTTGGGGTCCCACCGGGACCTTGTGTCAGTAAA
This sequence comes from Dysdera silvatica, assembly GCA_006491805.2. Taxonomy (NCBI): domain Eukaryota; kingdom Metazoa; phylum Arthropoda; class Arachnida; order Araneae; family Dysderidae; genus Dysdera; species Dysdera silvatica. Next base: position 10,325,307 of record QLNU02003225.1, on the reverse strand, counting down.
ATTTAAGCGTCATTTTGACCTTGTTTATTTACAAATGCCCGAGAAATTTTATTACCGATAATCTTGAATATCGAAGATAATGAACTTAAAAACAAAACAAGCAAGTGAAAGAAAATTGCTTAAGGTCGATATTTAAATTTAACGGGTTTCAATTAACATTAACTCGCAACTCTCTAATTCTCAAGTAACTCGGTAGGTTTTCAACGTTAACAATAGCCATCATTATTGCATTTACGGAAGACCTTTACCTTACCCTTTTTATTGCGTATAGACAGGCAGACAGAAAAACCAAAAGCAATAGCGGGTTCAATATCTATTGAAACCCTCTAAAAAAACTTCCATGGCTGAATATCACGATGGCCAAATTTTTTAGGGGGCCCGTCCTGTCCTTTCAGCCTAGGGCCCACAAGAACCTTATTTGTTTGTTTAGATTTTTTATGGCGCAAGAGCATCTGGGCCATACTGTGCCAACAACAAAAACCTTAAACCGGCACTGTTCGGAAGTCGTTAGTACTATGAATATAATAAATGTTTTCTATTTTATATACTTTAGTATTTTTTGCAATTTTTTAATTAAAAAATATACTATGTGTTTAATGTGACTATACATATATTTTCATACAGCAACTAAATTCCTTGCACTAAAGTACATTTTTAATTATTTTTAAAAACCAACAAGTTTAATAATTTTTACTATTAAAACAATTTATAAAGCCCTAAAGTTTTTTACTATTCCCTGATTTTAAAAAAAAATCATTGTTTATAACGACCGAATTCGCATGGTCACTTGGAGGTCGTTATAACCGATTTTCAGTGTAATTCCCGCGTTTAATTCAATTTACAAAAAAAAAAGTAAATTTTGAGAAAAACTGTGCAACGGTTCATCTGAGCGCATGTGTAAATATTGGCTTCTAAAGTCAGAAACCGAATCTCAGATTGAACGTATGTTCTGACATTGAAGAAGAAGGCAACATTCAAAAAATATACAACTGAATTAACTAATTTATTTATTTATTATTTTTTTTTTTTAATTTGATCCATTCCTTGTTTGGAAAATCTGCGGAAGATGGTGTTTGCATGGATCTGGAAGATGCGCACGAATCAGTCAGTGACCTTTCCAATACTTCCTGATTGCGTAAGATAAGCTTGTTGGAATGCTCTTATGTGATAGCGTGTTAAAAACATCCTTTGTATTTGTGGTATAGCGGAAGAACTCGTGATCTCTAGTAACGAAGATCTCCATTGAGCGTGAACAGTATTTTGAAGCAGAACGATGGATCAGTGGAGATATTATATCAGGTTAGATTTGTAGTATAAATAACTGTACAGTGAACTCTTGCACTAACAGCTTTTTAATCAACGTATTTTGAGTCTCAGAAAATGTCTCACAGAATTAGAGATAGAGCGAAAATCGGTTATAACGATCAACCGCATATAACGACGAAATTTTTTAGGAAGTTTGGTTTCCTATTCTATTCTTAACGAAGTCTATTGGTTATAACGACATCGTATATAACGACGAAACCTGCTATAATGACGGCGATTTTGTCTGAAGTAGGGAAATCTGTATCGGATATAACGACGCGACTTGACAATCATTTATCGGAACAACGTGGATTCGAAACAATGTTGGGATCACACTGTTTCGTTCAAACGAAAGGAGAAGTCGACCGCCTTATTCGATCCAAGTTGCACTCAATTTTGTTTTTCTTTAAACCGCTAATGCTAAATTCACAGCAAAGAGGATGTGTGAATCCTTTGCAATGCAAGCTTAAGAACTATTGCTTCAACGAATTATCGATTGCAACGCATTTCACATAATAATAATAATAATAAAAAAAAAAAGTGAAGTTGCGGCGCCAGATTGCTCCTGTTGCAACAGTTAATAAACCCATAAATCAAAACTATCTACACATGCCAAATAGGCGAATGTTGGGAGATTGGTTTCCCAGGACTATGTTAACAGCATGTCGATATTAAAAAAAAAAGTAAAATTTCCTTCACATAACCAGTACTTTCAGAAGCATCACCAGCAATGGTATTCATTCATTCACTATATTTGCACGATGAAATGCCAACAGAAGTTGAGTTTTCTATAAATTTTATTGAAAACAATTTAGAAACCCGATTTTTAAAGCAGTATACTAGAAAGCAAACGAAAATTACAGATGTTTTTGGAAGTCGTTAACATTCTGAAGGTAATATTATATTTATTCCTCTGAAAGGAAGAAATTTTGCATAAGTTTTTATTCGTCATTTGTTTTTTATAATACATGCTATTATAGTATTTGCTGCAATTTTTTCGTTTAAAAAAATTCATTATATATTTGGTGTGGCTATCAATATATTTTAATATATACAATAATTAAATTCATTAGAATTAAATCCATTTTTATTTAATTTTAAAATCAACATGCTTTTTGCTATCAAAACGTCTTATACAATTTAGTGTATTATTGTACCATGATTTTCAAAAAATATCGGTTATAACGACCGAATTTGTACGGTCCCTCAACCGTAATAACAGATTTTCACTGTATTTCAATTCGGCTTTATGTTTTTCGGTTCTGCTACATTCTTGTTCAGCTCCTTGGAAATCGTTAATGGAAGAATGTCATAAAAAGTATTATAAA
>QLNU02003225.1:10302745-10322574 GCA_006491805.2 Dysdera silvatica | reverse complement strand
TTAACCATAAATTACCACAACCAATGTCGATCCGTGAGGTTCCGCAAAGATTCAATTTATTAACTTTTAATCAACTTTTAAATTATAAAATTTTGTTATTAATGTTTAAAAAAATTAAAAATACTAATCTATTCCAATTGATTTACAGCAACCTACACATAACTATCCAACAACAAGTAGACATAACTACAGACCTCAATTTTCTCGTCTGGAGCTGGGTTGCCACAGAGTGGGTTCTTCAGGTCCTAAATTGTGGAATCAGCTGCCTTCTAATATAAAAGAGATAAATTCCTATTCTAAGTTTAAGTCTTTAATCCGGATCCTCCTTACTAATTCTATTTAATCAATCTCATACTTAATTTAATTTTCGCTGATGTTTGCGCAGTGATATCCCATGGGGCTGCTTTGGCTATCTGGTATCTCCTGGGTGGTGCAGGCTTTGTCAGACTACGTCTTTATCTGCGCTACCCAGGCAGACATGGACAAAATTCTATTTCACAGTATATTAATTAATGTATTGATATTTTTTTTTTAATTAATTTTGATGTATTTATATTTTTGTAATTAATTTTATGCATCTATATTTTCGTATGATGTTAATGTAGATATGTCTTTGTTCTTATAATTAACTTAAACTAACATTGATTTGTAATCTCAATGTATATTTTTTTGTTGTTCATGTTGCTGCCTAAATAAAGTTGCTAAAAAGATGCCGTATTTGTAGTGGCGTAGCCAGAAATTTTTGCCACCCGGGGCGAATGACTGTCATTGCCCCCACCCAATGGGGTAACAAAACAAATTTTGTTTTTTAAAGGCTAATTGCCGCCCTCCGAATTGTGGCGCTCGGGGCGACCGCCACCCCCTTAACTACGCTACTGCGTATTTGTGATTGACCATCGTGTCTCGAACGGAGAAACTAAAAAAAGAGTACCAAATGCGCCTTTACAGAATTTGACCCAACTTCCTTCCTTTTTTAACGATACACCTTAAAGTCTGCAGCTGATATTGTGCTGTCTGCAACGTTCACTTCCACCATCGAATTAAATTTTAATTGTAAATAGTATATATTGAATTAAAATTCAATATAAATCTGAAGCCCATTAACTTAAATTATCGACCTTATTTCGATTTATATTGTCTTGTTTAAAGCTAACTGCTTGATTGATTTTAGGAAACCGTTTTTCATTCTCAATTCTTCTTGTGTCATAATTATTAATTCTGAGATTGTTTAATTATATAACACACCCTAACTTTTATTTTATTATTAAAAAGTTATTATAAATATAAAGTCATTTTCATAGCTTATATCTGATTTGTTCGATTCCTGTTTGCTAATAAGTCCTTAATTTTTTTTCTTTTCTGGTCCTTAATTTCAGGCCCTTAAATTTCATGTAAGGAGATGTGTACGAACCCTGTATAAATTTTTGCGGGTTGTCTATTGCGGACAGTTTATCGATGATTCGATCTATTCGATGATGATGTCTATCGCTGAGGGAAAATGAGGTGGAATTTTAGAATAAATGTTGATTTTAATCTGGTCTTCGGTCAATTGCCAGCCAAGCAAAGTAAAACTCATCTTCAGTTTTCTTAATAAGGATGGAGGCTATAATTCAGCTACTACAACATTTTGGCGACCTGGGACATAATTAAACGTGCACGTTTACAAATTGCGTTGTCTTTCCGTTGAGATAAGAAGTCTTTCTTTCTTTTTGGTTTTACGGCTCAAAGACTACAGTGGTCATGCTGCGCCGGGACCTACTGTTTTCCGAGGAATCCGAACCTCTTAAGGCCTAGGGAACCAAACCCCGGACTACAGTGAGCAGTGCGACCGCTAAATGTCTAAAGACAACTTTGTAAATGGACAGTGGTTAGAACAAGGAAACGGAAAGGTGAATTTTCTTATTTATTTTAACATCTTATGGCTTGGACTTGCGTTATAGCACTGCTTCAAGGAGTTGAAAGAAGGAAAAGGCGGTGTCCCAGGCTGGCTTCATATCAGTGCCCTTCAGGTTTTCGTCCAATAAATGGTCTTGGGGGAGGGGCAGTTCATGTGATCATAACTTCATATTCATGTGAACCTCCACGCCGCAATTATATAAACAATTTTTACTTAATAATTTTCGACACCCATGTAGAAATACGCTCAAACTAGAGCTGTTTTTGTTTAGGAGAAAAAGAAGCGCCGTCCTCATCCTGGATTCGAACCAGGGTCCCTCCGTTTAGCCCGGAGTGTCTTGACCTACTAGACCAGTGGTTCTTACACTGTGCTCCCCGGAGCTTTCGGGCTCAGCAAAGAACATTGGCATCAAAATAATCAGGAATTGGAAAAATAGTATCTTCTTAACTAAATTTATTAATTTATTTTTTTAGTTCTAAAACGGGGTGTTTTATTTATATGCAATATGGATAATCATAATTCTATAAACATTTCTTAAAATAAAAAAAAATAAAAATTTTAAAAACTTTTTCTCACCAATAATCTTTCACAAAGAGGGCAAGCATTTTATTAGCATATTTTCCTCTACCACTATTTAAGGGTCGTTCAAATATTATTTAAATTTAAGCATATATTTTGGCTGTTTTATATTTTCCTACATATAAGCAAAAAAACGCAAATAGCTGACCCATCCCATGCTTACGTGAGGTTTTTATTCTCTGATTTTTTATTTGCTGCTGCAAATACCACTTTTTAAAGAAATTTATAAATTGATTTAGGTTTTAATTATGAATTAATTAGTGCATTTCTGTTAAGGCAGTTATCACTTGGTAACAAGGCCCACTGTGCTCGTTGTATTATTTTCGATGCGTAAGACATCGAAAATAATACAACAGAACTATGATTACGTGAGATTCACGTAAGCACAGTTCAGTCCCCCACCCGTTGTCCCAAAATAAGCAAAATTCAAACCCCAATCCCTCCTAAGATACTTGGTTAATAGTTTAATGCCCCCTTTATACATAATGAATTGCTAAATTTTTAAGGTTTACGTGATAGAATTTGGGGCTCCGTCATATAGTTTTGGATTTAAAAGGGCTCCGTGACCAAAAAAGTTCAAGAAACGCTGTACTGGACGAACGAGGACAAGAACAAACGCATTTTTCTCCGTATATAAGGATGTAAGATATTATTACCCTTCACAGAGATAACACAATTGCCAAATAATGGTCAACACATAAGTTTTTGCGAGTTTTCGTGGGGGGGAATTTATTTTTACTTAATAATTTTCGAAACATACGTAGAAATAAGTTCAAGCTAGAGCTGTATTTGTTTAGAAGAGAAAGAGGCGGCGTCCTAAACAAACACAACTCTAGCTTGAGCATATTTAAAAGTAAAAGCATATAAATACAAATAAATTCCCCCACGAAAACTCACAAAAATCTCGCCCCGGTGGCTTTGTGTGTTGACCATTATTTGGCAATTGTGTTATCCCTGTGAAGGGTAATAATATCTTACATCCTTGCATAAACAATATGCGAAAGTTAATAAAAAAAAGTCCTTGGCTAGCTAATGTAATAGTGTAAATAATAATGTAAATAAATAATGTAATAGTGTTCACATACGGCAATACAAAAAAAATTCTTTTCCTCTCGATAAATTAATTTAATAACTGTTAAAATTAATTTATTAAATGATAATTTAATACAGTGGAACCTAGTAAACCGACCACCTGAATAAAGTGACCACTTTTTATGTCTTGTTTATATCAAAGTCTGACGTCTATAGTGACCACCTCTCTATGATGTCCATTGCAGTCTGATCCCAAGAGTGGTCACTTTGGGCTTAAATTGGGCAGGAGCCCAGCGGAGCCTGGCTCCGGTACTTCTTCATTTTTGGCGATTATTTAAATATTAGCCGGAGCGCCTACAGGGTCATGAATTGCCAAAAAGGTCACGAAAGTTGCCGAAAGGTCATGAAAACGTAAGGAATTTGTGATTAGTGTCATGTATTTTGTTGTCCAGAAAAATGGACATAAACAATTGATATGATTTATCGATTCTTTTGCAGCCATTCGATTTTTTAATCGATGTATCATAATATTAGGGCTCCTTCACTTTTTTTTTGTTAGAAATTAAGCCCTGATATCAATAATTTATAGTGTATGAGGAAAAGTTGGCTGCACAAACTGAGAGTGAGTAACATTAGATTACAATGTGTTATTTTGTCTATTATAAACCTTGCTTATTCAAGAAAGGGTACTGGCGTAGTCAGTAGTGGCCTTAGACTTTGCAGGACCCTGGCCATTTACTTTTGCAGGGCCGTGGGCCATTCACTTTTGCGGGGCCCTAATATTTTAGAAAGAAGGTGTCGCTTTTGCGGTGGTCGCCTTTGCGGAGGATGGGAATCTTGTCGCTTTTGCGGGGTCCGCTTATCTTGATTAAAATTAGTCTCCCTCCAGGCTAAGATCACCTCGCGTTTCAGCCATATCCCTCTTTTTCCTTTCAGGGGCTGTGTACAAATTTACTATTGGGCTCCATCAACAGTAAAATTTCTATTAACACAATATAAGAGTAATTCGCTCTCATACAAAATTTGTAAGTTCCCTTCTCTCCTTTATAATATATCTTTACTTGATTTATATCTTTACTTTTACAAAACTTTACAATTTAGAATAAAAATGGTGCATTTAATTTTCTTAATACTGAAGAAGTATTTATGTTCTTAAAAATATGTGAAAAAAATAACATTATTAAAATTTATTTTATACATGTATGAAATAGAAAGCACATAACTTTAAAAATAAAATATAGAAAATAAATGAAGATATGTATAAAAACACACAACACATGGAGTTAGGAGAATTGGTCAAAAAGTGACTTTTAACGCCAGTAACGATAGAAACGGAGGAAAAGTATATCTCTGCGATAGCAATATTAACAAAGTAGAGAATTTTATCATTAGTAATAGAAATTCTCAGAAGATTTCTCAGAATCAAACTCTCGAAGAACAGTGATGTATACTCCTTTTCTGTAAGTGAGAAATCTCGACCAATCATGTATTGTCAGATTCTTGTAGCGTCTGTGATCTTATAATTTAATTATTACTCATTTGTATATTATTATTGAAATGTTATAAGGTTTTTCAGTTTTAAGGTTTCAGTGTTTGGGAAAATTTTGAAAAAGGTCATCTAAAAATTTTGGAGATGTTACAGAATTTTGTTGAAGGTAACAAGCAAAGATTACCAATATTATATGGGGATTGTTAGGGGAAAAAACTAGGCACCTGTGAGCATTATTAACGATTGTTGTATACCCCGAACGAAATGTACGAAAGAATAATTAGACAGAAATATATAGAAGTAATAGAAACCACAGAAATAGGAAACAAAGATTAAGGGAGGAAATTATACCTACTTAAATTTTAAACGTCAAAATGAGGGGACAATGTCGATTACATAGGACCAAATCTGGAATTTACCAGAAGTAATAAGAAAAATAAGCGGCTTTAAAATATTCAAGAAAATTATAAAAGAACGAATAACAGAAAAGATAATAAAGAGTTTAATATCCGTGGTCAGTCACATGGAGGGTCCCGAAATGGTTATACAAAATAGTATTTACTTGGAGTCCATTACATGATATACGTTCATTACAGCTAATCGTACATTAATGTAAAATATAGTAAAACCTCTTTTAAGACCCCGTTTACCGAAATGAATTTTTTCCCATAGACTCAATGCTAAATTAACATATATTTGCATACTATCAGAAAGTATTCTTCCTCTAGAAGTGAGAAGATTTTGGAAAATTTCACTTCTTGTCTTCTGACCTCGAATATGATAAATTTAACTGTGACTTTCTTTCACAAGATTTTTGAATTATAAAAGAAAATCTTAATTTAAATCAAATATAAGTTTTAGAATCCTCCTTTCTTGTCCTTTCAAGCTTTTAACCCGTTTCCAATGAAAAGCTACCATCGAAATTCTCACACAAAAGTTCTCCCTCTTCAGTGAGAATTGTTATTCAACTAATCCAGCTATATCACCTTCAGATAGTACAAGCATATGCATCAACATCAAGCCATACTAACGAAGAAGTCGAAGAATTTTATGAAGAAATCAATATATATATATATCATCATCATCATATTCAACCATTATCTATCCACTGCTGGATGAAGGTCTCTCCAAATGCTTTCCACACAAGTCTATCCTGGGCCATTCGTTTCCACGTCACCCCAACCTGTTTTCTTATTTCATCCACCCATCTAGTTTGAGGACGTTTTCTAGGTCTTCGGTGGTCTCTTGGAATCCAGTTCAGAATTTCTGTTGTCCATCGTTGATCAGTTCTTCTTGCAATATGCCCAGCCCATCGCCATTTCAGCCCTTTTACTTTAACAATGATGTCCTCTACTCTAGTTTGCTCTCTCACCCAAGTGTTTCTTTTTCGATCTCTCCTAGTTATTCCAAGCATGCACCTCTCCATGCTCCTTTGCGTTGTCTGTAACTTTCTTGTTTAAATAACTTGTTTATATATATATATATATATATCATTTCTCGTGGTAAGAAAGTATCCTATTTTATATCTTATATATTTCAGATCGATTTAAGTCATATGGCGCACTGTGCCAACCCAAAATATGGCGCTCCCCCCACTCCCGCTAAACAATAAAGATCATTTTAGTGTTATTAAAATTCGAATAAATTACGTTTACGTTATATAATGAATAGGGGTCTACAATTTAATGACAAACATTTTACATTACAAGTGCACCAATAATAAAAGGACCGGTGCAGGGCTCCGCTAATAGCGGGGCCCTGTATGGTTGCTCGGATTGCCCTTCCCCGGAGCCGCCTCTGGGCGTAGTTGATCCCGAAATCATGGGAGAGGACGCTGTAGTCCCCACTCTGGTGATCCACACATTTCATTTATTTGAAGTTCTCAATTTTCTGGGGCTGTTATTTTAGATACGGCTACCTCCCCAAGTTGCTTTAGTGAAGAAGGGGCTGAATCCCAAACCTACAACTGGGTCCACAGCCGTACGCAGAAAGTTCCTAAGGTGGGGTAACTATAGGCTCAATGGGGGGTTACAGAGCTACAACTCATATATTCCTATGTTAAATATACAAAATTTCATTGCAATGGGGGTTACAACCCCCCACTGCCTACGCCAGTGACTGGATCTTTGGTATCGCCGACCCTTTACGAATTGGCAACACTCAATCAGAACACCCATAGTTTCCAGAGTGACGTCACTGTGTCAAATGGCTGGCTAGAACCATGAAAGGAAAAAAAAAATGGCAACTGAAATTTTAGCCAATAACGGTCTTGGGTTCTACAGTTTTATATGAACTAGATATCTATCTATCTTTCTTTTGACTTTCACCCATTTTTTTTCGGCCTACAAATTCGTAATACATTTCAGTTGATGTCAAGATTGCGAAACTCTAAAAAATCGTTTGGCAGGTCCCATATTTTTTTCCTTGGGGCCCACCTTCCTCCGGACCATGGTTCTTGATCCAGAACATTTTGACTTCTTTTTCTTTTGTTGTTACACGTAAACGACTTTCAAGATGTTGCCATTTTGCCCCGGAGAAAAGTTCTTGCGTAATTACCCTGGCTTTCGTAAAGCCATTACCACCTGTCATGTTATGATGTATGCCATGGAGCTGAAAAGGTTACAACATAACGGATGAACTTGAAACGAAGCGTAAACCGCAAGGTGGCATTCGAAACACAGATTATGTTAAAATAGAACAGTGGATATTTTCAATTATGGATACTTTGCAAACAAATATAATTCAGCTTTTCTAAGGCCATCACGAGATCTGTGTGCGCTGCTTCGAAGAAGATGTGGATGCCAGCTAAATAATTAAGGGGAAAAGAAATATAAAAATATTGCAGATGATGCAGAAGAGAGGTACATAAGAATACTGAATAAAAAAAAATTGACTGGGGAGAGGGTGGAGCACGAAATATGGGATATTATCTGTAAAGATAATCCATGAATATTACACATGAAGTAAAATATTTGAAAGAATTCTTGAAAATAAACTCTTAACTGAAACACAGAAAATGCAGGGCATGAATAATTTGAGAAAGGCGAGTAACCTTTATCTATCAAGAATAGAAAATTCGGATAGAAAGAAATTACAATCCTACTATGACAATCGTAATCGTATAAATCGATTGTAATCGTAATCGTATAAATCGATTGTAATCGTATAAATCGGTATAAATATAAAATCGATTGTAATGTCGTATAAATCGATTGTAATCGTATAAATCGTATATAAATCGATTGTAATCGTATAAATCGTATAAATCGATTGTAATCGTATAAATCGTATAAATCGATTGTAATCGTATAAATCGATTGTAATCGTATAAATCGTATAAATCGATTGTAATCATTATAAATCGATTGTAATCGTATAATCGTATAAATCGATTTAATCGACAAATCGATTGTAATCGCTGACAAGTCTGGTCTGGAGCAGGGCATGCTGAGAATTTATTCTGGACACTCTGCATTGTACACATTAGTACATCATTAATATTCAGTTGTATTGATTTAATAATAAATTTATAGATTAATAAATGAATATATGTACTATATTAATATGAAAATTGTAACGGTATATATAGATCTCCAGAAAAGGTAAGAAAAATTATTATAATAATCTTCGTTAAGGTTACTGAGGGGGCGTTTCGTTAGGTTCGCCCCCACCCCAAAGTTCGTTTTTTAATCATGTTAAATTAAGTAATTCCCGAGTCATTGATTTCATTGTTCAAGCGTAAACATTGCTCGTAGACGAAGATAATTTTATTCACCAAAAAAATTAAATAAATCTAAATTTATATCCCACGTCGACCGAAGTTGGAATTCGGGAAATTCCAATTTAAAGAAAGAATGCATTTAAATATTGTCTGTGCGGCAAATTTACGTGAATTTATAAGAGAACGTGAATTACGTGAATTTGTAAGAGAATGTAAATTACGTGAATTTGTAAGGTTAGGTGAATTACGTGAATTTGTAAGGTTAGGTGAATTACGTGAATTTTAGGCTGAAAATACGACATGTTTTGGTATAGTTTGACCAGTAAACAAGTTCAAAATGCCCTAGAGAAAAAATTATCGAATTCGTAGATATGTGGTATTGGGCGTATAGATACACAGGCAATACGGGAAGACGCTCATAAATATACAAGTACAAAGGTTTCAAATTAATATGCTGTGTCCGAAATATTAATTAACACCCTATACATTAAATTTCTGTTGATTGAGCTATCACAATACTAGGGAATCAGGGGAGAGTGTAGACAGTTGAGTGAAATGATTGGGAAGTAAATGGTTTTGTCAGCTCGTTATACATGTCCTTTATGTCATCTGTGGCCCGCTTCAAACGGATAAATTACCATGTATTAATTGCATACGTCTTTTGTTGATTTCATTTACTATTGTTTATACAAAAAGTTTCTTTAAATAACCTTATTGTTTCTATTAATTACTTTTGCTGTTTATACATGCTAATGTTCGACTGGCTGGGTTCGACTCCCAACGGTGCAAAGAACGCTTACTCAGAGATCTCATAAAGATCGCACTGCTCACTGTAGTCCGGGGTTTGGTTCCCTAGGCCTTAAGAGGTTCGGATTCCTCGGAAAACAGTAGGTCCCGGCGCAGCATGACCACTGTAGTCTTTGAGCCGTAAAACAAAAAACAAACAAACAACAATACATGCTAATGACTCTACGCAATGAGATAGAGGGATAAGAATATAACGAATGAATGCAGGCAGTGGCGTAGCTAAATATTTTGCTATCCGGGGCGGTGGCTGTCATTGCCGCCCCCAAATGGGATAACAAAACATACCAAATAAATTTTGTGTTTTAAAGGCTAATTGCCGCCACTCGAATTATGACCTCCCTGGGAGATCGCCGCCTTTCCCCCCTTAGCTACGCTACTGAATGCAGGGCCAGATTATCGCGTAGACTAAAAGGGCAAATGTCTAGGGCCTGCTTTTCTGAGGGGGGTGGACTCACACAGTAAAGACCGAACGTCACCTCGTTTTTGGTGGCACGTCGAGTAAATAATTATTTATGAAATTCTTTGAGTCAGTCAAAGAAATTTATGATTTTTTTTTTAAATTGTCTAATTTTATTTATTGTGCCTAGAAAAGGTAGCTGCAGATTAAAGTTCCTCAGAAACTTGGGGGTTCTGGCAGAACCGAAGAGAGGGGGGATACAGCCCCCTCTCTTCTAGGGGCCGGCTGACTGAGGACCTATGCTGTGGGGGCGTCCCAGGGAAAAGGTCATGGGGGCCGGTCGAAGTGAGCCTGGGGGCCGCGTTTGCTCTCGGCGCCCCTGGGTTTTGCGGGGATTCGATAGTGAATTAAGCATCCGTGTACCAAAAGACAAGCACAAGTTCCACATTACAAATTGGCTTCATGAACAATATTTTCTCGACATATACGACGTTCATACGTGCCTATTTGTTTGGTAAGAACTTTGGTCCTTCTAATTCTTTGTGCCATTTCCCTATGTGTTTCCATAACATCTATCCTGAAACGCCGAAAACCCACAGGCCCATGCCCCCCTTCCCTGGGCAGTGTCATATATATTTTTCCAGGCTCGGGCCCCACAGTACAAGTACTTGCCAGTGCGGGCCCCTTGATTTCATCCGGACCCCCGGGCTGAAGCCCCTGCTGCCCACCTCCTCTCTTCGGCTCTGTATCGACCTCAAGTTGTTTTTTTTTTGTCATTAAATATCGTTCTAGCAAGAAGAGGAAAGAACGGACAAAAAAAGCGATGATTGCCGACACTAGCTTTGCCCCGTCCCGATTTCACCTTGGAGAGGGAACTGGTTGACCCACAACCCGGTTTGCGGAAGTAATTTCCACGACAGTGGGTTAAACCCGGAGGCGATTTGCCGTCTTCAAGTTCCTTTCCATAGATACTTCTCTTAAATAATACCTGAACGCGAACTTGTACGCACTGACCGACAATGTGTGTCAAGCGCATGCGCCAATCAAAACTCAATCGATGATCATTATATTTTCGAGATCATGTCTTGAAACGATATGGATAAAACACGTGGAAGGAATTCAATCGTTTAAAGGGAGATGAAAAAATGTGGATGTCTGCTCATCGGACATCTCTGTTTACAACAAACGTGCAGAAGCGATTACCGGAACAGATCTCGAATTATAATCCAGTGGATCAAAGATCTAGGGATGGACTTAGGTGAAGGTGGTTTTAAGTTGAGGGCCCTTTCTTCGTGGTTTAATTACAGCCCCTAGAATTATAGGCTGACGCATCAGCAGCCATTTTCTGGTCTACTTCCGGTTTCATAACACAACGTTTGCCATTGGAAAATTAATAATCCATTTTCTTCCTCTTACAGGATCCATTGCAAATCTAAACATTCTACATTTGTTCCTTGAATAGTCAGAACAATTCTCAACGGAACACCCACCCATTTCACCTTATTACGTGATATGATGACAGATATGCACCAGCTCTCTTTTCTAGGAGCCTTAGGTTTAATTGATGAAATTCGTGACGTCACTAAATTTACGAGTCAATTCTAGAGCCGTATCTTAAATCAGTATATCGATGATGCTTGGTGATGCTTCTTACAATCTATGGAGGTTTTATTCGGCACCATGTGGAGCTCCAGTTATTGTCCGTGAAATTAGATCCTTATCATATTGCCCTAACATCACTCACCAGTCACCATTTAATTGGATCATGCTCCATACGCTGGAAGGAGATTCAAGGACGTAAATGGCTCGTAAAATATCATTATCCATCTCAGAGCTAACATAACTGCCCAATAATGGTCAGCACGCAAAGCCACCGGGGCGAGTTTTTGGTGAGTTTTCGTGGGATAGAGGAAGTTCGAGTAAGTCAATGAACTTAACGCAATACTTGTGTTTAAGTTGTTTACAGTATGCAACTAGAGATGCAGTTTTATTTGTATACTATAGTTATATATTGTGCACTATTAGTTAGCTTTAACCACAAATTATTAGACTATTTTCAAACAACAAGAAAAATGAACAAATAAACTTTATTGCATGAAGCGCAGTTTCGTCATCTTGCTTGCACTGGCGGGTAAGATGACGAATAATTAAGTTGTACAAAAATGGAAGTTAATTGAGGGTTTTTTATCATGTATTTCAGGGCTCACAAAAATCACATACATAACTCTTAATCTTAGTTTCTTTTGCATTGATATCAGAGCATTGGACATGTGCCCATTCTCTGCAGAGAGAGCACTGAAATAATAGTTCATCTTTACTGTACTCAGAACAAAAAATGCACCCTCTCTCTCTCTCTCTTCTCTTCAGAGAGAGTATCTCACTTCTTGATAATCAATGTGAACCGATGAGTCGGATGATGTTTCATCTAGATCTTTTTTGAAAGCTTTCTCAGAATTTTTGCTCATTGGGAATTTATGATTAATGCATAATTTTCTTTGCTTATTAGTAGCTTTCTTACTTTTTGCACTTTTTTCTGAGTTTTTCCTTTTCTATTTTTCTATCTTGTAGTGATTTTCTAACAGGAAAACTTGTAGTATGGAAAGAAGACAATTTTTTTTTCTTTGTTTCCGCTCTTTTTGAGTTGCATGAGGCAGAAAAGGCAAACTTGATATTCTCTACATTTCTTCATCAGCAGTAGGAGCGGATTATATTCCAGCTATGAGCGATGTTGGCATTGGTGTGGTATAAATTACTTCGAGATATGCATTGTCTGTGGTTTTCGATGGTGTAAAGTCTATGTCATCAAAGGTCTGGAAGTTGAGTGGTTCAATGCCAGTTGCTCTGAACCCATTGATGACATTATTCAAAGTTGCTGCTTTCAAGAACGCTATACCGAATAATTTTGCAATATCTTTTAAGCGAAGTGTCTGACCTGGTTGACTTACAAGAAAATCAGAACAAGTATGACAATAACTGTTTTAAGTAGACCGCAGATAAAAATGTCCAAAGGCTGCATTTTATGGCTTGCATGTGGTGTAAACTCTAACATTGTTACATGGCTCTCTCATGGCCCTGAAGAAGGTAATACTGTCTTACAAATTTAAATAAGGAGAAAAAGAGCTTGACCTCGATGGCCTAGCGATTAAGGCACTCCAGGCTCAACGGAGGAACCTTGGTTCGAATCTTGGTCTGGGACGATATCTCTTTTTATTCTTTATCAGAAAAACTCTACTTGAGTTCAAGCGTGGGCGTCAAAATTATTAGATTTTGTAAATGGCTCGGAAGAAAAATGGACATTGATTGATTTTGAATGAGTATGGCAATATAAATGTTCAATATCTGTTTTTACAGACGGCATTAAGATTTGTACAGAGGTAAAAACAAGAGTAAGGTTAGTTAAACTGTGATTACTCAAATTTAATGTAAAGAAAAATTATGACTAAATTTACTGTAAAGAAAAATTATGACTAAATTAACTCTGAAGAAAAATTATGACTAAATTAATTCTGAAGAAAAATTATGACTAAATTAAATGCAAAGAAAAATTATGACTAAATTTATTGTGATGGGAAAAAAATTATGATTAAATTTATTGTAAAGAAAAAGTATGACTAAATTTACTGTAAAGAAAAATTATGACCAAATTTATTATGAAGAAAAAATATGATTAAATTTATTGTAAAGAAAAATTATGACTAAATTTACTGTAAAGAAAAATTATGACTAAATTTACAGTGATAAACTACGATCACCCAAATTTACTGTGATAAACTACGATTACCCAAATTTACTGTAAGGTAAGCTGTAAAAATGTGCTCGGTATTTCCAAATAAAAAAAAAAAAAAGAAAAGAAAAGAAAGAGTTCGCATAATGAATAGATGAAAAGAATGTTCATTACACCCATGCTGTTCTACGAGGCAGTTGCAAGTTCAGTAAAACCTCCCAACAACGATATACGATATAACGATAAATCCCTCTACAACGATAATTTTTCTCGGTCCGTATAATAGTGTTGTAGAGAGGTTTTACTGTATAATGAACCCTCCCTATAACAATAACTCTCTCTACAACGATAATTTTTCTCGGTCCGTATAATATTGTTGTGGAGAGGTTTTACTGTATTGAGAAAATCGATTGCCAAACGCGACACTGCTATCCCAGGTAGGAGGAGACGGGAGTATTGTAGTAAGTAACCGACCTTACATTATAACCAGTATTGTGCTTAGTGTGTGCTGAAGTCACCAGCCATCCTTGACATTGACTGAGTTCGACGCTGCTTAAATTTCGGTGGTCTGACGTCAACCGGTGTTTTCGACTTTGGATGGCTATTGGTAGAATCATTTTTATAGGTACAGTAAATAAAAGATTTGATTGGCTTACCACTTTGTGCCATCATCCAATCATAATATTCAAATGGCAGTCGAAAAGCCTTCGCTATTGATTCCATGATTGACTTCTGAAATAATAGAAAATACATTTCCTCTTAGTTCTGAAGCATGTGAATTCATAAAAATTAATTTTTAGTTAATTAAACAATTGAAAGTCTTTAGTTAAATTTCTACGGCCATTTTGTAAACGAAGAAATACAATGAAATCAATTTAATTTTCGTTTTTACTTACTTCAGTGCATATTCAGTGCTCTGTGCTGTAATATTTAACATGCACTGTTAATTGATTATGCTATTCATGGTTAATTGACTGTTAACATGCGGTAAATTAACTGTGAAAATAGTTAATTGTACTTTAATGGTTTTCGTTTCCGTGAAATCTTTGAATAAAATTTATGTTATAGATAGATATACCCGTGCTCAGAATTTAAAAAATAGAGGGTTTATAAAAATATTTTTATGAATCCTCTATTTGGGCTTATAAAATTTTTTATAAACCCTCTATTTGAGGCTTTATAATTTGTTTTTATTTTTATAAACCCTCTATTTGAGCCTTTATAATTTTTTTTTAATTTTTATAAACCTTTCTATTTGGGCTTATTTTATAAACGAGGAGTTTATATATTTTTTTTTATTTTTATAAATCCTCTTTTTGAGGATTTATATTTTTACAAACCCACTATTTTATTTTAAGATTTTCTAGTTTTATAAACCCTCTATTTTATTTTAAGATTTTCTAGTTTTATAAACCCTCCATTTTATTTTACGGTTTTTTATTTTTATAATCCTTTATTTTATTTTTATATATCCTCAATTTTATTTTTAGGTTTTTTATTTTTATATACCCACTGTTTTATTTTTAGTTTTTTTTAATTTTTATAAACCCCTATTTGAGGATTTATAAATTTTTTTATTATTAAATACTTTTTCCAGAGCTGCTTCTTTGGGTTACAATTTGAATTTTTTTCTCAAATGGAAGGGGGTTAACTCTCCCCTCCCCTCTTCGGCACGGCCCTGCCCATTATCACCAATCTTCAGCTCGCCATTACTGCTTAAAAATGCTCCAATCATATAACTTTCACGGTATTTCAATTTGTTTTCCAATTTCCTTCATCTACAGGTATATTTGAAATTTACAAGTATATTTATAAAAAGAAGAAAATAACTATTGGATAAAAACAGTGGGAAAACAGCAATGACTGAAATATTGCAAGCAGCCCGCAATATTTACCAAATTAAAAATCGAAAAGAGAGAAATAACTTTTTCAGCTGTCTTTTTAATTTGCATCATGGCTACATTGCAGCTAAAAATGGCCAAAAAATAAAGAAACTGCGTAGACCAAAAATTATTGTATATCGCCATTATTTTAGCAAGTTTTAGCTAGTTGTGTCCATAAAATGGACCAGATTTGAATGAAAATGATTTAAAAAATATATGAAGCAATTGCAAAATTTTTGGTGATCGTTTAAAGAACATTCTGAAACTTTTTAAGAAAATTAAGAAGTTCGAAGAAAATTTTAATAAGTTTGAAGAAAATTCTAAGTAAGAACTTTTAAGGAAATTCTAGGAAGTTTTAAGAAAGTTCTAAGAAGCTGTAAGAAAATTCTAAGAAGTTTTAAGAAAATTGGAAGATTTAAAAAAAAGGCAATACGATAAAATCTTTTATAACCGACTAAATTGAATGATTGTCGATTATAATCGTAAATTCTCAGTTGTAATCGATCATCGTCGTTCAAGATTCTTACATGATTAAAATCGATTATTTCCTGTGAGATGAAGAAAGAACTTGGAATTGAGGAAGCTAACGATTGACTGTCAATTTCGCATTTTCGTGTCCATGGAAACGAACAGAAATGGACTTAGCTTCTGAGAAATGTACGAAATACTTGTCATTTTCTTGGGTTAGTTCTGGTCAATTGCAGAGTCGCTTCCCGCCGATATGCTCTAATTCCCGCCATAGCGCATGCGCAACGAAGTGCCGACCACGTTACCACACGCGTTGTAAATATAGTAGAAATTATTGTGGAAATCGTGATCATCAGCCCAGTGTGTAGTAATAATAAGAGTAACAGAGTGGAACAAAGACCAGTCAAGAGAAACAGAAATGAGATCTTAGTGGAACACGGAAAGTTAAATAATAATAAAAAAAAAAGGAAGAAAAGAAAGATAAAAAAACGAGGAAAGATTGAGACGAGATTGAACTTCGAATGAAGAATCAACAACAATCCGGAAATTGCCTTTGAGTTCTTATGAGAATCAGAGATAAAGTGCTACAAGTCCATTGAATGACACTTCGGAGGAAAACAAGTTTGGAGTGAATGCGGCCACCCTTTCCAATTCCCCTCCTGCACACTTCACTCACTCACTTTGAATGAATGCAGTCATTATTTCTATGAATTACTCTTGGAGATTACTGTTATGCAGTAAGCGTGAACGAGGTTCCTTGTTGCAAAGGTTAATGTGGCTTGAGCAAGGTTGTGGTATGCTTAATTTATAATGGAGAGTGGAGCAGGGGACAAGGAAGGTAAATGCCCAGGGAGGACGGAGCCTTAAGGAGCCAGACACGAGACTCTGATACGACAACAAACATGATTTGTCATTAAACTTAATTGGTAAGAAGGCTCGGTCTTCTAAACGGCCTGGAGGCCCATGAATCCTCTCCATGGCACTGTTGAAGAGAGTAAGTGCATTTAGTTTATTTAAACTCTGAATATTCTATAGAGAAGATTATTTGTTGATTTGTTGTCTTTTGGTTTATAATCTTCTCTTTCTCCTTGGCTTAAAGTTCCTACTTTAATCCTCTCCTAGTTTAACCTCTTACATTTATCTTCTCCTAGCTTAACCTCATGCTTTAATCCTCTCCTAGCTTAATCTTCTATGAATCAATTTGCATTCCTCCTCATTCATACAGTTTTCTATGTAACTTTCAGAACACTTCGTCTGCAGATCGCATCTTCAAAACAAAGACATCTGCAGACTACATCTTCAGTACACTTCATCTGCATATTACTTTTCTGATGAAAAGTATAAATAATAATAATGTTCATTCAACCTGGTATGGGATAGTATATAATAAAGAACAATCATTGATTTTCATATGCCTAAAAATTTGGAATATGCAAAGAAATAATTCGCTTTCAAAGTAAGTTGGAAATGGAAGAGAAAGCTTTAACTTTTTGCGAGAATCTTTTACAAAATAGATAACGACTAAAGGTTTTTTTGGACATGTTACAACAGAAATCTTGAACATTTAAAAATGAGATAAAATGAGATTTGAAAAATTACTGGAGTCACAATTCACACATTCAAAAATTACGAACTTTTGTTTAAGTGTGAATTCAACCCTTGGTATGAAATTAGTAAAGATTTTAATTTCTAACTCTAAATTTTACAAAATTTTGCTTCAGAAATTCACAGAAAACCAATATCTTTCTATATATGTATTCGTGAAAAATATGAATATTTATTATGTAATAGTAACAACTATATTTTTAATTTAAATAGGTTATATGTCCGTGGCTTAATTGAAGACAATTTTTCAATGTAGTTATTTCATAATTAGTATATCATATTAGTTAATTGGAATTAACAGCGCTAGCAGATGATTAATATTGAATATTGATATTAGGTAATTAATATTTTATTATATGAAAGTATTTATATAAACTAGTTAATATTTAATGTCAACTAATTACCATTTGGCAGTTGTTAAATAATATTTTGCAATACTTAGTATTAGCATTTAGTAGTAATAAGCAGTAAGAATGAAACTGCAATTATAATTTGGCATTCTTCTTGGAAAATTAAAATGTAAGTGCAACACTAGGTGAGTATATAAACACTATAATAAAGCTAAATTAAACTATATTAAAGTACATAAAAAACTATATTAAAGTATATAAAAAACTATATTAAAGCTAATAAAGCTAAATACTAGCTTTACACCTCAATTAAATCTGCATTAATCACATTTTGACGAATTGCCTCCGTCTACAATTACACATTATTATTATTATTATTATATCTATAAAGTTATTATACAAAGTATGGGAAATGAATTATTAATATCGTAAATTACAGACGAAATATTAAAATTAAATTCATCCAAGAAAATTTTTTGAGAAAAATAAATTGCATATGATTTTTAATATTTATAATATAATGTACATGATTTATAATTAAAAATCAATGAAAATAATGATACTATTAGTAATTATAATATATATCTAACAATAGAAATAAAATGTGTTTTAAATAAAAAATATTCAATAATTACTCACACACACACATTGAAATATTAGAAACTAAAAATCATACTTGACATACAAGGTGCAAAAAAAAATTTGTTATTTACATTGGAGATATTAAAATATGAAAATTATTATTAAATATCAAAATTATTTAATTTTTTTATAAATATTAAAATCGATGTAACATTGAGAATAAAATAAATAAAATTGAAATTTAGTTGATATTTAAACATTTTATTAATTCAAGTAATTTTTGTAAAACATATTGCCCTCTTATTTATAATAAAATATAACATACAAATTCACTAAAAGTCAAAATTATTAAGTATGTCTATATGACGATATTTCTCCTAATATATTTATAATAAAAAATAGAAATATTTAGAAAAACTATATTACTTACCAGATGATGACCCCAGCTAAACAATTTTCAAAAGAAATAATCACGAACCGATCAAAAAGTCTTGTTAAGCCGCGTTAAAATGCTTTTCATTAGATGATGCCAAATCAAAAGATTAAAGCTTCTTCCCACATCCTTCCGAAGAAACTATTGCACTCGGAAGCCCGTATTCAAACTTGAAAGAACCCGGGTTCGGAAGGAGATTTTAATTTGGTGACGTCACAAGGAGCGACCTCTGATTCCGATTGGCCTGTTACATATGACGTGCGGTTGTGACGTCACATGTAACGGGTAGAAATTTAGACATCGACGAAAGTTTGACTTTTTCTCGTTCTTTTTCTGAAATTCTGTTTGTGTTAGAAGCACGTCAAGTCAGTCACTGAATGCAACAGTGAGCAATTCTGCCCATCTGTTATTGATGGACAAGCAAAGCATTCATTCAGTTCTCTGACCAGTTTGAGCACGAGAAGTTCGGTCAGTTAGTTTTCAGTGCTAGTTTTTTAGCGTGTTCATTTAAATGTGTCATAAAATATTACATGATTTCTCCTTTAAGGCATATATTTTACAGCTATTAATAAAAGCATGCTTCACATGTAGACAAGACATGAACAATCAAACAAAGACGACAGCAACCAGGACCATAGCTAGATGATTTTGCGCCCCTTAGGACATATTTCCCTTGCGAGTTATTTCAGCCGAATTTGCGCCTCTTCTCGTCTGCGCCCCTTGTTGGGGCCTTCTTCGCCACACCCTAGCTACGGCCCTGACAAAAACCAATTGGAGTAAGAATGATCAATCAGTGTGAAACGCATGACAAAAGAGCATTTTTAACAGTTCATTGAAGAATATCTCACTGCTCTAGTCACGG
>QLNU02003225.1:10272868-10295631 GCA_006491805.2 Dysdera silvatica | reverse complement strand
TTAATATTTCTCTATTTATTACATCAAATGCTTTATTCAGATAAAAAAATGCCAATACCCTGTTCCTTGTTTTCTATTGCCTCCTATATTCTTTTTATTGTTCTCAATAGCGCCCCTGCAGTTGATTTGCCCTTTCTAAACCCAAATTAGGAATTATCTATTATATACTCATTGTCTATAAAATCAATTATTCTTTAGTAAAGTAATTTTTCAAATGATTTCGCGAAGACGGAGGTTATTGCTATTAGTCTATCGTTTTCTTTGTTATCTTTCTTGCCTTTCTTATATATGGGAACTCTCTTAGCTGTTTTCATTTCTTCAGGAATTACTTCTGTATCAATTATTTCATTAAATATCACCAACAGTGGTTTAACCAATACATTAGCACATTCCTTGATTATCCTAGGGTGTATGTCATCACATCCTGCACCTTTTTTTATTATTAATCTTGCTTAATTCATTTAATAACTCTGCGTGACTTATTTGACTTACATAAATTGATTTACCAATATTATGACACATATATTCATTATACTCATTGTTCATATTGACCTTTCTATCTACTGTATTCTCTTCAATTTCCACAAAAAATTGTTAAAACAATTTGCAATTTCATTATTGGAAGTTACTTTCATGTTATTGTCGATTATCAACTTATCATTTGTTTTAATTACCCTTCCCAGCAATTTATTAATAAAATTTCATTTGTTTTTATTGTCAGTTGACAATTTTTTTTTCATCAGTCTTTTTTTTTACGGAGATCAATTTTTCTCACTATATTATTCCTTAGTTTTTTAAATCTATTCAAGTAAATTAACCTTTCGGTTCTTATAAATCTGTTGAATATACCATTCCTTTTTTTGTGCTCTTTTTTATTTGATTATTTATGCAAACTTTTTGTTTATTTTTTCCTTTATGAGTTTCCATTTAAAATTCCTATCATATATTTCCTTGATTTTATTTATAAATACATCATATTTATTAAAATCGCTAAATTCTACATTCCAATCTATAGAACTCAATTTCTCTTTAAACTTTTCAAGATGTTTTGAACCAAAATCTCTGACTTTAATTTTATTGTTTATCATGAGTTTAGTTTTCTCTTGAACTTCGATAGGTATAGTTTTGTGATCACTTATTTGGTAGTCCAAAATATTTTCATGAATTCCCAATACGTTCGTAAAACATAAATCAATCGTTGTAGTCGAATTATCGGTTATTCTTATATAGTCACTAATTATGTTTTTTAGTATCATCATTTTCATTGCATTTATCAAATAATTTTTATGACTAGATTCTTTACTTATATTAATATTTAGGTCACCTATAATAATTATTTTTTACTTTGTACTTCTTCAATTTTTAAGTATAGCCAATCTAGTAGTTTGTGAATATTTCCTCTTGGATTTCTATATACAATTCCTATCCTAAGTTCACCTCTTTTTATGCCTATTATTTCCCAATCATCACATGTGTGTGTGATAGTTCAGTCCATTTTTCAAAATCCTCGTGAATATTCCTTATATATACCGATACCTCTCCTCCCTTTTTTGTTTCTCATCAGATGATAACCATACCATCCATAGATTTCCATGTAATCACTTTCTCTAGACCATGTTTCACTTATTCCCATTATGTCTATTTCATATTCATTATTTTCCATCAACATTTCTATTTCACCCATTTTGTTGTTTATGCTTCTCACATTTACATGCATAATTTTGAATTAAAATTACTATATTTTCCAGGTTCCCCTTTTTTCATAATTTTAGCTTTTTTTAATCTTTAACCTGCAATTTGCATTACTATCAATATCCATACTACCTTGTTAACTTCACACAAATTTTTCTCTATACTTATATTTTTCATATGATTTGTACCATTTACATTGCAGACATTTATTATCTGTTATACAATCAGTAACATTTGCATTTTCATCTCTTTTGTCTATGTTATAATGAATTTCAAAGTTTTCAATATTCTTAACAATTCCATTTTTTATATTATTTAATCCCTCACTTAAAAAAATCATCCACATAATTTTGACTGACTTCAATTGTTATATCATTTTTACAATCCTTTACATACAGAGCATCAATAACATTATTTACATAATTACACTTATTATTAATGAATTTTATATTCACCTTTTTTTCCATTTTCCTCCATCTTCACAATATCAATACCATTTTTTAAACACACTGTTTTAGACAAAAGCGATTTTTTATTTATATCTATATCATTGATT
Organism: Dysdera silvatica; assembly: GCA_006491805.2. Lineage (NCBI taxonomy): Eukaryota > Metazoa > Arthropoda > Arachnida > Araneae > Dysderidae > Dysdera > Dysdera silvatica. The sequence continues at coordinate 10,293,383 of QLNU02003225.1, read as the reverse complement.
ATGATATTGTTCGTATCGTTTAAACTTAATTTTTATTTTACCTGAAACTGTTAATTTTTATTTGTTATTTGATTACCATTTACTCCACATTTCATTATATCAGTACTAACATTATTTGTAATATTATACATATCATTAAAATTATCTATATTTGACAACTTTGAGATTATTAGTGTGGGCATTTTGTAGTGGTCCTTTATATATGTTTACATTATTGCTATGAAGATTTTGTCTTATTAAATAACTATTTTCTCTATTATACATTTTCTTTTCCCTTATAAAATTTCATTGCATTCTCTGGATATCGGCATAGTTATTAATAACTAGGACTTCACTGTGATCATTTCTTCTTGCTTTTATCCTGCCATTTGTTGTCCACAAGTACTTCCATCCACCTTCTCTCTTTATCTGCAATGCTTCTGTGAATAACTTCCTCCTATATGAGCATAGTTGCTCATTTATGTATATAAAGTTATTCTCTTGATCTCTATTTCTACCACCTGCGATATCGTTCGCTCTTAAGTGGGTTTCTATCATTCTTAACATTAAATCATTTTTAGATTTTCGGCTCATGAATCTTGCCACTATTTTGTCGTATCGTTCTCCTGCGCTGATTCTGTGAGCTGACTCTATTTGTTCCTGGTTGATGATGTTCATATCTAGTTTCTGACATATTCTTTTAACGAGGTCCTCACAATTCTCATCTTCTCTCTATTTTATCCCCACAATTTCCACATTATTCCTCCTATTGTGTTGCTCAGCTTCAACCTGGTCCTCATCAATCTGTCTGTGTCTTCTTCCAGATTTGTTACTCTCTCTCTCTGTCTTTCTTTACATTCAACTTCTTATCTCCACTCCTTTAGCTCTTTCTTTAATATATTATTTTCTTCTAGGACTCTTCCAAATTCTGTGGACATATCACTAAAGGTAGTCATCATACACTTATAATTATTTTTCATTTCTTCCATTTGGTTATTTATTTCAGTGTCTTTCTGAGCTTGTCTTTTTTCATTTTTCTTCACACAGTTCTTTATTTCTCTCAATTCTGTAAGTATTCTGCCAATTCCCATTCCTCCTCGCTCAATCTCCCCCGGGCCATCAAATCCCGTATTGACTCTGTCATTCCACTCCACATCTGATTCTACTTCCCTATAATTTTTTCCTGGTGAAAGATCCGCATTGCTCACATTTTTTGTTTTCATTATTCTATTCCTGACCATTTCCTCCACAATTAAAACTTGTGTACCATAGATTCGACCTTGCCTATTTACTATGATTTATAATAGAATGGAGAGTGGATGAAGGGAGAAATTTATTTGATTGTGAATCAAACAATTTTCGTTCTTAGTTCACTTTTTATGACTTATTTGAGAGATCTGTTCTTTTAAAGTACTTACCTGTTTTTATGATTAGTAGTTAAATATTTACTGACCTTTCGTTAATTTCTTTCCCAGTTCTTCTGTTTTCTTCTGCCGGCCATCTGTCGTTGCAACTTTTTTAGTGTACACACAAGCGGAGTTAAGCAAGCTATCTCAAACATAAACAAAAAGTGTTTCTAAGTGATTGTTCATGATGGGGCTCCAGCCGGATGTCAGAGTTGCCCTATTTCGTAAAAACTCAGGAGGCGACAGTAATACGTTATAGAAAATCAGAACGTTTTTGTCAACTACTACTTCGAAGAATCGGTTTGCTTCCAGTTTTTTGCGTCCAGACTTCAAAAGCATGTATCTATTACTATTATTTTTGTTAAACATAATGAAATAATAATAATAATAATAATAATATTACAGCAAAATGTGTATGTGGTAACCGGAGATGGAATAAATAACTTAGTAATGCGATCCCATGCATTTCGGATAGCCCAGGCTACTGTTAACACGAATAGTTTTTCTGTCTCCCGTGGTGTTCATTTCAACGAGGTTCGACTGTACATAAAGCCGAAAAGGCAAAGGTATACGGAAGTTAAAGTTTGAATTGAACATGTTCAAATTATCTATGTTGCACTGTATGTCTAGGATACGATTCTACATCTCATCAGTGGCAGTGTTCCACCATCGGCGAAGATCAGGGAAATGTAAACCATTATTTAGGAAACACACTATACATTATTTACACAGCATTGAGAACGTTCGAGTATTACGTAAGCGTCTTTAGGGGTGTTACTGTCTTATTTTCCTATGTTAGCCAATGTTAATTTTTGCTTACTGGGAGAAGAGGTTGAAACGGCCAAAATATATCTTAAGTAATACTTGAACGCTTCCATCTTCAAAGAATATATAATACTACTATAATACTACTACTACAGTATTATATAATGTTCCTATAGTATTCTATAATAGCACTATATAATAATAATATAATAATACAGTGGAACCTACCTCTTTGATAAGGACACCAAGGGGAAAACAAAATCTGTTCGCATTACCGGTAGTTCGTTTTATCCGGAAAGGATACTATGCTATACAATCTGACGGGACTTCAGAAAACGGTTCGTATTAAAAGTAATTCGTCTTAAGCGTGTTCGTCTTAACGAGGTTTGACTGTTTAAGTAAATGAATTAATTAATGAAGGGTCGAACACACCAAACGGGAAATAATGCCGAAGGAGGAAATGGCCGCTGTCAGTTCCGAAATTTTGTATAAAAACTAACGTATCGACAGTTCAGATTCGCCGAACGAATTAATTTTTCACATCGGTCATGAACGAGCAGTCTTATTAAGTGAGTCGGTCTTTGAATGACTCGACACACTCCTAATTTACAGTACATGGATTTTGTTGTCAAGTTTCTGGTGGAACGCCGATTGAAAAACGATTCTTTTTCGTGTTTTAGGGCGCAAGGATAGTCAAGGACATGTTGCACCAAGACTAACGATTTTCTGGCGTATCCGAATCTTTTTCGCCTAGACACTCAAATCCCCAAACTGCGGATGGGTGAGATAAAATTTCAGGCAGAAACAATGCATCAAATATGCATTGTTGCAGAAACAATGCATCAAATATGCATTGTTTCCATGTTAGCCACAAAATTTACTACTTACTTAAGTGACTACTCACGCAGTATCCATTTTCAACCATTATTAAAACTTTAACTTATTTATACAATCGAACTTCGTTAAAACGAACTCCAAAGGGAACAGAAACTCTGTTCGTATTAACAGTAATTTGTCTTATCCGGAAAGGATAGTATGCTATACAATCTGACGGCCTTGCGCCATAAAAATATAACCAACCAATCTGACGGGACTTCAGAAAACGGTTCGTATTAAAAGTAATTCGTCTTAAGCGTGTTCGTCTTAACGAGGTTTGACTGTATTTGATTGTAAACAATTTTCGAATTTAAACTATGTGATAAAATTATTAAATAAGCTTAATTATTCAAAATCTTGACTCTTCAGTTTGTCTTTTCGAATGACCTTCTGAAGGGTTCTGCTGCAGATAGCTCTGTCGGTCTGCAGCAGAGCGACAGAGCTATCTGCAGCAGATAACTGTCGGTTCGCAGCAGACAGACAGAGTTATCTGCAATAGATGGCTCTGTCGGTCTCTCTATCTCCCTGCGGGTCGATCTGTCTTATGTCGAAAACGGAAACATAGAAGCCACCGTCAGTGGCGTAGCTATTGAATTTGGATCTTAATGCAGTCGCTGGTAGAAGGGGCCCTCCACCTCATACCAGGATCCCACAATTATGCTATCTAAGGAGCCTCGACTTCCAAAGTCCCCTACTAAGGACAGGGGCCCAATGCAACTGCATTGGTTGCATTAGAATCGTTGCGTTACTGACCACCACTTTTGCAGTAAAGAGTCCTCTAAATCTGCAACAACGGACCACGCGTTGCAGAATAACTATTGAGCCTTTTTCGATCAAACAAAGGCTCTAGTGAAGTCCGCGATTTTGTATCCTAGACCGGGGGTAAGGAACCTGATGCCTTTTGGATGGTTAATCCAAATTTTGCAAACTAAATCCTTTTACGGTTAAACGGAGTTCGAATAATCGGGGTTCTGCCATATATCTAATCAGTAGCATAAGAAAGGAGGTTCAGGGGCTCAAGCCCCTCCATTGGGTAACAAAATACTTCGTTCCGTTTAATGCCAAATTACACGATCTGTTATAAAAACTACTTGAGCGCTCTCCCCCCAATTTTTGAATTATTGCGCCTCTGTATCTAACAGAAATTTCTTGAATGGGGCCTTTTTCGATCATAAGCAAAGTCGGTCTTCCAACATAAAAAGGTTCCCCCACCTGTGGTCCGGACTATATAGCAGCCATTATTAATCTTCTTGCTCTTCTCCAACCTCGATTAGGCTTTTCATTTATCAGTGCCTTCTTCTTCTTCCATAACCCAATCCACGCAAAAAAAAATGTTTTTGTTACATGGTATTATTCTTAGGTTAGCTAAACAATAAAACAACTCGAATTAATGACATTTATAAGCTTTTATTTTACCACTGTGTTTTTGTGTTTATAGTTTACCACTTTGTTTTTGTGTTTACAGTTTACTACTTTGTTTTTGTGTTTACAGTTTACCACTTTGTTTTTGTGTTTTCAGTTTATCGCTCCCTTTATTTTTTGGTGTTTTCCACCGGTACCAATGTTATTCTTACGTACCCACAACCATGGGCGTAGCCAAGGGGAGGTTTTGGGAGTTGTAACCCTCTTACCGCAATGAAATTTTGTATATTTAACATAGGAATATATGAGTTGTAGCTCTGTAACCCCCCCACCACCATAGAGTCTACAGCCCTACTTATAAACTTTCTGTCTACGCCTATGCCCCTCAAATGGTCCGCCGCGTACCCCAGTTTCGGAGCCACGGCTCCATAGGGAAGCAATTGAAATTTTTAAACAGTCAAACGATATCAATAAGGACGATGCCAAATATGTTCCTTTTGATTAGTCACCTACTTTAAGTAATTTTTAACTCTGTCAATCTACACCCCACTAACTTTAGTGCTCCTTCTGACGCCTTCTTTACTGGTGTTGGCTGTGTAACAAAGTTTTTTTGGCGATTTCCGAAAAAAATATTGCAACGGCAAGGAATATCTTGGCATCAGTCAATGATCATTGGCCGAGAACACTTCAGAAGCAGTACGGAAAATTTTTTTCATCGCAGACCATGATGTGGTCATCGTGGCCTTTTTCACAGTCCGACATCGCCAATCATCTTAGTGTAGAAATGCTCCCACATCCGCACGCAGAAAGTAGATACTCAAGCCTTAAAGGCAGAAGAGAAAGTTTCGTCAAATAAAGGACATGGTCAAATAATGTGAACTATGTAAATAGGCGTAGATAGAACTCACAAAGGGTGATACAATTTGGAGAAAGATAAAACCAGGTGTAACATCCGTTTGCATAAAAAAGGTAGTTTAAGATGCTAACGAGAGCCTCTCGAATGATGCCTTACGGGCAGTGGCGGATTAAGGAATTTTGTGACCCTATTCGAGTTCTAGATTTTGAGGCCCCCCTCCTTCCCCGGCCGTATATTTTAAAATCCATAGCACCACAGAATATCCTGGAAATATATTAACATAATTAGCTGAAACACCCGAGTAAAGGGGGGAGACTTCGTACTTTGTCGCTGATTTGGTGAGAGTAATTACGTAGCTTAACTTGGTAAGTAGTACTGGCATAAGTTAACTGACTATGATACTAAGCTTACCAAATTGTACGATCTTACAATTTCCACCGCTGCTGCGAACTATGTACATCTAAGAAATTATGACGTAGGGAACTGAGACACGCAGTTGGACGAGTACTTTTATTTTCGTTGTCAGCAAGTCGTTGAAGATGGCAAAAGATGAATATTTGCAATGATGACGCAAATGCTCTTGCGTCAAATGTAGAAACTAATAGAACATGTCTGAAACTGTCGAATTTATCCAGAAACTTTAAAGTTCATAAGGATGATGTGAACAGTTACGCTTGCAACTCCAGTATGATCAAGATCAGCAAAAGAAACAAAGTTAGATATACGTATTATAGCTACGTATTTTGTAGCTACGTATTTTAAGCGATGAGGTCAGGGGACGTGCGGAGTTCCAAGTCATGGCTTTGCTTTGCGCCGTTGTGATGCCATAAATTCTAATTACATACAAAAAAAATGAATTTATAAGAAGAATCATTCATTTTTATTTGTAATTAATATAAATTCTCTGTGCAGGATGGAAACGTATTCACAAGTACCTTATTTGCAAATGAAAACTTCATTAAATTGAAATTTTTCGAGATGTTGAATCCGCGAACTCCTCTGTTATGTCATTTAAATCCAACTGTCTCGTCAAATCGACACTCGCGGACATTAAATATATAAAATGAAGCCAGCAATGATCTCTTGAACGCCTTGGAAACCTGACGTAACTTGGAAGAGAGGCCAGGTATCAATTAGGCAGGCAACTAAGATGGCAAAACTACAAATGAAGTAATTATGGCAAGGTCTACTTACATTCTGCGAAAGGCAAGGTAATATTAAAAAGATGAATATTTTTTGAAATAATTATACTAGAAAAGATTATAGGTATATGTCTGATGAATAGGATAATCATCGAAGCGGATACTAAGAAGATCATTTTACATCTCTTTAAAAAATAATGTATATATAGCCTCGTTTCGCATATGAAACAATATAATTAACACTCTCCCCAAATCAAGCTACCATTCTTCCGTCATATCCTAATCTCACATTGTCAGCATATAGTTTGGCGAAAGGTAATTTCCGTTGTCCTTGCACCATAAAATGTTATCTGGTAAAACAACTTCTTATTGTACTATAGCTGTCGGCAATCATGTTGGTGATCCTTGCTTTGTCTCCTACAGCGCAAAGAACTGCTATTCTTTATTATAACATTATTTTTATAATAAACATATTTTATTATTTTTTGGCTATCTTATCGTCCTCTTCTTTTCTTGGCTTTCTTATCGTTCTCTTCTTTTCTTGGCTTTCTTATCGCTCTCTTCTTTTCTTGGCTTTCTTTTCTAGTCTTTCCAAACAACTCTCTCTCTCTCTTAGGCTTTTGAGTCATGATGTCCTTCTTCATCTTCTTCAACGTCCTCGTTTGCCTACGATATGCGTTGCTGTAATGAAAGTTAACACAGTGACCGCAGCGGCGACCGAACTGCAGTGATCACCATAGACCACTAAGCCCTACCAGTTCTGTTTGAAATATGGCATCATAATCATTGGTTTGGTCCTAAGGACGTAGCAGAATTGTGAAATCAAAAGTGGGGGGCAATGGCTTTAAAGTAGGGAATTTCTACTTACCTTTTAATTTCTTTTTTCTTCAAAGAAAATCTAAATAGAGGGGGCAATATCCCTCCCTTAGGTACCCACCGACGCCAAGCGGGGCTGAAAAGTATTAAGCATATTGAGAAATATCGCCACAGAAATGTGAAGACACATAAAATTATTTTTTTCTAACTTTAATATTATCTAATTATATCATTTGCAATGGAAACATATTCTGTAGCATTTTTTTTTAATTTTATCTAAATGCCTTTGGCCTTTTTTTTTAAATAAAAGAAACGTCGAATTAATCTAATTGATTGAATTACAAGCGGATTAGAAAAATACACACTTTTTGAAAATTTGATGCACACTTAGCAGAAATATGCCAAAATATGAAAAATATGCGCCCAAAGTCGAAATATGCAAAAAACATGTAAGTGCATGGAAATCACCGTTTAGAAGCGTCATTAGCGTTATAGGAAAGATAACGTCATGTACGACAGGTCAATTGACCAAATACTCTGCATGGGCAAGTATATAGGGGCCGCTAAAAAATTATTTATTTGTGCTTGTACTTCATTTTTTAGCGGCTCTAGGCGGCCGCCTAGCTCGCTACCCACTAAGCACGGTCCTGCTTTAATCTTTGATTTTTTCTGTGGCCCTGATGGTTTCTTTCTTTCTCTGGCAAAGCCTTCGACTGCAGGGCATCTCTTTAAAAACGGATAGCAGCAACGATGAGTACAATTGCAAAAAATGTATCTGGAAGACACATTACATACATAAGTAGGGCTGTCCTCGAAGGATACGTGCTGTGTGCGCCGCGTACTTTCAATGAATTTTGAAAAATACCGAGTAAGCTCTGCATACTCTCAGGTTCTCAAGAAAGTTTTTGCATTCGCTGATTTTTAGACACCTATCAATGAAGTTCAACCCTTTTTTTGCTAGTCATTTACAAACTTGAAGGGAAACAAATGAGGAAAAACATCCTGAACTCCCCCAAGTCTCAAAATAATATCCTGCGTACGGCTAGGTGAGGAATGAAAAACTGATGAAAGTGGTAACTGCCACCTTGGGCTTGGATAGACGATAGATGACCAGTCAAATGCCAGTTGGCGCTGCGCGGTTACGTCGCCAAATCTAGTAACCCCGCAATTTCAATACTCTTTAATTAAGACAGCACTGCATACTCTCAATAATTTTCTTCAAGGCAACCCTGTACGTAGGGCTGTACATAGCTCTTCTGGTTACACCTACGTACAAGGTTGTACGTAGGTGTAACCAGAAGAGCTATGAAGCCTAACACTCTCTATAAGAAACGGATATTACAAATGAATGAATGCTATGTGTAATGAATTAAGATAGGGGTTATAGCCTCTGACCACCCCCTCCCGAGAACCCCAAGGTGACCTATGCCAGTGATTACTACGCATTTACATCAAAAGAAATAGGTGAACAAAAAGAACCAAAACCTATTGCTGTGCAAGTTGAAGCGGCTGAAACACAGTCCTCATAAACAACTACTGAGGGTATTATCCGTTATAAGCGTTAGAATCTCATTGATCTTTACCCCATGGAGGAATTCCTTTTCCCCATCAAATGGGGATTTTCCCCTCCATCTTACATCCAAGCTCGTTTTTATACAACGTTCATCAGTGACCATTTCCATCATGTTTAGTGAATGTATAACAGGTTGAATATCTTGGGATCCTCAGTCCCGTCCAAGGTTTGACTAACCTTTCATTCTCGTCAAAATGAAGTTACTGTGCCATAGTCTGAAACGAGGCCATTAAAGCACCTTCGGGAAACCCCGCAGTGGCAATCCATCCTTGAATGCCTAATTTGTATGAACTAATGGCAGGTGGTACCTCATTACAATATTTGAAGGCTACACTTGTCCCTGAAGCCAGTAAAACGCATAAAGTTGAGGATATATATTTCCTCCGAAAAGTGCAAATTTTTTGGGAATCATAATTGTTGAATAATGATGCTACAAGTAGCAACAGAAGCAGCGTGGCATTTACTTTCCTTGCAGATACCCCTGGCTATAAGGGGGGAGCGACGATGACTAGACACGTGTGTTTAAATTTGAAGAAATCTGTAATCACATGCTGTTGTAAAGCTCGTTACACCAGCACATGATTGTATGCCATGAACAGGACAGGCTCTAGCTGTACGACTAATATAAGTGGAGATTGAAACTATATTATGTGAAAGTGCAGGCAAAGAAGTCACAACCCTCCTATTGGTAGAAATCCTCAGTCGTAACTCCTCCCCTTTCTTAGACCCTGGCTACTCCAATTTGTGAAAGCAAAGTCTAAAAAAAAATGTTTGCGGCGAACTGAAATTTTAAGGAAGACTTACAGTGTTACAATACAGTGAAGGGACGTGGCAAAATATTTAGGATTGATGATAAGGATTGTTTTGAGGCTCGACCATCAGCGACTCCAGGACTCTGCAGAGCGAAGACGCCGGTAATGAGGTAGACGCAGTCCTCTGTAGTCAGAGACAGCAGATGGCCACCTGGGTTCGCTTATTGCCAAAGCTGGCTCTAATTTATAGGTCGTGAATGGAATAAAATATGCTTCAGCATCAGAATTCCTAATTTGTAGACACCCTGTGGTAGCAGGTTTGAGTTCAGTCTGAGATATTCAAGTGTAAAGATGCAGCAGCAGAAAAAGTGTGGAAGTCTTTATAAAATAATGAGACATTGGTCCCCAATGTTCTATTCAGAACGATAAGTCACTGGCAAATCCAAGGGGGTGGTCCCCCTCCCCAACTTTGAGCCGGGATTATATCATGAAAACCGAAAAGTACCGGACACTTTGCTATTTTAATATAAAAAACATAATTTCTTATTAAATATGATTGATTGGGGGGGGGATCTGCTAAACTGCCTAAGGGGCCGCAAATCCAGTGCCCGGCCCTGCAAGTGACCAAGACCAGAGGTTTCTCTAAAGCAAATATAAAAATCCCCCATTTAGCTGTGCTCACCCAAGTCTTGAACAATGATTTAAATCTAGCTACCGGGTCATCCTAAAAAAATAAGCGTAATTTTCACCCGGATGTTTTACACTTCAGTGAATGGCAACGGGCTTATTGCACCTCTAGCCTAGTTCGCGCAAACCGGTCTGCGTAACCTTGACCGTGGCCTATGTGGTTGGTCGCCCATACTCATAACAATATCACCTACTTGATTGACACCATTGGAAACACGCTTTACACTTCTTGCGGACTCTGACGATGATGATTGTGCTTTAGGCCAGACGATAGTTTTACTTTTTTTCTTCACAAAACTGAATTGGCAACACATAATGCGTATATCTATATAGTTGCTTCATAATCTTAACCTCAAATCATGATCGCCCCGAGTGGGTGGAAGGGGTGCACTGCACCCCCTTGGCTTATAAAAAAAAGGGGGAGGGAGACTGAATCCAGAAGAAACTATAGTCCACTCACATTATTTAATTGGAATTTTTCATGAATGCAACCCATGCATATAATTCTGGGTGGGTGGGGGGATGTCTCAAATCAATATATTTTTGTATTTTTTTTGCGAACTCTGGTGTGGGTGGTTTGTTTGTTTGTTTTTGCAAACTTTGAAATGCTTGCATCTACATTTGTAATCTTAATTTCAGGTTGACACTCGTCCATTTTCATACTTTATATTTTCGTGGATTGTTTTATGTTCACGGACAGTTTTCTGTTTCGATGCTTATTTACTGCACCACCAATTTCCACATCAGTCACAATATTTTTCTTAAGAATATTTTCATTTGCTTCGGCAATAACAATTTCTTCAATGAGTCTTTCCTGGACAGAAAAGCGATTTTTCAATTCTAACCCGAATACACCGGCATCCTCTTTCGGTTTCTTCATATCCATCCTCTTATATACTTGCTCTTTGACGAGCTTCTGCTTTTCAAATTTAGAATTTAAACGAATTTTACCACCCGCCATTCGATAATTACTTTGGGTATCAAACCTGTTCATTATACTGCAATCTCCAATGACCGATTTCTTCTTTACCAGGATATTACCAATTTCGCTGGTTCTTCCATTGGAATGACTCCGCCTCCATTTTGTTTATGATTTCCTCCTGAAAAATGAATTCATGAGATGCAGATTCATGAGCATCTCATGAATTCATGAGATGCTCAGCTTTACAGCCTCTGTAAATTCGATAAGCACAGTGACCAAATGGATTTGAACACCTGCATTATGTGGCATATATAGAAATACAAAGCAAATACTACGAAATAATTTTAATCTTTGGATGACGTTTACAATAAGCATCTATACGTGCATTTATTTTTTTTTAATAATTGCAAGAAATTTATAAAAAAAATAACGTATTTTTTCATTCCAAAAAAGTAAATGAACGCGTTATGATAATGGATGTCAAAGATGCAAGAAATTTAAAAATTAAATTTATTACGACTCAACCAGGGATAGGCTATCATCGCTCCAGTTCAAACCATGAATTAGTATCTTCTTCAGTGGGTGGTTTAAGTTTTCTTGTCTGTACTTTATGGAGCAAGAACAATTAAGAAAGAGCTGGGCACAGCTTGGTCTTTTTTAATTGCCCTTGCGCCATTTTCTGGGGAACGTAAGCCTCTTTCACCTATAAAATCAAACGCCAGTCTACAGATCCGCAGAAAACAGGAAACAAGCATTGTATACTTGCTTGAACCAAACTTGGATTAGTTGCATGGAAGCCAAGCGCGTTACCACTAAGACGAATCAATGTTCTTCGGTACAGCTAGCCCCATCGTGCGGTTACAATATAGCAGGCGAATACTTTGTAAAATCACAAGGTTCAATTCCTCATGATTAGATTAGTATTCTCAACTCTCGAGACATTTACAGGGTTATTATATTTATTATTCCATGAAATTTGGAGCTCAGAACCAAGGCGAGAACCGAGGTCTTTCGTATTTACCATGAAAGCCACAAATACAATCCAATCACATCTGCAACAAGAACGATTCCTATAAAGGACAAATGCATCGCCTTAGGCAACCTCTTCAGTCTGCAGTCGAGCTGCTTTATTGAATTACTACAGTCAACTCTGTAGTCGAGGATTCCATGCAGGAAATGATTCCATGACCTCAATCCCATACATCCAAGGACTTCTCCGTTCGCCACATAACTCCTTTCAAGTCTTGATCGTATTGCTCTTCTGTTTACTATTTTCTCTACATATGAATGAAAGCAGCCCTGTCGTAACGTAACGATAACATGTTTATTCATGACATGAAAAATCCCGATTTGACTTTCGACGGTATCAAGAGTTTTTCTGGCAGTCCGCCTTTCGCAGTTTGATTCCATGGGTAAGTTTCCTCGCAATAGGTGCAGATTCCTCGGAAAACTGCCGGTCCATTTGCCGCTTGATTTTTCTGTCCTTGCGCCATAAAACACGCATTGGTAAAGGTAGTGGCAAATGGGAAGTGTGTGTACTTGCTTATGAGTAGAGCGATGACGTCAGTGGTCAAGGGCATACTTGACAACCGGTCACTGAACGATGCTGGGGGAAGAGGCATCTGAAAACACACATATACTCAGAGTGGACGAGAGGGCGGCACCAGCCCCGGGGGAGCCCGGATGAAGTCTAGGGACTCGCACCAGCAAGGACCTATGCTGGGGGGGGGCGGCCCTGAAAAAACATCTATGCCATTGCCCAGGGAAGGGGTTATGGGGGCCGATCGAAATGAGCCTGAGGCTCGCGTTGGCTCTCGACACCCCTGTATATACTATTATTATTATATATAAAGTGATTAGTTGAAATATTAGAACAAATGGACAGTACTTATACAGTAAAACCTCTCTATAACACTATTATACGGACCGAGAAAAATTATCGTTGTAGAGGGGTTTATCGTTGTAGAGAGGTTTTACTGTAATTGGAAAATGCCACATGCAAGGGAGCCAATTTGAATGAAATATTGAGAACCCTAAATGGAAGTTCCCGTATGGGCAGGCAAGTGAGTTAGCTAAAAACGTAAATAACAATATGTATTTTATACGTTTTCTCTCACCTTCTTTTATATCTTGCCTTTCTATATTTTCCATCAATTATTGGGGGGGTCCCAACTTTCTGATATTTTTGTGGAAAGGACCTGACAACTTGAAGAATTGGCAGCAGTTCTGACCGTATGAGCGCAATAACCTTTCTAAGCTTCGGAAGTTTAATTAACTTTTTCGATTCATGCATTCAAAAACATTAGGCAACCTTATTTCTGACAATCCTAATATTTATTTACAGGACCGTAGCAATTCAAAAATTATGGTGGGCTCAAGTATAGCTTTAAGAATGACCATGTGCTTCGATGTGATGAAAGAGAACTATGGGCCTAATAGAGTATTTTCTCCAATGAAGAGGTTTGTGGCGCCCTCTTCTGCGTCATTGCTGGTCTAGAACTTCGATTTCAGATGTACTATCTGTCAGAGGCGAAGGAAATCGGGCTAGAGTCCCCCCCATTAGATATCAAAACATGTTATTTTCTTTAAGGCCGCAGCGCATAATTTTTTTTAAAGGCGCTTGAGCCCCTACCATGAGTTTTGAATTACTACACTACTGCTATATGTGCATACGTTACGCAATCATAACCATCATCATTTGTAAGACATGAATTTACGATGTGTGTGCCCCTTGTCTCTCTTCATGGCACAATGGCTTCCGCTGATGAATAGGACAATAGCGACAAACAATAGTCGGTTACAGTTAACCAAAAATTAACCTAGAAATTATTATTCGCAACGCGTCCAAACGATGATGCCCACATAATCGATGCAATCGGATGGTCGACAAAAGGTCTTCATTATTTTTTATTATTGTTCGTTCGCTTCCGCTTTGAGAGTCCGTTTCCCGCGTAATTTTCTTCTTAGCCTTTTGGGAAAATGAAAACCTGACAAAACAGAACGCTGAACTTCCATCACACTTTTGTGCTTGGGGCAATCCTAACCGCCTCGGGCCAACTGAATACCTAAGTTCAATGGCCCATTACACCTCTGCAGCAGTCCAGTTTCTGCTATTGTGTGTTGAACATCCTACTCGCTATTTTAAGTGCTGTTGAGTGCGGGTTTAATGGTTAAACTATCGGGTTAAAGATTGCTGTTGCCAGAAGCAATTATGAAAAAAAGAAAAGAAAAGCAAAAACACTGGGAATGTGCCGTGATTAAAAAGTCCGAAAATAACCAAACCGATTCACTTACAAAACGATAGCTGCGAGTAATAGTACAGGAAAACCCCGGTTATTGCGGTTTCGATTTATTGCGGTATTTGAAGGTGACAAACAATGACAAATGAAAAAAAAAAGTTTTTAGATATGTTTTATATTTATTAATTTTTAAATTAAACTTTTAATATGTTATATAATATTATGTATGTATGGATGGATGGATGGTGTATTATATAATTAGCACAATAATTAGTACCTATTTGGTAGATTGAGTTTACGTCAACGAACACGGGAGTTAATGCCTGATGCTAGTACTAGTATATTTTGGGTCCCTGGCGTTCTTCCCAAACGGCGTATTTCCCAAAGCTCCCGAGTAGCACGAGAATTTTTGAATTTCTTTTCTTTGGCATGTAATTGGTTAAAAGTGTGAGACTCCCATATTTTTAACCAATTACATGCCAAAGAAAAAAAAATTTAAAAACTTTCGTGCTACTCGGGAGCTTAGGGAAATACGCCGTTTGGGAAGAACGCTAGGGACCCGTATATTTCCGATCTGTAGTCAGAAACGTCTCCAACCAGGCTGTTTCAGAATTTAAATTTCCGATTTAAATGAACGATGCTGAGGAAAATGAAGAAGTGGAAATGATAACAAAAAAATTCACTTTAAAAGAATTAGAAGAAATGTTTCATATTGAGGGAACTTTTTAAGCAAAAGATTGTGGATAGAGATCCTAACCTTGAATGTTCTTCGAAGTTGCGTGAAAAAATGGACAATTCAATTCGTTGTTATAAAATGATGTACGAAAAACAAAAAAAAAAAGAAGAAAAATGTATAGCAAACAAAGCTCTTGAAGTATTTTTTAAACAAAAAGAATTAATCAGTACAGCACAGTATACATCTGTACACAGTAACAATACTGTACATATCTAGTTCTTTTTGTTTATACATAGCATCGTGTAACATTACTTGTTAAATTTATAAACATAATTTTTAAATAATTTTTTTTGACATCATTACCTTTATCTTTTTCATTTAAAGACTTTATAATTTCCAAAGCTTCGACAAAAATAACCGATTTTCCACATACCGTATGTCTCGATTATCGCGGTTTCGGTTACTGCTGTGTTTTCGTTGACACAATTAACCGCAATAATCGGGGTTTTCCTGTTTATTTTCTCCTGAATTTCCTACTTTTTTTTGTTACATATTACCTTTTCACAAATATGTCGTCTGCTTATAGTCTAAAAGTCTTTCTCAAAGTGAGTCCCGTGTCCGCTCTTCCGGGGTTTCAAAAATAATCTGTAACCGTCAAAGTTAAAAAAAATGTAAATTATGCTGATGTTATGCTTATGTCTGAGCAGTTATGAATTATTAAGCTCATTAGGTTTTCTTTAAGCTTTGCAGAGGGGTTCCACGGCTAGGCATATGGTAAGAAAAGGGTTCCCGTAAGGCAAGAGTCTTCAACCCGCGGCCCTATGGCATGTTTTATGTGTCCCGCTGACTCACGAAAAAATACAAATTGTTTCACACAAAAATAACGTCCCTGCTCCCTTGGAGTCTGAGGTCTATATATTTTATTCTGTTGTCATTTTCACATTACGTAAAAAATATATCTTAAAACACTATAGAACTAAATTAACTCGAGGTTTCCCCTCGATCGTGTTTTACTTTAATTTTCTAGCGTATATGGGCACTAGGTGTAGTTTTATCGATTTGCAGTGCAACAGTGATTTAAAAAAAATCAACTTAGAATTCGTCAAATTCTGTTTTGAATATATTGATAAGAACATTTTCCGAACCATCTGACTTCACGCTCTGAAAATGTTACTATTCTGAAGCATTTACAACTGAACATAGGTTGATGTATAAACTTCATGGGGGTTACAGGGCTTACAATTGGGGGGGATTATAGAGCTACAACTCCATATATCCATATGTATATACACTAGGTTTTATTGCAATGGGAATTACAACCTTTGTCAATCTCCCCCTCCCCCACCTGCCAATGCGTCTGTAAACAACTGTTTTCAAAAATGAAGTTGATAAAATGAAAAGTTAGGACCAGAATAACTGACGTCCACCTTGTAAGCATTCTTAGGATTGCAATATCAAAAATAAGACCTGATATTGACAGGATTGTTAAAAATAAGCAGTGCCAAAAATCTCGCTAAAAGGTTTGATTTCGCTTTACATATTAATAACTAAAAGTATTGTAAATGTTTTTTGCTTCCATACATATTTTACATTGTAATATATATATATATATTCACAAGGGCGGGTTAAGGAACGGGCGGCTGCCCGAGCCCCGTTTGGATGAGGGTGCCAAACTGAAGTCAAGTTCAATTTTTTTTAATTAATAATAGAAAATTTTTTAAAAAGAGATGTTTTGAGAAATTTTTAGAGACATCTTTACAGAAATTCTTTCAGAGACTTTTGGCCACTTTTATAGGGCATATGGCTCACTGTGCATCTGTGAAAATCTCCTGTTTTCGCCGGAGGGGGACGCCAAAAAAGCAATCCGTGTCCGGCCGCCTGGGTTCAAAAACAACCTCGAGCCGCCCCTGTATATTCAGTCGAGGGGCGAAACTTGAAAATATTTTTGGGTAGGCACGCAAACTAATATAGGGACTTAAGGAAAAATATAAACGTAGGCTGATGATCCGGGGGGCGTGTTTCCATTCCCGGATCGATTCAGACACTTGGCGTTAAGCGGCAAAAACTAGCAATGACGCCTAGGTTGCCGCTTGCCACTCGCGTACGCTTATACTGATTCAACAGATACTGATTCAGACAGCGCACATCGAATGTGATCGAAACGGCACGAGTCGCGAGGCGACGAAGCGGGGGAGGGTTCCCCAGTTCGGTCTCTGTGATTCAGGTAAGTACTGATTTATTTATAAAAGTACTAATTTATAATCAAAATCAAATGCGGCACATGGGCTCGCCCGTTACGATTCAGTGAACTTTCTGCTATAAGTAGCTAGAATCGACCGTTTAGCGCCGAAACGCTTTTTTGCCGCCAAGCCTTCCCGTCGGTAAGTGTCTGAATCGATCCGGGAATGGAAAGACTCATCCGGGGGAATTGTGAACCCCTTGAGCCGTCTTTGTTCAGTCCTAATATTGCTGATACAGTAGTGCGGCCCGCGGGCCTACAAGAATAAGCAAAATTGGCCCTTGGACTGAAAAAAGTTTGAAGACCCCTGCCGTAAGGTAAAGTGTTCGAAAGCTGTTGGTTTAGAACAGTGGTTCTCAAACTTTTTGGAGTCGTGGTGTACTTGAAGTCCTACAAGATATCGTAGGCCCACTATACACGTAACATTTCTTCTTCTTTCACTTTTCCATTTTCCCATGTTTTATATGGGGTCGACGTTATGCTCTTTTAACCTTCCTTTCCACAATCTTCTATCCAATGCCTCTTCTCTACTCCATCCATACTCTTCCAGATCTTCCGTCACTTTATCCTTCCATCTCAGCCGTGGTCTTCCCCTCTTCCTCTTACCCATTACCACCAGTCTATCCAATACCTTTCCCACATATTCCTCATTTCTCCGCTCCATATGCCCAAGCCATCTTAACCTATGTTCTTGTATTTTTCTTCCTATGGGTCCAACCTTGACCGTACCTCTAATTAGGTTATTCCTTATTTTATCCCTCCTTGTAACACCATTCATCCACCTCAACATTCTCATCTCAGCCACTTCCATCTTCCTTTCATGCGCTCTTGTAATTGGCCGAGTCTCCGCCCCGTATAACATTGCAGGTCTGACCACAGTTTTGTACAATTTTCCTTTCATCCTACCACTTACTTTCCTATCACAGAGCACTCCACTCATCTTTCTTCAATTTAACCACCTATACTGAATGATATGTTGTATCCCTGTACTATATACATAACACTATTAATATTAATTGTATTTTTATTAATATTAAGTTTTATAGGTGCGTATATTTATTTCTCACAGGTGCTCCAACTTCCACCTACAGATGCACTTTGAATAGCACAAAAAATTTCGAATGTTCAAGTCCCGGTAAATTACTTACCCTTGAATTAAGCTATAATTAATAAAGGAAGATTTTTAAAAGGGAAAAGGGGAGAGAAGGTAGGAAACAAAATTAGAAAGATAATGAAAAAAAAAATCAAGCATAACGCCATCTTCATGAAATTGTAATAAAACTGTAAGAAACTGTAATAAATACAAAAAGCAATAACTGTCTAATCATTATGAATTCGTTGTTATTTTAGTTAATATATATTAATTCTATCTTCACATTTCTCTGTTCAGTTTTCAAATTTTGTGGCATCCACTTGAATTCGAACAACAGTAGCTTTCCTCCTGTAGAACCAGGTCTGTAGCCAGGATGAAGGGGGAAATTGGGGAAAGGCAAAGGTCATATGGGGCACAGGACACCCGGGAATTGTTCTTTATATATAAATAGCCCAATGGGGCAACTGAAGCCACGCCCCTTCTGGCCCTGGCTGGCCTACAGGCCTGTCTAGAACCCTTCCACCTCTGAAGATTACAGAATACAAGCATTTGTAATCTCTTTTTCGTTTATCCGTTTGTTAGCAGGCACTGCATTAGATCAACAAGACATACAGGGTTTATTTTCTAATTACTATTATAATAATTTAATTTCCGTAATATAATACTATAATTTCCGTTATATAATACTATAATTTCCGTTATATAATATAATTTCCGTAAGGTAGATTTCAAGTATTACGTAAGCAATATTTTGGCCATTTTAAACCATTTCCTCTAGTAAGCAAACCTCCCCCAAGGTGCTTATGTAATACTTGAACTTTCCCTAATATAATAATACAATTTCCGTAATTATTATATTTAAGCATAATATTAACGAGTAAGTGATGACACTTTTTTTTTACTTTCTAATTAAGTGCGATCAATAAAATTAAAATAAAGACTAAAGACGATTTCAAAATTAAGTCGTGCACGAGCAGGGTGTGTCTTTTGGGGGGGGTTAAGCTCCTCCTATTTTGGACAACATTATTAGCTGTAAAATGAAATTCTTTATGAAAGGAAGTGTTGCTTCTATCAAAATCCCAAACTTTTTTGATTAAAAACACCTGCCCCCCCACTTTTTTTTTCACAGACACGAATCCGCTGATAATACAATTTAAAACATGTCGTTTACTATTTTTTAAGTGTAATAATTAAGTAATCTAATACAACTTCGTCATCCATCGTTACATATTCGCAGTGTGTCTTCATATAAGTGAATTTCTTTACGTAAAAGGAGAGTTTAAGAAATTCTACTGAAAGTGAAAATATAATCCTAGATAAAAGACACTTGGGCATACGGATTATAACGAAAAATCATTTATTTAAAGTTTCTTATCCTCATTTTTACAAAACCGTAACTTTCTCAGAATTTCTATGCACGTTTCAGGAATAAATCAAGCGGTTACAGATAATAAATGTCGGTTTTTGGAGATAAAACTTCATCGTCATGAAGCCTTCGGCGGAACATCTGCTATTTGCCGAAGATTGAAAAAAATCCTTTCTTTATCGTATCAACAAAACCCCCTAAAAAGAAGTAAAACTAAATCAAACCAAACACAAAAAATTTGATATAAAAGATACGATACGATATGAAATCGATATTTTTCGGTTAAGCAAATTCACGATATACTTTTACGATATGATACTTTGTGGTAATACTGTAGCCATGCGCTAATTTTATATCGATATGATAATTTTACAATGTATTTTTGATTTGAAATGCTGTGAAATTCCAGTTATCTGGACCGTCTTACTAACCGGACCTCAAGCTCCTATCTAAAAGGTAACGAAATTGCAGTGACATTCACGCCCTTGAATGTTAATGCGAAGTCAAGTCAATTAATCCACTGTCAAGTTACTAGGGTAACCGTCTAATCGTTTGTAACACCCAATCAACCCAATGCTTGCCAATCCCTAACACTTCCGAATAGCGAACAGATTCTCAAGTCCCGAGGTGTCCGTTATTCAGAGACTTTATTGTATATGCTCACTTGTTTCTTCTAAGCAATCATCTCTTAATTTGGAGCCAATATCATCAGTAGTTTTCCCGCTTGGACATGCGTTACAAACGTGTTTTCCATATTCTTCTTGAT
>QLNU02003225.1:10240565-10261052 GCA_006491805.2 Dysdera silvatica | reverse complement strand
TATACATATACAGGGTACATATACAGTTATACATATACAGGGAGCAAAGGAACCGTCCCTTACGTAGAGGTGTCCGTTATTCGGAGATGTCCCTTACGATAGGTAACATTTTATATGAATTTAGCGAACTATATCCTGGTAACGAAAGACAGTAAAGAGGAATTTATGCGCAGCGCATTAATTGCATAACAGACGATGCCCATATGCTTCAAGTTCTTCAATAAAATGTGATCGTTTATTTTATAAAAAAGGATTAAACGCCCCATCCTTAAGATCCTCAGAAGTTTATGACGAGCACGTTGGCAAAGATTTAAATACAACGAAGCAAAAATCTGCCAATCTGAACCAATTGAGATATTTCATATTGCTGAAACATTCTGTCTTTTTATGTTTTCGTATGGTCGCGGGATTTAATACTGGCTGTGTCCCTGCAATTTGTGTAGGAAGTCATTACTAGAACCCGTTAGGTTTAGTTCAATGATGCTAGATGGTAATTGGCTTAAGATCGGCTGAAATGCAACGATTACCTACACGTGTGTGTATGTGTGTGTGTGTGTGTACTAAAATTCTTCACTCTTAATGATAGACGTTGACTACTACGATAAACTACTATCAAGGATGGGATATCTGCAAAATATACGGAAATATATATATATATATGGAATATCTGCTAATATATACTAGGATGGGATATCTGCAAAATTATATGAATGCTTTCTAGTTACCTTAATTAGATGTGAAAAGAACATTTTTGGCCATTAAAAATGCTATTGCTGGACAATAACACTCAGTTGTTGTTCACAATATTAATGTAAGATACACGTTGTAATATACTGTAATAAAAATTCGGCTTCATGGGGAAAATGCTTGGTTAAATTCAACCAAAAATGTTTGGTTGAACTGTTTGTACCTTTATTTGAGTGTTTCAACTAAATTTGTTTGAACAAACTAAATTTGTACAGTTGATTTCAACAAACTTTTTGCTTGAATAGTTTGGTTGTTTTATTTTGTTCTTTCAACTAAATTTGTTTGAAACAACCGAAATGTATAGCCGATTTTACTAAATTAATGCAACCAAACATTTGTTTGAATCAACTAAATAATTTCAACCTAATGCGTTTAGTCAAATCAACAATATTCTGGTTGTGGATGACCAAAAGTTTGGTTGATTGAACTAAACGTTTTTTTTTCCGTGTGCATAAAGTGTATCGTGCATATCAAAATTTTGTAGTTGGTTATATTAATTATTAGATTCTCAGCTAGTTAATAATAAAAATTTATCTGTTTCAAGGCGTAGGATATTCGTTTTACTAGTAGGTCAGAAAAAAATTTAAGTGCATATTTTTTCTTTAAGCGCATGCAAATATACATTTTAAATTTTTGGTGCATTTTGTGTTATTTTAGTGCATATAACCCGGGTCCAAGCTATCGCACCGACATGCTTATGGAAAATTAACGAGACGTGCTGATTTATTCCATTGTTTTATCTTTTACTAAAAGACATTAATAAAGAAAATTAATTGTTAATTGATGATACTTTAAAAAAAATTGATGATACGATATAAAACTAACAATATTTATTCATAGTAATAAATTAATATATTAATTGAGAGATTAATTGGAATTACAAGATTTTAAAGGAACAGACGTCTATATTAAAAGTTAGTATCACTGCTTATCGAAGATCGCTTTTCATGTTGGATATCAACGCGCTTACAACCACTCCTTGTTGTCTGGCAGCAATGCCATCTGTTGGCAGAAGATATTTTGGTCGCAGACAAATAGCTCGCTATTCCCAGTATTGGGGGTGGGGTGAAAATTTTGTGTTGACGGGCTTAATTATGATAATTTTGGCCTCTAATAAATGGCTCGGTATTTGTAGTTCAGAGACAAAGCAAAGTCCATGTAAACAAAAGCAAACAAAGGACTATTGAAGCGTTAAAGACAGTTCAGGAGAATGGCACCTGCATAGGAAACAACAGATGCCAGCAAAGATGGAATCCAATGAGGACAGATGAGACATTGAACTCTGTAGTGATCGTTTTGTTGCTTTTTTGTAACATCCGTATACTCACTTGTCCGGCCCTAGATCTCTATCTGTCCGAATTGTTTCAAATATATGCACACGCACATAAGCATATCTAGAAGCATTTTAATTTATATACTCACCTTTTCTAGTTTTTGTATCATCGTCGTGCGCACGCAATTTTCGTCGCATTGCGGACCTCTGGATTCAGGAATTGCTTTGAAATTTATGGAAAATTCGCAATATTTTGTTCTTTCATCTTTGGATTCACACTTATCCACCTTAACAGGACCTGGCTGACAAAGATCGCCATTTTGGCACACAGCTTTGGCGAGGAGACCGGTCAATGCCGTTTTAACAGATTCCAGACTTTGGTCATTCATGGTGATCGACAAGCGCATAATAAATGTGTGCCCAGTTAATTCAAAAACTACGGATATGAAACGATTTAACAAAAATTATTAATTATCGTTAAACGAACAATATAGAAGCTAATACACTTTACATATTTAGTTAATTTGTTTCGGAGATAAACAATAATAATAGTTTAAAATGTTGCATATGAACTTGAAACCTCCCCCTCACCTTTCTATCTCTGACGTTAAATCTCCTGTAGATGTCAAACTGAAAATTTCAACGAAGTTGAAACACTATTAAGAGAACGTTACATGATCAATAGCAATGTCATCATTTGTAGCGCATTACACCTTCGATAATTATATTTATAATCATTATTTTTCAACCTAATGGTGCTATCTAACCTTCCAAAAGAAATATAAGACATAAAGCTTTTAAGAACTACATGATTCAAAGTTTTGACAACTATAGGATTCAAAGTTTTGACAACTGTAGGATTCAAAGTTTTGACAACTGTAGGATTCAAAGTTTTGACAACTGTAGGATTCAAAGTTTTGACAACTATAGGATTCAAAGTTTTGACAGCTATAAGATTCAAAGTTTTAACAACTATAGGATGCAAAGTTTTGAATCCTAAGTTAGAATCCTAAGAGACAGGCCCGTCGCCAATCCGGGGTTAGCAGGGGTGCAGCCACAGTTGCCCCATGTTTATGCCCAGTTTCCCCATCGAGTTATTCATATACATGTAGAACAATAATAATATAATGTTTGAATATTGAAAATTAGTAAATTAATAACATATACAAATGTTTGTACGTATATTTGTATAAACTGTTTTTATACAATTCCTTCTCTCCGACACAATTTACCACTGCATAAAATTTAAAATACAAACTTTGATATATGCTAATATTACAGTATTTGTAGTTGTAATAAACTAAAGCGGAAAAACAGCCATCAAAGGGGCGTCAAATTCATTTGGGTTTATATTGACACAATGTTTAAATCCTGTGTGTATATATAAAAAATCACTTCTGATGAGTATTTTATACTCATGAGTCCCCATGTATCTGGTGCCCCCCCCACAATATGCCCTTTACCGTTCCCCGGTTTCCCCTTCAACCTGACTACAGGCCTGCTAAGAGGGCTCTTAAAAATTAAAAGAAAGCTTTTGAAAACCATAGAACTCTATGCTTTCGAAAGCTTTAGAAGACTCAAGACTTTTGGAAATCATAGATTTCAAATTTTTTAAAGAGTATAAGACTCAAAGCTTTTGATGAGTATGAGATTCAAATCTTTTGAAGATTATAACCCCAAATAATGTTTTTAAATATTATAAGACAAATCTTTTAGAGGTTTTGGAAGACCCTAAAACTCAAAGCTTTTGAAGTCCATGGAACTGAAAATCTTTGAAGTCCATGGAACTGAAAATCTTTGAAGTCCATGGAACTGAAAATCTTTGAAGTCCATGGAACTGAAAATCTTTGAAGTCCATAGAACTGAAAGCTTCTGAAGTCCATGGAACTCAAGGCTTCTGAAATCCGTTGAACTCAAAGTCCCTGAAATCTGCAGAACTTAAAACTTCTGAAAAGAGTAACTTACCAAGTACTTTATGTTGGAATGTGTTCACAGAAGTAGTTTCAGAACCGGTGCTTACAGGAGTTACGACTTTACATTTGTAAATTCCGGAATCAGCCACATGTAAATTCGAAATTTCTAGGTCTCCAGCTTCATTTTTATAAAATCGGTTATCCAACAGATCTGCGCCTTTGACGTTAGTCCAGTGATATTCAGTGGCTAAATCTGCCATCTCGTTATCTTTAGCTGAAGCTGGTATGCAAGGAATGCTGATCTTAGAACCCTTGAGTCCAGAAGAAAATTCACCACTACCTGTTTTAAAAAATCTGTTTAAAATGAATGCTGGACAGTATTTAACCAGCGAGCAGGGTGCGCGGGGTGTTTTACCTACTCTCCACAACTTACAATTTGTGAAAAGAACCGCCCACCCTTGCTTCTGAAACTGGCCAAACTCTTTCCTGTTGCCTTCAAAGTCACAATCTTTGGGGTAGGGTGACAAAGAGAAAATTCCACTTATTGTTCCCTGTAAAATTGGACGTTTTTAATGAAATAATGCTATATAATCAGATGGGGTGCAAAGCACCCCGCGCGCGTTCTCGCGTTCCTCTAACCGGCGCGCCTGATTGCGGGTTAACTAAGCAGTTAACGCGAACAAAAAATATTAGATATAAACTTTATACAATAATTTCAGGGACCTACGTATAAGTAACTCAAACTAGAGCTTATTTGTTTTAGGAGAAAAAGAGACGCTTTCCCCATCCTGGATTCGAACCAGGGTCCCTCCGTTTAGCCCGGAGTGTCTTGACCGCACAAAGGACAGTAACAAAGCTCTTTCTCTCTGTATATAAAGATATAAGGCATTATACCTTCTTCTCAGGGATAACACAATTGCCAAATAATGGTCAACACACAAAGCCACCGGGGCGAGTTTTTTGTGAGAAACTCATTGTTTGAGCGTAGATGCATATCAGAAATTTTCATACGTTAGCAAAAGCCACCGATTTGACGAATAAGCAGGTCAGAAGATTTTTCAGAAAGTTGTTTATCAGAAGGTTTTAACTCGTTAGTCCGGGGTCACCAATTGAAGAAGTCAGTGAAATTCCATTCAGTTGAAAATAATATTTATTGATGCTTTAAACGTTTAGGTTAATTCAATAATAGACGCCAATAAATAAATTAATTCAAATACAACATTAGATAAATTTGGTATGACTGTTTTGGCGGACCTTCCGAGAATGACGTGTGTGCATGGTAAACGAAATATTATTAGTTTAGAATTTGAAACGCAGTTACACAGACTGTTGCCAAATATAGAAAGTAAAAATATAATTATACAATATTTGAAAAATATGAAATAAAAGTAACAGATTTGGCATGGTGCCAATTTTAGAAATTGAACTTTTTAAGTTTATTTTCTTGCGTTTCTAAGTGGCAACAGTTAAGAAAGCCTGAAAAGTAAATATTTATATTGTGGGAGTCCACAACTTAGAGCATTTGCTATTATTTTTAATTATTAACCATATTACTTTAATTCTTAATACATTAACATCCGCTCAGAACCACAATGCGCTCCCCTTTATCTCATTTTTACTTCCCAACTTTTAATCTGAGCCAATTTACTTATTTGTAACACCTTGAACACGGCCCTAGTCTGTAGAACAAATAGTTCTGCCTTAAGACTTTAAGTCATAACATAAATATAAAGTATATAATGTGTATTAAGTACCACATTTAGATTTTAACTATTTTTTACATAAAAAAAGTCATTTTCTTTTTAGGTAAAACAAACGTTAAATAAGACAAGATATTGATAGCAACAGATTTTATACTACATATCTAACAAACCATAGGTTTTTAACAGTGAGACACGTTTATGCACACTAAGAATGTAAAAAACGGGTCTTGTGCATAGGAAATGACCTATGTTTATCAATCACCCCTAAATGGAAACTTGCTTTTTATAAAGCAGATTTCCTCAGTAGACGCAAGCAAGAGATCGTATTTGAGCATATTGAGCAAAGGGGCAATCCTGGTGCGCATGTGCGTGGACTTTCAGGTACTGGTAATTCTGAAACACGCTGTAAATTAGCTAGATTTAATAATATCCACCGTCAGATAGAGATCTCGTCAAATATTCTTATTTACGAGCATCGTATTTTAAGAATAATTAGTCGTAATATGTGAGTATCATTATTTTTATTTTATTTAAATACACTGTGCGTGAAGATACTGAATCAATATATACTGGTTCAGCAGATACTAATTCAAGCAGCGCACATCGAATGTGATCGAAACGGCACGAGTCACGAAGCGACGAGCGGAGGAAGTCTGGGGGGTCTCCTCCCAGTTCGGTCTCTGTGATTCAGGTAAGTACTGATTTATTTATAAAAATACTAATTCATAATAAAATTATTATATTAGCGGGGATACAAATACGGAGCTGTACTATTGCTTGGATGGCTATAGAAGTATCCCTCTATTTTATCCTCTTGCCCAGGGGTTTGTATCCCCTCCCTTAATGAAATCTAAACGCCACAAAATCTAATCCACACCATATCCTTAGTCCAGACGCATGCGCAGAAATACTAAAGGAGAAGCCATTTTCTCCTATTTTCTAGCCAAGTAAATATTATCGGATGGAAACACTGATAGGAATTTTTGCCAAGTCCACGCACATGCGCATCAAGATTGCCCCTTTGCTCAGCATGCTCAGGTACGATCTCCCGCTAGCATCTAGTGATTTCCTTTACTAGTATTCCGCTAAACTTTTAATTTCCGTGTAAGATTATGGCCGAAAAGTGCTTAGTAATAAAACTCTAATATAAAATGAATTATATGTATAATTTTTACTAAGGATTCCCTGAACTTGAAAATTATTTCAAAGGTTCTCCAGAGTAAAAAGGTTGAGAAACGCTATTGTAGTAAAGGGATAAACTACTATAAAAAAAAGGGATAAACTACTACAGAAAAGGGATAAACCATTATAGTAAAGGGATAAACTACTACGGAAAAGGGATAAACTATTATAGAAAAGGGATAAACTACTATAGAAAAGGGATAAACTACTACAGAAAAGGAATAAACAACTTACTGGAGGCATCGCAATTCGCTATTGCAGTTAGAAGTGAAACAAGAAACCACTGTAGCATCTTCACTGTAGCATCTGAAACGGAAGTTAAAAATTACGCATGTATATCCCTAAAATACAGTGGCGTATTAAGTGACTGGCGGACCTGGCGGCCGCCAGGGGCCCCCAATCTCTAAAGGGCCTCCGAGCGCGAGAGATTCCTAGTTAAAAACTACCACAACACAAAAAGTGGAAGATGCACTATTCAATATTATTCACGTATTCTACGTATATAAGCGCAGAACCTTTCTTTTATTAAATTACAGCTAATTAAGAATCACATTAGTTCAACAATGAGTGCAATAACGATTAAATGCTACTGTCATAAATGTAGTTTCATCATGTGTAATTAAATGAGCGAAATGAGAATTAAATGAAATTAAATTATAATGGATGAAACCATGTTCTCAAAAACGTCATTTTTCTTATAAAAAGCTGAGAAGACGACTTTGATTTTACATCTAGGCACGGGCCTTAATACTTATCTCGTATATATCATCATCATCATCATCATCATATTCAACCATTATCTATCCACTGCTGGATGAAGGTCTCTCCAAATGCTTTCCACACAAGTCTATCCTGAGCAATTCGCTTCCACGTCACCCCAACCTGTTTTCTTATTTCATCCACCCATCTAGTTTGAGGACGTTTTCTAGGTCTTCGGTGGTCTCTTGGAATCCAGTTCAGAATTTCTGTTGTCCATCGTTGATCAGTTCTTCTTGCAATATGCCCAGCCCATCGCCATTTCAGCCCTTTTACTTTAACAATGATGTCCTCTACTCTAGTTTGCTCTCTCACCCAAGTGTTTCTTTTTCGATCTCTCCTAGTTATTCCAAGCATGCACCTCTCCATGCTCCTTTGCGTTGTCTGTAACTTTCGTATTGCTCCAACTGTTAGACTCCATGTCTCTGATCCATAAGAGAGGACTGGCAATACACACTGGTTGAAGACCTTTCTTTTTAGACACAAAGGCAATTTCCCCTTCAGGATAAAACTGTTTCTTCCAAATGCACTCCAGCCAAGTTTAATACGTCTGTTGAGTTCTTTCATAATGTTGCCATCCATTGAAATCAGCTGGCCAAGGTAAATATATGAATCAGCAATTTCTAGCTCAATGTTGTCAACTTGTATTTTTGTTTCCTCTACGAAATTATTGAACATGATCTTAGTTTTTTGTAGGTTCATCTTGAGTCCAACTTCTTTACTTCTAGTTGAGAGCTCCTGTACCATGTCTTGGAGTTCTAATGGGTTCGTTGAAAAAATAACAATGTCATCAGCAAACCGCAAATGATTTAAATATTCACCATTTATTTTTATTCCCTTGTTATTCCAATTTATCTGCTGAAAAATCATCTGTAAAGCTGAAGTAAAAAGTTTTGGAGAAATGGTATCTCCCTGCCTCACACCTTTACCAATTTTGATAGTTTTGGTATCTTTATGTAACCGAAATTTTGCACTTGCATTTTTATACACACGTTTCACCATGTCAATGTACACATCCTCAATGTCTGTTGATCTTAAAGAGTTGATGACTGCTGATGTTTTAATAGAGTCAAAGGCCTTCTCATAGTCAATAAATGCCACACACAATGGAAGTTCATATTCATGTGTTCTTTCAATTAATTCTCTTAATACTTGAATATGGTCCACTGTACTGAATCCACTTCGAAATCCAGCTTGTTCTCTTGGTTGAGCTGCATCTAATTTTTTCTGCAGGCGATGTGTTAGCACTTTTGTGAAGATTTTATAAATAGCAGGTAACAAGCTAATTGGTCGGTAATTTTTTAAATCCTCTTTATCACCTTTTTTATGCAAAAGAATTACTGTTGCAGAATCCCATTGGTATGTTACCGCTGTTAAGACATTTGGTAAAGAATTTTGCAAGTATGTCTTCTACATATTCTCCAGCTTCTTTTAGGATATCTAATGTAATACCATCATCACCAGGGGCTCTTCCTTTCTTCATATTTTTTATTGCAAATGAAACTTCTTCTTTTAAGATTTTAGGAGCTGTTCCTTCGACTATTTCAGTGTCTTCGTTTAATTCACTGTTACTTTCATATAGTTTTTTGTAGAATTCTTCAACTCAAATAATTTTGAGAACTCTACGTTGATGTGTGTGTGTGTGTGTGTGTGTGTGTGTGTGTGTGTGTGTGTGTGTGTGTGTGTGTGTGTGAAATCTTCACCAAATGTGAAATCTTCACCAAATAAAAGGAAAACTCTCCAAGTTTTATACCTATTCAGTACAGTTCGAACGGGGTTTGTTCAACAAACTGTCGGTATCCTTCAACTGCTAATCCCACCGATTAATGGTATTCCTTTGTGGTGGCGCTTCGTTGTACATGCGACAATATTCACGTTGCACTTTGGTCACGGATTCGAATTTAGCAAGCCACAGAACACACTGAATTTTCCTCTGTAACGTCCACATCTCGACTGGCGTGGGCTGATCCACTGCCGCGCAGTTCGTGGTGTTGCGTCATCACCTGTGTGCGCACACGCTTGCACATAATACTACGGAAACTTGGAGAGTTTGTCTTTTATTTGGTGAAGAGTTCACGTATCTATCTTGTTTCGTTGATTTCCTGTGACCGGTCAAAAGTGCACCATGACTTTACGGACACAGTGTATATATATATCCACTTGGGTGCGAGAATACTAAAAGGTAATTGAACGAGAAGAGAAAATCGTTGTTGTTTAAACAATATTTCCGCGCGAAAATCGGAGCTTCTGGATAAACCTTCGAAGGTGAGGGAACACGTATGTACTACTCCGATTGTATTAATTTTTCTAAAATTCCCTATGAACTATTGTTATTATATATGTATTTGGCAAATTTATGTGATACGTTTCCAAGAATTACTGATTCAGGAGGCCGCAGTAATTAGGTTCAATGCCAGAGTTTAGAAAGGGGCATGTAGGGTGCATCCACTGATACCAGAAAATTACTGGGGCAAAAATATATGGCGCTTCAATTTTAAAAAACCATGCTTTTTCAATTTCAAAACCGTTTACAAATCACGAAAAATTGGGATTTCTATCATGGCGATCGCGCATGCGCGTTGCGAATCTGCCATGAAAGAAAGTTTGGAACAGTCGGTAAATATTGCGTATACCGGCCACATTGCTAAAATTTGGGCTAAGTTGCTGAGGTTTACGCCATTACTAAGCGATATTTGATGACATTATATGAAAATAGGTTATTGCATGTGATTTTTGCATTTAGGAACAGTTGACAATTTATGAAAGATGAAGGGAGTCATAAGTCACAAAAAGGTTTGAAAACCCCCTGCGCTAACCTTAAGTACCATTTTAATTACTATTATAAGCACTGGTGTTACTCCAGGAGATGGTGAGTGGCGACTTTTAGGCTAATATTACGTATACGGACCACATCGCCAAAAACGTTCAGCAAACGTCAAAAAGCAACTCTAATCATCGTAATTAGCGTCGCTTCCGGCAAATGGACCCAATTTTGTTTTTTCCACAGTAAAAAATAAAAATGCCAATTTTTAACCTAGAATTTACAGAAGAAACTATCATTTCACAACAGCTTCTTCACGCAGGAAAAAACAACTAGTTTAATAGATACTGGGGAGTCTACGGAAGAACACGCCACCGAAGAACACACGAAAGTACACAGAGCAATTATATTTACGCCAAATAGTCACAAATTTCAAAAGAAAGCTCCAGCTATGAAAAATTCCCAAAACGGTAGAGCTTTCTCGAAGCTTCAGAAGTTCGAGAGTGTTCGCAAACCATTCGAAGTACTTTTTTTTTAACTATCTCTAGCGGAAAAAAAAATTAATATTGTTCAAGCAACACTGATTCACAAGAGTACACAGAATTACTGATTCAGAAAGTTAAGTTTAAGTTCAATGTCATTATCCAGAAGGTGGGGGGGACTCATCCCCCCATTAGGCATCCACTGATACAAGAAAACTATGGTAACTTCGAAAGCCCTAGAAATAATTAAAAAAAAAGCAGAAAACATCCGGCAATACTCTTAGTGAAAGCTGGCAAAAGGGAAAAAAGGGTTGGGAAACCGCAAACATCAGCAACTTGACCAAAACTTTGACAATGTGGCCCCTATACACAATATTTACCTAAAATGGTAAGTAAAGTTGCAACTAGAGTTGTAAAAAACCCGGGAATTTTGGACACATTGGAAACTTTGATGGGAAGAAACCAAGATAGCTAGAATAAAGGAGGTAGTGCCATCCTCACCTTTCTTCCTATTGGTCGATTGTGTCGAATCGACCAATAGGAAGAAAGGCGGGACTACCTCCTTTATTCTAGCTATCTTGGTTTCTATATTCAAAGTTTCCAATTTGCCCAAAATTCCCGAACTTTTTACAACTGTAGTTGCAACACCCAGACCGAAACTACGCGATGCCCCGAAGATGCCGCAACGCACAGTCTTTAAGCTTTGACGTTAAAACTTACAACGTTAAAACTTTGACGTTAAAACTTAAAGACACTGAACCTGTTCGATTACGAATGAAGTTATGTGTTTGAAAATTTATTGTGGATCGAACATCGCGTGAAGCAAACTACCCCATCTAAAAAAATAGTTAAGCCATCTTGAGACTTACAATCTAAAAAAACAAGGCATGAAACTTACATGATAAGAACTTCTGTATATTATATGATTAAAAAGGCTTGTAATTGCCAAGTAAATAACAACTATCGAATAAACTTTAATTTATAAATAAACAATCAATTAATTACAAGCACGTGTCTTATTCAGTTTAATAAGAAATTCTAGTAACTTTTTTTTTATTTTGAATCGGCGCGTTTATTATTCAAAAAAATAAAAATCAGAAACAAAGATATCAAATGAACATGAATTTTATTAACTACTATAATTAACTATTATGACTAGGAGAGACCCTAATTCAACCCTAGGACGGGGACGATGTCTCTTTTTCTCCTATACTAAAAAACCCCTCTAGATTAAGTTTAAAGGGGGTATCAAAATTATTATTATATATATTATTATAATAGAATTCCTTTCGAAAAACCGCAGAAACTCACCCAGGAGGCTTTGTGTGTTAACCATTATTTGGCAATTGAGTTGGCCCTGAGAAGAAGAATAGTATCTTACAACCTCAAAGTACATAATTACATTAATTTAAAATACCTTTAACAACGTTTCACTTCGGGGAATCTAAAAAAAAGAAACGACTGTTTCATTTAAAAACAAACAAAATAATTCTTTGGAAATTTAGCAACTGATTCTTAATTCCTTTTTTATTTATTTGTTTTTGTTGGTTTCGCATTTAAATGATTCAAGGTTCCGGTAACGACTGATTCGCCTGCCGTCCGTGGCATGTGTGTTGTATGATGCCGACCGCTGATCAAGGGCAGACACAGGGGGCGGTCACAGGGGTCATGAACCCCCGAAACGTATTTTTTCACTGTAAAAAATTCCAACTTTCATGATAAATGAAGGGTGTTATTCCAAGACCATGGCAAATTCTGTCCTTAACCCCCCCAAAATGAAAGTCTATGTCTTCACCTTGCCCCTGATATAGGCTATCAAAATTTTTTTTTTTCCTAGGCTGTGTGGCTGATACAGAATGCTTCACTAAGGTGAATTTTACTATGATTTTGAAAACTTTAAACTGTAAAATAAAGAAAAAATATGGAATAAATTATATTGGAATTTAACTTTACGATTATTTCATTGTTTTTTACGATTTATTAATATTTGTTATTTTATATGACTAATTCTGACAATGAATAAATTTTCGATACCTATATATATAATAATCTATAATTTATATTCGACAGTATCGTGGTATTGATATTTTTAATAGGGTTGTTATCATTACGAATTATAATACTGAATGCGCTCTCGAAATGTTTCCACACAGGGTCACAAGTCGGCAGTGGCGGATCCAAGGGGTGCGATGAGGAAATCGCTTCCCCTTGAGCCGGGATTATATCCTGAAAAATGAAATGAAAAGTATCGAGCATTTGGTTAAAACAAAGAAATCGGGAGCAACTTGCACCCCACTTGAAAGGTTCTCGATCCGCCATTGATTCCAGGTATGGAAATGTTTTTTTTTTGTTTTTAATTTTAAACTTTGAGCTAGAAAAAAGGATATTTGATTATCTGAAATGAAACGGCAAACTGAAAGAAAGGGGAAAAAATTTAAAGGTATGCAGACAAAAAAAAAAGAAATATTTTCATTAACATGAAAAAGTTAGAAGAAAAAGAATGTTTAAAAATGCGATTTTTATGCCATTTACAAATGTCTAAAACTATGCGTTGAGGACAGAAAAATGTATTCCGTTTTATGCAATTTACAGTTTGCCAAACGGATAAAACCGTCGTGGATTCGATTCCCACCAGGCATCGTGAAATCTTTTTTTTTTTTTTACGAAAATTTACAAAAAATAAGCCCCGGTGGCTCTATGTGCCGACCATTTTCAGTTGTGCTAACCAAGAACGTAGCCAGTATGAAATTTCGGGTGATTAAAAATTTTTACAGCATGTATCGATACAATTACAGCATGCAAGTCCGTAGCCAAGTCCCATTAAAAATTTAATTTCGGGGGGAACCGGTCCCTAATATTCCCACCTTTGAATACGGGTATGTTTGAAACTACTTTGATGCAATAGCTTTTCTTTTTGCCAACGTTTTGACAAAAATTGCAGTATCTAACTTGTATTGCATCCACTTGTTAAATTCGTTGCGTGGTCTTTTGTTTGTGTGCGAAATAAATAGCTAATGTCCGGTGTTTCCCACCTTCTTTTCGTGTGTTTCCCCTTTCCACCCTAAAAATTTTTTCCTTCTAGGAAACAAAACATGTTGCCGCCCGCTCTTTAGTATTTTGCTTAACGTGATAGGGACGAATGTTTACTATAAGAGCGGCCTCTTTTGGCGCCCATGGCCTCATCATTCAGCAACACCGTGTTAAACGGTGTGTGATCTATTCAAATGTCACCATAAGTTTTGACTTTGGCCACTTCATTGTATAAATGAAAGACATGGAAAATGCTTAAAAATATAGCTTCATAATTTAAATAGATAATTAAAAAAATAAGTCACTTTCCACTAACTACTATTAATTTTTTTTTCTTGATATAATCTATTCAACTAATTTCTGGCATTTCATTAACACCTATTGGATTTGTAGTTCTTTTGTTTAAATTTTTTTCATTTTTTTCTTTCTTTTGATCACGAGTGATTGTTTTAACCAATTAGTAACTAAATTAATAATTTTATTTTATTAATAAATAAGTTAATTCTCACTTTAGAAATTTAAAAAATTCTATTAATGGAACACAACTAGTGAATTAAATAAATTCTTAAAATTTTATTTATGGGAAAGGTTTTTTTAATCTTTTTCTTTAAAAAAAGAGCAATTCCTTCCACCCTCGCATTGTTCTTTCCCTCCTCATCTACTCACATTAGCAGATGACACGATCTGAATGTGAAAACCCTAACTTACTAAAATGCATGTTAAAATCATTTTTGAAAAAATAAATAAATTAAAACAAATCCCCGGTACGCAGAACACTAACGGATTTCCCTATTTATATGAAATGCATAAGTCAGCTCAATGTTTCACCTTGCACACTATTACCCTTTCTCAAATGAAACCATAAATCCATAAAACAATGCTGTGTTTTATAGTCTACTGAAAATAAATTTAATGTTCGCCTATTCATTAATTCTATGAAAATAATGTGAATCGAGAAAACTATGATTTATGAAATACGTTACGTAACTGGGGAGGGCCTTGAAATAAGCCATTGCTTTCTGTTCTCCTCCATTTCTAGTCTAATCGTGTCAGTATTCTTTAATTCTAATTAAATTAAAATTCTAACACTATAATAATAATATGGTGATAAAGTAAAACACGATTGAGGGAAGACCGCGTGTTATTTTAGTTCGTTTTAAGATATTTATTATGAAATGTGAAAATGCGAACACAATAAAATACATAAATTTAAGACTCACAGGGAGCAAGGGAGATTATTTTTGTGTGAAACAATTTGTATTTTTATGAGCCAGAGGGCCACAAAAAACATGTCGGCGGGCCGTGGCTTGAAGATCACAGCCATACAATGATATAATCAGATGTTTTGCCGAGAAGAAAGATAGACATCATGCTTGCCATGTAAATTCCAGTGCTTGATAGGCTTTTATTTTTTGCTAAAATTAAAATTTATTTCAATAAAATTGAATTTGATTTATTATATACCAAAAATAAATAGTGTTTCAATATAAGTTAATATTGTTTAATGTTTATGTTTCAATTTATGAGTTTGTTTTTCAACATATTTATTGTCAATACAAAAGTTATTGGCGTATACAGGTATCCCTCGATATATGCCGATAATTGGTGCCACGAGTGTACAGCACATACCGAGGATGAATTGTGCAAGGATTTCATTGGGAAGGATGGCCGCCAGGAGCACATATCAAAACCGCATATATCGAAGTTAAGAACCAATGGGA
The DNA here is from genome assembly GCA_006491805.2 of Dysdera silvatica. Classification (NCBI taxonomy): domain Eukaryota; kingdom Metazoa; phylum Arthropoda; class Arachnida; order Araneae; family Dysderidae; genus Dysdera; species Dysdera silvatica. Next base: position 10,245,484 of record QLNU02003225.1, on the reverse strand, counting down.
AAATTGAAATTCGTTCACGATGTTTTGGAGCATTCGTTAGAAGACTTAATTTTTACCTCTAAGTTACGTTTTAACCGTGTGTACAAATAGCAATATGTACGAGTAATCAACAATATACAAATATAAACAGCAATATACAAATATAAACAACAATATACAAATATAAACAACAATATACAAATATAAACAATATACAAATATAAACAACAATATACAAATATAAACAACAATATACAAATACACAATATACAAATAGTAATACACGTATGTATGAGTAAATAGCAATATGTAAATATAATGTACTACTAAATGATAATGAAATGCAAATTAGCTAAAGATAATTCATAGACGTATTAAAGACTTAAGGTACAAAACAAATCAAAAAGTTTTATGCACACCTGTAGGGTACTAAACTACTGTTTAGAAAAATAATTATCAATCGTCGTTTGAACAATGGTAGTCGATTTTATATCTTCATATAATTTACAATAACAGCTAATGTCGTTTTCAAGGTTTTGACAAAGAACAATGCTTCTTTCCACATTTGGATCGAAATCTGTAATTTGTTGCTTAACAGTTTCTAAATTTCAAAATATCTGCTCGAGTTCTTTAAAGAAATTTCCTTCGGAAACACTCTTCTCCTTCAGTCGTAATTTCTTCTTTCTCATAATAGGAACGCTGTTGCTCTAATTCTATAAGATCGACATCAGTGAGTTCCTACGAATGTGAATCTATGCATTCTCTTACATTGAGGGCATTAACATCTTCAAACCCCAAGATCCTTTCCAATGATGCTAATTTCTGCACTATCATCAGCAGTTTCATTTTCGACGTCACAAAAATCACTTGCGCAGTGCGGCAGAAGATATTTCCACACAGCTCTCATTGAAGTAGCTATAATTTCTTGCCATGGTTCATGAATATTTTCAATTGCTTGCCTAATATTTAAAATTCTTCCAGAATTTGGTAGCAAAAATACGACTTTCATATTTTCACACAGATCATTCAATGCAGCAGGATGACCAGGAGCATTGTCAGTAATTAAGAGGGTTTTACATGTAAGGTTATTTTACTTGCAATAGTCTTCGACTGCTGGACAAAAATAATTCTTAAACCAATTTTCAAACAAAGCTTGCGTAAGCCAAGCCTTTTTATTTGCCGGAAAAATTACAGACAGTGATGCTTTGTTGCAACCTTTTAAGGCCCTCGGATTTAGTGAGCGGTAAATTAGCATAGGTTTCAATTCGAAATCGCCATCAGCGTTTCCTCCCAACAGAAGAGGCTAACGGTCTTTCGTGTTGCGTGTTGTTCAGGTTGCGATGCTTCATTTTTAACTAGAAAAGTTCTAGAGGGCATTTTTTTTCCAATAAAGGCCTGTTTCGTCAACATTAAAAATTTGGCGGTCATCGTAGTTATTTGTTTTTCAAAGATGCAGGATATTTGGCGGCTGCATCATTATCGGCACTCGCCGCTTCCCCTGTTAATTTGACGTTGTGCGTTCCAGTTCCAGCTTTAAACTTTTCAAGCCATCCTGTACTGGCAGAAAACGTCGTAGTATCCTCTTTGAATTTATCTTTTTTGAGCGATGAAAACAAATTAAGTGATTTTGCCATCATGTTATTGGAACCAATTGGAATCCGTTTTTGATTAAAATCTTCCAACCAAGTCATTAAAAGATTCCCCATTTCAACCAAAATAATATTTCTATTACTAGTGCACTGTATGATAAAAGATAATGAACCGAACTTACTTTGTTCTAAATATTCTTTAGATTTTGACAAAATTTGTCGTACCTATGACTCATTTAGGCCTAGAGTCGTGCCTATGCGTACTTCGCTTTCACCATTATCAAATCGTTTTATAACGTCAAATTTCGTATCCAAAGTAATAACTTTACGATGTTTTTCACTGGATTACACTGGCACATCACTTTTCCTTTTGAACATAGTGAAATTTTACAGAGCGAGCGTGAAACACGGTCTGAAGACACAGCTTTTTACACGTGGTCTTCAATGCATAGAGATAAAATCCTCACCTGTGCGGACGGCACTGCTCTCGAGAATTCGAAGCCCGTTTCTGGCAATAGATGCGTGTTATTGTTTTCGGTGATTTTTGGTTTGCTTGTTCTGCCCGAAACGTCGTATGTTAGTTTTGAAAACGGAAAAAAAAAGTATATCAAAAATTGTAAATTAGTATTATCACTCAATAGATAGCATGCAAACGGTACTAATTTGTTACTTATTTCTAATTATGTTTATACAACGATCTCTGTTTACAACGGTATTTTATGAACCGGAAGAGATTTCCTTATATACAAGGTTGAGTCTTATACACCCCATATCTGCCGGAAAATACAAAGACCGTAGCTAGATTTTAGTTTAGGGGTTAAAATTTTTTACAGCATGTATCGATACAATCACAGCATGCAAGGCCGTAGCCAAGTCCCATTAAAAATTTTCTGGGGAGGGGGTCTCATAGATCCCCCCCCTGGATACGGACATGGAACATACTGTTTTAGACAGATTTTTTGTTATTGGCAGTATCGTTATAGACAGATTTCAGTGTATTTTGCTCTGAAATGTAGGATCGGCTAATGCAGTGGTTAACTTTTTCGGAGTTGCAGGACACTTATGTATAATCAAATTTGCCTATGGCCATCTTTTAAAAACCGGGTACAGTTATCTCGTTATGGACAAGAGTGAATCTGATACTCTACATATGTTCGGACCAGAGGCGTAGTTAGGGGGAGGTTTTAAGGGTTGTAAACATCCCCCCCCCTATTAAGCCTACAACACCTTCCCCTTATAAATTTTCTGCCTACGCCACTGGTTGGGACCTGTGTAAATATTGTTAGATTTCACTGCATTTGAAAAAGATTCGAGACACTATAAAATGTGATAATTGTGCAAGACAAGTCTTGAAATTAGTAATGAATGAAAATCCATTTTTTCAAAATACCATAATAGAGTAACTCTCGCTCATGTGACTCAGCTCTTAACCAGTGGCGGTTCTAGACAAAAAAAATCGAGGGGGCACAAATTTATGCATGTGTGCAATGGAGCCTTTTAAATTTGTACTTTTAATTAAAAAATAAAACCTAGTTATATTTGGGGGTGGGGGAGCATGGCCACTGCTCTCAACATATTATAAAATCTATTATGTACAATTGTACTTTACTTTTTTTGATGGAAGACAGCATCGATGAAATGTCTAGGACTGAAAATCGAAAAAAAACATATATTTTAAAAATGAAGAAAAATTAAATTTCATCCATTTTCTAAGCTGATTTCTTATGTAAGGGCATTCACATTCAATACAGGTAGGCCTATATTAGCAGACCTTGAGTAAACTGGCCCTTCTACAGAATATACCCTGATTGGCATTTTTCCTCTACGAACCGTTCCAAAACTAGTTTTTCATGCTCTCATTTCTCCACTGACCTAATGTCATCTGACTGCTGATAAAATTGTTTAAAAACATTATTTTGCTGTTGCAAGGTTTACGGATTTAACGTATTGCAGTGTCATAATTATCTACATGTTTTAATATTGGGGTGTTGGTATACTTCCTACAGGGCATGTACTGTTTCAGAAAAAGTACACAAGTTTACAAAATGTCTGGAAAACAATATTTCATCATATCGGACAGCCATTGGTGCCTATTTTGGTGATGTTGAATAAATTTGGCAGCCAGTGCATGTTCTGCATTACTGCCATAAACCAAACTTGAACATACGGCAACGTTTTGAACCTATACTAATAGAGCAATGTATCCTTGCACCCTAAGCTGCAATTAATTCGTAACCCATACTTATATTGAAAATCAAGAGTCCATGTTACATTGAAGATGGGTTCTTCAGAATGGAGTGTTGCTGGGAAAGATCATCAGGTCCATTAGTGACAGTGGGGGGGGAGGGGGGTGTCCTAGCATCTGGACGGCTGCAGATTATTTATAGGCTTATTATATTATCTTTGAATTGACAACTATACTAAGAATCATTGTATTTTATGTAAATAAAAATTAGAAAACATTTTTTTTATATAACTATTTAAAACTTCATATGTGTATGTATAAAAGTAAACTGCATATAAAAAATGCTTAATTAATATTAAATTAATAAGGGCGGCAAGATAGTGTTTTTGCACTCGAGCAGCCAACAACCCAGAAATGGGGCCACTGGAGATTATTATAACATTAACAGTGTGTACTAATAATATAGTAAAACTTGTTAGGCACTCACCAAGCATAAAATTTTGTCCGCAAAAGAGTGCCAACTATTCAGAGGATTACTATATATATATATAGTAGTAAAAGTTTATACTTTAATTCTGTGAATTAACTAAAAATAATACAGTAATAGAACATGAAGTATTTTCATTCATTGGATATTTACTGTAATCATGTCCGTTTGTGAGAAATACGTATTTCTTAAACTGATTTTTTTGTCATTAAGCAATAATAATTTACAAACCTTGTTACAGTGGACTCTCAGTTCTACAAATTTGCATGGACCTTAAAAAAAAAAATTCGTAAATGGGAATTGATATTAGCTCCATGAAGATACCTTTTGGGACCAAAGTAATAGTTTGTAAAAAATGTACAGTTCGTAAATTGAAGGTTCATGACAACTAGGGTTGGGACGTATTATACTGTAAATGTATAATACGTATGCATTTTATGGTATAATACGTATATATTATACATTTTTCAACATACAGAAACTAAACTTATTCTGCACGAACAAAATTCCGAAATTTGGGGTAAAAAACTTAAATTAGCCCAAAATCTATTGTTAAAAATTGTAGCAAATGTGTATGCAAAAGATTTGAAAATATTAAAAATAATTTTTGCAGTTGGCATACTGCCAGTAGTTCCAGAGTTTAAATTCATAATCACAGTATAATACATCTGTGCAGTAC
>QLNU02003225.1:10229842-10240465 GCA_006491805.2 Dysdera silvatica | reverse complement strand
AAGGTCTAAGATGAGGAGGTTGCTGATTTGGGATTAGCTCCCGATGAACTACTACTCCAATTACAAAAGTGTGGTTGGTGAACTAAATTCTTCATTTCATGAAATTGGATGTTCCCCAATGAAATTACATGCACTTGGTGAACATGGCAGATCATCTTACGGTTAAAAAAAACAAACCTACAAAGAGCACATGAAAATCTAAAAAGAAAAATTCAAAATGTTCTTGAAGTTGATTTTATAGGGGAAAAACATGACATGGAAGAAAGTGTGGTACAGAAATCTAAAGATCTGAACAAGCCTGTAGATATAATTAAAAACGAATTGAATGGTGCATCAAGAAACGAACAGGTTTAAATGCTGACAATTTCAGCTTCACTAACGTGGTCTATAAGAAAAATGCAAGAGGCTTTCAATGTATCTGATTATTCTTTTCGTAAGGTTCAAAAACTGTTCAAAGATTAGGGTTTTTTAGCAGAGCTGGATCCTAGATGTGGGGAAAAGTCGAGTCCTGAAACTATTGAATTGGTAAGAAGGTTTTATCATAGTGATAAATATTCCAGAATTTTGCCAGGGATGATGAAGGATGTGGTCAGTGTAGGGGAAAAAAAGTGTACGAGAGAAAACGTTTAATTTTATGTAATCTTAGTGAGCGATACTCAAATTTTAAATGGGAATACCTCGATTTGAAAATAGATCTTCCAAACCTTTCTTCCCTTAGATCTAAGTGGTATGTTTTGTCTAGAGCTATTGGCACACACACACACACACACACACACACACACCTAGTGTATGTAAGCACAATACAGCAAAACGTGATTTTATTGATTCGCGGAGCAGGTATTGAAGGAGGTTACAGAGACTTTATGTTGTATATTCATTGTGAAGATGCGGGAAGAGAATGTATGCTAAGACATTGCGACAAGTGTCTATCAAAAGATAACTTTGTCCAGCTTTAAAATCAAAATTTGAGAACTATGATGATGATGAACCTGTAAAGTATAATAAGTGGGTTTCGACTGACCGAACTGAAATGTTACAGTGCTTGAGCTTGGTTGATGAGTTTATTGATAAGTTAGTAGAAAAACTGAACAAATTAATACCTCATTCATACATTGCTAAATCACAAGCTTTATTTTTTTAAACTTTAAAGGAAACGGTTTCCTCAAATACTACTGTTATCTCTAATATAATAACAAAATAATATTAATAAAATAACATTAAGATACGGTTATAGATAACCTATTTTATTACATTTTTTAAACCTGATTAACAATATTAAATCTCTCTCTACTGTATTATTAAATTTTTCTGAAATGGGCTTTGTCTAACTTTACTTGAAAGTGGTTGATATGTGACATTTTAAGTTCAAATTTTAATATAATTTTAATTTAACGATTTCAAGAAATGAGTAAGGTGATTTCTATCTGTGAAGTGAGCAAAAAACCCACCCATTTCATGTTGTAGAGCATATCTTTTGGAACAAAAATTAAGAAAAATTTGTTCGATTATCCTTTTTCCTTTCACATATATTCCACTTAGCATAGAATTCAGTATTTTATTTAAAAAAAAATCAAAAACAACACTTTAGGATTTTTTTTTTCTGACCATGTATAGATACTTGCTGGTTTAATTTATCTTTGTCTGCATTCCTAACATATTGATATATACTCTCAAAAAATTTCATCAATATTGGTTGGTAAACAAGGGAGATATAAATTACTTTCTATGAAAAAGCAAATTGCGTTTCTTCTGACTGATCGATGAAAAACATAAAATTCCAAAACCTTTAACAGGCTGTAAAACTTAAATCCATAAAAGGAACTTTCATCAAAATCTGAGATTGTGGGTGTCAAATCCTTTTTTTTTTTTTGGGGGGTGATTTGACATGAAATGACCCAGGGTTCAGCGGTTTTTACCAGAGACATGTAGTATATTTGCACTCCACTTCTTTCAGAAATTGTAACATACTAATTCTCTTTTTCAAGTTGTGAAAAGAAAGAAAGGGAATTTGTTTGCTTGAAAAGATGCCAAGTGGTGAATTTCTGGCGGCTTGGCTCCCCTCTAGAGGACATTTGTTAGTAGTCTTCATCTACCATCACAAAGGGATGCAGGAAACACTGTCTGATGCTGCAAAGTTCACAAGCATCAAACTTCATGAAGTGTGGAAGAAAGCAAACACCCCTGTAATGACGGAGGAGAAATTTATAGTTTGTATTCAGAAGCTATACAAGGAAGACTAAAATCTGGGTAAAAAGAAATCAAGAAACACGAAAGCAGCAAGTATGAAGTGGCAGATTTGAAAAGGTGGTCTTATGAAACTATTTGATATCGCTTGGCAAAATGTAACGACAATGAAGAGTGTGTTGCAAGAAGATAAGACATTCCTTAAATTCATAAAAACGGAATGAAACGATTAGATGTGAGAAACATAGTTTTTCAAGGAAAAGACTTTATCGATTTTGTTACCAGCCATACAAAGGCATTCTTTTGATTATTTGGGGTCAACGAAACGGAAAAATATTGCAGGGATGGGCTAAGAAGATTCATCAATGCCCTTAAAGTTGTAAATGACATTTCAAAAAAGGGTATTGCTTTAATAAAGAAATTCAATGAGTTAGTCAGGAATGAACGAATAACAGAAACAATTCCTTTTCAAGATTGTTGGGCACCATAGAAAAGTCATCACAAAGCGAAGCAAAGCATGAGTTGCATCCTACAAATTTAACTAATATAAATAACATGAATGTTATTAAGTTGTTCCATAAAAGTCTTGTTTGCAGTTCAGTTTTGTTGAATGGATTTGAAAATAAGAAAATAAAAATAATAATCGTTGGAAATCTTGTTCCTTTAGCTTATATATATATATAAAAGTGTGCAACCTCTAACTATTACCCAATCTTCCTCAAATTTGTCAGATATCATTTTTATATTAATAGGACTGAGAACGTGAACAAAGTCAACAGCAATGTAACATTTTAATTTTTACCTAATAAAATGAAACACCCGAAAATGCATGTATATGTATTCTATACATTTTTTAATTCTATAAAATGTAAATTCCTTTTTAATAGAAATGCAGAAAACATTTACTGGACTTTTTTTTTTTTAATTTAATTTATTTTTTATTTTAATAAAAAGAAAAGATTTATCCACGATTCTTCTGCAGCGAAGCTATTTGTTCTTTGACATGCATTAATTACACTTTTTCCCACATTCTTTGGGACTCAACATCCATATTTCAGAGTTTATATATAATACTACCTATAGAGATTAACACCGTACAGTATTATCTGAAAAAATTTGATCTTGTACAGTATTACGTGAAAATGAAGTGTTCACTATTATGAAGTAATGAATGTTGTCAGACATAGCCAGGCTCTAGCCCCAGCCTGGTTATGTCTCTAGGCTAGGGGATCTCAGTCCCTCTTCCTGGAAATATAATCAGCCCCTTGGAAAATAGTTTTTTTTTTTTTTTCCAAAATAAATTATTTTAGAATTTTTTGTTTTGTATAAAATTGTATTGGCAATTGATATTTGATGGTAAAAATATATATTGAAAATAGATTTCTACAGTAGATCTTATGTACATCATGTTTTTACAGAGGTTTGAGTTTTCATTTACTGTATAATAAGGATAAGGAAAATTATAAATTTCAATATACTTCCATAAGTTTTCAATGTAAAATTTACGTCAAGAAATTTATCGATTCAATGTTAAATATAATAGCCTACTTAGATATTTATGTTATTAAATATATTAATAAAATACATTAAAATATTAATGAATTTTAACCCCTTGCAGCTTTCTGAGCCCCCCCCCCATCCCCCCCAAAAAAAGTATCTTTCTGTGGGCCTAAATGTTGTTCAGTGTCATCTTGAAATAGAAATCAATTCAGTATCACCTAAAAAGATATGTCCTTTTCAGTTATAGATATGAAAATGTGTCCGTTTTAGTATTATATCTGAAGATGTGACTATTCCAGTATTAACTGGAAATGAACCTTGTCCAGTGTTATCTAACAAGGAATTTTATCCGATATAACCTAAAATAAAACCTATCCAGTGTAAAGATTGAAAAGTGTAATCGTCTTTACATTAAAACTATAAAAATAAAGAGGCAGTTGACATATGAAATTTTGATAGTTGATATGAAATTTTGTTGGTGAGTTATATTTTTTATATTCCTCGCTATTTTCCTGTTCAGAATCGTGACATGACATCGATGATTGCATTGTTTTGCAATATCTGTTTAAGGCATTGCTGGGTATCAAATCAAAGCCAGCCATATCCTTAAGAGAATCCATTTATATTTTTTAGCCTTGGCCTCTTACTGGTTTGGTCTTTCTTACTCTTTGTAGAAGATGGTTTTCTTCTGAAAACATGTCCCTTGCCATTCAAGTTTTCTTTCTCTGATCTTCTCTATTATACTTTTCCTTTTGTTTGTTTTGTTTCATGTTTGTGTTATCTGTCTTTAAAGATTACCCCCCCCCCTCCCAGTGATACTCTCAGCATGTTCTGTGGTATGGATCACTTCCTCCCCCTACTTTAATGTCCAATGCTCATGTGTCATATAAGGTCTAATAATTTGGTTGTATCTTCTGCTTTTAAGCTTCTTTAAAAGTTTAACTTTTAGCTTTAATGTTGAACGTTTCTCTTTAGTCCAGTAGTAACACATTCACCTTGCACGCTGTTAATCCGGGTTTGATGCCTAAAATGAGAAAAAAGTACCAACTAACCATTTTCTGTCATCCAGAGGTTGTTTTTAACGCCGTAAGAGGTTGGGAATTGTCGGAAAACTGTAGTTCAAACTGCTTGACCTTTGATGCCCTTACACCACAAAAACACAAGCAAAAGTGTCTTCGTCATATTTTGTCTTCTAACATATATTCTTTATGTATATTAAAAAAAATATATGTATGCTGTTTTGCTGTTTTTCATGTCTTGAAATTTTAATTTCTTTGGCAGATGACTTCTCATCATGATTCGAAATACCCGAAGGACGCCGCAGACCAAAATTTTGACTACATGTTTAAAATTCTGATCATTGGTAACAGCAGTGTTGGAAAAACCTCTTTCCTCTTTAGATATGCCAACGATTCGTTTACCTCGGCATTCGTTAGCACAGTTGGAATTGACTTCAAAGTTAAAACAGTATTTCGACAAGAAAAACGCATAAAGCTTCAAATATGGGTAATTTACGTAATTTTCATATGTATGTGTTTTTTTTTTTTTTGTTAATGATAGAAGCTAATATTAATTCGGTTACTAAAGTTCTGTTTAACTTGGTTATTACACCTAAGTTCTGTTTAATTCAGTGACTACTTGAGTTCTGTTGGATTTAGTTACTACTTGAATTCTGTTGGATTCAGTTACTACTTAAGTTGTGTTTAATTCAGTTACTACCTAAATTCTGTTTAATTCAATTAAGCTAGTGTTTAAGTTTAATTCAGTCAACCTCAGAATAATCTATGCTTCAATTTGACTAATGTTTAATTTAAATTTAATCTAATTTATTTTTTGTGTCATATACATTGCATGTTTGGGCTATTTTCTGGAAAATAAGGATTTTAAAGACTTAGAAAATTAAGAAATAATAATAATTAAAAAAATTAAGAAAAAAAAAGCTGCAAAGAGAAGATAGAATTACGAAGTAGTTTTTATATGATTTAAAGTAGATAAAAATATACAGAGTTTGCCAGAGAAACTGACAAGTTTTAAATTTGTCATATAGTCTTTTTTTATGTTATTTTTCATGTTTACAGAGGAGTTCGCCACTTTCATTTCGGTGATTGTCCTCTGCCTGATGATTGATATTTCTACACCCATATTTGAGCTCAAACTGAAGTTTGTGTAAGGAAGAAAAAGGGACTGACAAATAAGGACTGACGCAGAATGCGTCAGTCCTTATTTGTTAAATACAGTAATTTCTCCCAATAACGTCTTTCTAATTTACAATTCTGTTTAACATCCATATTTTAAGATTGCGGCATATGCTCCATAAAAAAATAATGTAATTGAACTCTCTCAATAACATTCTTCTGATTAATGGAACTTTCTGTTTAACAACCATGTTTTGTGGTATTAATGTATTTCTGATTAACAACCACATTTTTTTACCGACATTTATCCTTGTTCTTCTTTCCTCACTAAGATGTTTTAGTAACAGAATTAGGAAGTTATATTTTATTCATGAATTATAAAATTTATGATGTGATAGTAAAAGATAAACTAGTTGATTCAGATGAAGATACATTGAATTGTAAAACAGAAACAGAACTGCACCTTCCCCCCAAATTTCAAAGAAGCCAGTTATGCTCTAAATGTCTGTTGCAGGTATGTTATCTTACCTGACACAGAAATCAATTCATTTCAACTTTTTTGAAACAATAGAAGAAAATATCCTATAAACATGACTGAAATCAAGACAGTCATTTTTTGTTTTTTTCCTAAATAAAAAATAAATCTGTAAGTCGTCACTTTGTTACTACTAAAATACTGTATTATTATTATTGTATGTAACTTTATTAAATTGTAAGGTGTAATTCAAACCATAATAATGATTTCTAAACAAATGTATTTATTAAATATATTGACATTCCGAAGCTTACGATGATGTAAGGAAACATACGTTTTTTCCCCCGACACTTTCCCCTTCTTCGTGTTTAATGAAGAATTTAAATGGCAATAATAAACTATTTAAACACGACTACCACAGTTAAAATTATTTAATTAGGTGGATGACGATCGTTTCGGCAGTGAATGACTGCCTTTGTCGAATCCGGTTACAAAAGTGAAGGTAAACTATGAACTTCAGCGCACTTGGTGTATAAACAAATAATAAACTATTTAAACATGACTAACACAGTTAAAACTATTTAATAAGGTGGATGATGATCGTTTTGACAGTCATTCACTGCCAAAACGATCGTCATCCACCTAATTAAATAATTTTAACTGTGGTAGTCATGTTTAAATAGTTTATTATAGTTTGAGCACAGTGTTTCACGTTACTACTTAATTTAAATGGCTTTCATTGGATTTCTTCAGGACACTGCTGGTCAGGAGCGATACAGAACCATTACAACTGCATACTACAGAGGTGCTATGGGATTTATTTTGATGTATGATGTCACAAGCGAAGAATCTTTCAATGCTGTCCAGGATTGGTAAACACACTTTCTCCTCCTCCTTTCAATTTTTTTTTTTTAAACAGTTTTTTCAGGTATAAAAAAGTAGAATTATTTTCTCCAGAAACTTTTTTTCTTATTCTGTCTAAAAAAATTAGATCTCTCTCTCTCTTTCTTTTCTTCCAGACAATAACGTAGTAATAATGTCTTTGTCTACCATACAAGATATAATAAGTAGACAACACAAGTAGACATACAAGAAAATAAGTTCAACTGGTACATGGTGCAGAATGACCCTTGTGTCATTGTACCATAAAAATGTAACCAACTAGTCAGATGATACTCTTGGCCCATAATCTGGGATTTGATTTGTGCCACGGGGTTTTGGGTCGCTGCCAATACTGTAGATCCTATCGCAGTATGATTTGAACCTTATCCTTGTATCATAAGAAATAAAGCAAGCTTGAACCTTTCCAGCTGGCGCCCAGCACTTGCTGATTTTCTCCCTCGAAGTTTTTATTTGATGGATTTGGTTATTGGATTTTATGCAAATTCAATGCTGAATGGTATTGTATAGATGTTACATGCACATGTATTACCAGGGTGTCTTCTCATCTGGAAAATCTGAAAAAGTCAGAGAAGTGTTTTCTAACTGGAAAAATCAGGGAAATTTGAAATACAAAGGCCAAAATCATGGAAATTTGAAATTCATTGTTATAATAAATAACTTATTAAAATAATTTTCCTGAACTGTGCTTTTCATACCACATTACCTACTGAAAAATTTGAAAATCTTGTACTTTTGACTAAACTTCTTCCAAAAGTTACCATTTTGCACCAAAACTAATATAATTTATATAAAATTATTAAGCCTATATATTTCTCAGAAGAAAATGTTTGCCAAATATGTAACTAAAACTTGGAAAAAAAAAGTTTTTAGCTAAATTATCCAATCTTTGATCTGTGATTTAATTTTTAATCATACCAATCTCCTTTGCCTTATATATAGTCATACACATTTTAAATGAAATAGAAGATGAAGCATCAGCTTTGCGATTATATAGTTAAACTCTTTTATAATGAACTCAAAAAGGGCCAAATGGAAATGTTGCTGTAAATATTTAATTAGTGCAAGTTTTTAGTGTAAAGAAATACACTTTTTAATACAGCTTTTGAATTTGTAAATTCACTATAATTGAGTTATAAATGGCTTTGGGGTTTGCATTAATTGATTTCATGGCCTTGAAACTTGCTTTGATTGCGCAAATTTTAGTGCATTGTGTGTTGTTTACTGTAATTAGCGACAGGAAATCGATTGGTCTGGAAAAGTCAGGGAAGTTTGAAATAGAATTTGAGTAGACACCCTGTATTACTTATACAGACATAATTTTAGATTCCAAAATAGATATAGCAAGCATTTTCATTGGTTCCAAGCTCCTCATTATATATGAGTTCTACTAATTAGTATTTTAGGATACAAGGGTAACTATCATTATACTAGGACTTAGGAACCGTAATCTTCGTAAATCTTTTTGTAGGGAATCGAAGCCCAGGCTGCAGGTTCATAGGGAAAAGAAAAAAGCTGCTGAGTACCTTCTGAAATCAAATTTACAATATTTGCAGCTAAATGTATATGTATTGCGTATTTGCATGCTAGTCAAACCACTAACCAGGAAACCAACTGAGGTGTGAGTTCTCGATTTGGTCAAGAGTGATATTTATGGAAAGCTCTTATCGTGAGCAACAGAAAATTAAATGGAAGTATCCTCGCGAATCCAACCAGTTAGGAAGTACAGGCCCATTTGTTTTATGTGCAGAAAGAATCTATCCTACACTACAAATAAATGAATATTTTTGTAAGTTCAAAGGAAAAATGGCAAACATGTAAACTTCCCCTTAGGATGGTTAGTGTGCTGCTAGCTTCCTGAAATAGCTGAAATGATATTTTAACCATGGTAGTGTGTTTTTGAATGAAGTGTTCGAAGCATAAGTGTTTCCAGCACCAAGCACACACAAGTAAGGATAGTGTTGTAGTGCTATGCAGTTGACGCAGATGTACTTGGTCAGGTTGAAGCAAACCTGTTTAACTGACTGGAAGATATACAAAATACAATTCAATTTTTATTTCCATGCTAGAATTACATTTCTGTGTATGGAGGAAGCATAACAAAACAAAAATTATTACTCTAAATCCCCTTTGGTCAGCTTGACTATTTTACTTTTGATTTTCTATTAAATAAATTTTTAATTTCCTTTTAAACTCTTTCTCTTAAACGATTTTTTATATGGTCTGGTAATTTAATCCATTTATCAATTCCATAATAATTTATATATTTTCCCCACATTTGTTCTTATTTTTTCCGTTTTTAAAGTGTTACCTGATCTTACTTATCTTATATTTAGTTTGTATATATTTATAGTTTGTCATTTGCTATTGTAATTCTTGACAAATTAATTTGCTGTTGTAATTCTTAAATAAATTAAAAATAAATAAATTATAAATTATTAAAATAATAAATATTAAATAAGTACTATAATTTATTATTAAAATAATAAATTTAAATTAAATAAACTTGTTGTAATTATTAAATAAATTATTTACCCGTTGTAATTCTTAAATATATCATTATTAATATTTTGTGTGTGTGTTTTTTCTACTTTTGTTTTATACCTTTGTTAGTTTTGTATTCTATTCATTTTAATAACCTATCGATTATTGACTGTAGTTTTTTAAAAATTACTGTATTTACCCTACCCCACACACTTTTTCTACAAATTATATGACTATATATCAATGAAAAATTGATGGGGTTTGTATTTTGAATCAAGGTCTTCTGAAAGGCATATTGGCACATGTCGTCAAAGGGGGGGGGGACGATAACTAGTTGCAAATTAAGTGATGCAACTTTACTATGGCCTCCCTGTTGGTAATATCCACATCTGCATGATGAGTCTTTGAGTATTCAACAGTTTTTTTTTTACCAGGTGCTTATAGTCCTAAAAGAAGTGTACATGTAATGACTGGAGGTACTTTGTCATGCCCAAAATAATAACCATAATCTCGACATTATTTCCCATTTTCTGCCTGCTAAATTTTGTGTCTGTTTGGCCAGACCGTGAATCCAGTGTCAGGAGAATCTTGTCATCGCCAATAAACTCCTTGATTTTGGAGCACTCGGTGAGTTAAAATACACCTCGAACACCTCTTACACTAAAATAATGTTGAATAAATATTTGTTTATTGGTAGGACATTGTAGTGCTGGATAGGTTCTTTTTGTACATAAAACAAATCAGCCTATATCTTCTAACGGGTTGGATTTTGGAGAATACTTCCATGTGATTTTTTTGTTCCTAATAATTAGAGCTTTTCATCGACACCATTTTCAACCAAACTGATGACTTGCACTTCAGGTAGTTTCCTAGTAAGCCCCACAAAGCTATATATATCATAATGGTTTTATAAAGACCAACGTAAAGAACTCTTCATCATTTTCG
>QLNU02003225.1:10193457-10212078 GCA_006491805.2 Dysdera silvatica | reverse complement strand
AATTAAATTTTAACTTGTGCTTTGGGGAATAAAATACTTTAAATGTAAGGTGCTGAATGTTGAAATATATTAAAAATTATCGATTTCTGATATAAAATTAACTTTGCAAAATCTGGGAAAAAATGAAATGTGTTGTAAATATCATAAAGTCCGTTTTAAATTCAGCGATTTAAAAAATATAAAGTGGAACCTTCTGTAATTACTGAAAGCGAGTATGAAGAAAGAAAACAAGGGTGTATTCGAAAGAATTTAGGAGTTTTTTTATTTATTACAGAATTTGTTTGTTTCTACATACATTACTACTTGACCCTTGAGGGCCCAGGTAGGGGTATACAATACACATTTAAGATGTTACAAATTGTCGAATATTATGAACAAATGCATTGATATTAATTGAAGAAACACATTTTGAGTTAAGCTTATAAAAGGAATAAGTGTTTTAATCGATGCTTCTTATTCCTTTTTCTTATGTTTTTTGCAAAAAAAATGTTGCAAGATAACGACGTAGATACTTTCTTAAATATGCATGTTTCTCTTTCCTTTCAAAATTACAAACTGTTATATGTATAAACTATGTAATTTAATATTTTTCACCTCACTTTCTAGACATTATTCATTATTAATTATTATTATTAATTCATTAGCTAAAGCTGAAATTCATTACTATAAATGTATTATTTATAAAGAAAATATGTATTTGCCAGATTTCGCTTTTTATTAGGCAAATTTTTAGATTCATTTTAAACATAAAATTATTAAATACAAATATTTTTTCACTTTGTGCTGATTAAGGAAATTTCGCACAGCCGCTTTTTCTCCTTTTGATGGCAATAAAGTCACCAAATGTTAAAAATGAAACCAACAACTGGAGCCAAAATCACCAAATTGTGTTTTCATAAACGTTCTTCTGAATTGAAATTTTTTGTCAGTCAGATTCGCGGTGTTTTTTTTAAACACATTTCGTTTCGTAACTTTCTTTACTGCTACTGAAGTGAAAATAAAATTAATTGAAGTACAGTGTTAGCAAAAAATATGAAAATTGCTCTAAAATCGCACTTTCCCTAACTTCAAAGTCAAATAAAAAATCAAAATACGAGTCTTGCAGAAAAATAACACCACATTTGTAACTAAGGCAGCAGCCTCTACAAAATGTAATAGGTCTCGATTCTAGGTAAAGGGACCCACAAAAAAAAGTTCCCTTGTTAGTAAATTTGTACCTGAGAAGTTCCTATTAAGACGCTTTGTTGAAGCTGTTAAAATAAAAAAAATAGTATTTTTTTACTAAAAAAAATACTAAACGGTATTTTAAAAAAAATACTGTTTAGTATACTACTTAAATATTATACTACTTAATTGTGCATATAATTTTTTTTTTCTTCCAAGGGTCCACCGAACATTCTTAATTCATAGCTCAAATCAAGATGCAGTGAACATAACACGGCGTCACTTAAACTATATTAGTAGTCGTCTTCTGAATGATGCAGATTCCACTATGTCAAATAATCCTCATTTTGGTTCCGATCTCCAGTGTCCTATTTGCCTTAATGAGCCACGGTATCCAATTGAGACCAACTGTGGGCATTTGTTTTGTGGTAAGCATAAAATTGTCATAACTAGCTCATGACAATTTTATGTGGTAAGCATAAAATTGTCATGAGCTAGTTATAATAACCCATCTACCTTCTCTACATGCACCATTGCCGCAATTCTTCTACTGTCAACATATTTTCTTCTATTGTAGCTCACGTACTATTGATGGAATCTCAGATTTATCAGACTTTGTGTCTGTTTTAAATTTGTCTTTTTAAACTTCAAATGTTAAATTTTAGTTACCTGGTGTGAAGAGGTATTTAAGTATGAAAATATTGAATAGAAATAGTATACATATGCAGCAGGGTTTAAGCAGAATTTTTATTTTTATTTAGCATTTTAGCTAAAAAAAAAATTCATTTTTTTTAACTTTGATAGTTTTAAAAATGTTGTACTTTAGGAGAATGTTAAACAAAATAACATAATTAAAATTTAGAACTACAAATAACACTTTTTATTTTGTACAAAATTATACAAACGGTGATATAATATTTGTACATTTCTCCTTGGCTTTGCTACACATCAAAATTGTAGGAATTTTCAAGATCATGTTTAAAATCAAACTGGTATCGATTCATCTGTACATGACATCAGTCTTTTAAGATTGTCGTATGGTGACTGCTGACATAAAATTGTGAGCATTTGTAATTTCAAGGGAATTCATGTTTTGTTTTGTTTTTGCAAAATACAGTATCCTTTTACCAAATGGAAACAAAAAAAAAATTATGCAGCTTAAACTCTGATATGCAATAATGCTCAAGAGACTATAAAAAAACTATCATTGTAGGCGAGGTTGAACAGAACTCCTGTATCTGTTATGAATATCGTTATATAGATTTTACTGTATTAGAAACCTCTTTGATTAGGTTTTGATTTCAGTTCTTTGTCGAACTTCAACTTGTTCTTGCTTTCAAGGAAATTAAATTTATCGCCTGTAATTTTAGGCTTGACTATACTCTTTAATCCATATATTGGATTTTGTTGCCCGTCCGATGGTCAATACATTAACCACAAAAGCGATTGGCAGTCTGACTGCCTTTTTGAAGCTCCATATACTGAATCAATCATTCATGACCATTCATAGATTCTGAGAATAGCTTCTTCTCCCTCCCCCTTTTTTACTTCTGCTTGACATGGTCCTCTCACGTCACTCATTTGGTATAACTTGTAACTTTTCCCTGTTGCTATTTTGGACGTCTACTCTTCAGCGTTTTTCCGTCATTTACCTTTTGCAATTCGCAAATCTCTTCTAGGAAAAAGTGTTTATTTCAAGCCAACCTTCCCGAATCTTTCTTTCTTTTGTATGATTTACTATTGGGAAAGGCGGTGATGCCCAATTTCGCAACGTATGCGCCAGAGCTGTAATTTAAGGTAAAAAAAAAATATGGGTTATAAATTTTTTTTCCTTGATTAATTCTGTCTCTAACCTTTTTTTTTTACGTATTCTGTGACTTGTCCCACAAACCTTTTTTAAAACTTTAGAATTAACGAGTGTGGTGGAGCTTCCATGAATCAAACTTCTGTATATTCCGTATGTCAAACTTTGTGTTGTTTTTGTGATCCCAGTGATTTTCAAGTTCCCATTCATTACACAGAACCGGTTTTTATATGTATATTTCTTTTTTTCCATATAGATCCTTCTACTTTTGATATGTAATCCTACTAGACTGTATATGGTTTTTTGTTTTTAAAAGCCCATGATTTAACGTTCATCATTATAATATATCATATATTATAATGATATTTATAATTAATCATTAATATAATATTTATGTTAATTAATGATATTTATAACTGAACATTGAATCATTTGCAGCACAATGCTTAGTACTGTACTGGCAGCATGGGAACTGGATCGGTGCAGTTAGATGCCCTGTTTGTAGGCAAACAGTAAGTATTTCTTTTTTAACTTCGAGTATCTCCTTTTTGTACTTCTTCTAATTGTCACTTTGCAAATTACACTGAATTCGTTTATTAATATACACCTCTACATATACACAGTTGTTAAATCGCTGGATTCTAAGCTTACTGCTGGACTATAGTCAAATCAAACTGGATTGTGTATAATTACATCTTAGTTTGCAGCTAAAGTCTAGTTTCCTTTCTTTTGCAAAGTCATGTATTGTTGAAAATCCGAAACAAGAAATAAGCCACATTGACCTGTATTGCAGCTACAGAACATCCCTGATAGCATCTATGACCTTTGACCTTACAGGGCTGGGATTGATTTGATAAACCTGGTTATGTGCAAATACTTTAGTGTTCAAAGGTTATCGTTATAGTGGGTGCAGTCACCCATACATTGATACGAGGTTGTGTTCATTATTCAGTAGGGCTGTGATGGCCAATTAAGATACAGTAAAACCTCCAAATAACGATAATCCGCCACGGGACTTTGTAAAGGTAGCCGTTCTTTGGAGGTGGCAGTTATTTATAGGTTCAGTATCAAAAAAAGCAAAATAAACTTGGTGGTAAAAAAAATTGGCCATTGCAAATACACTAATTCCTTATCTATTTTAATTTACATTTAAAAAAAAAAAAAATCAGTGATTTGTAATTGTTTTGCTCTTTTTTTTTATGGCAAATATCCTTTTCTAAGGAAATAATGTGTGTTTGTAGTCCTTTTATACAACTTGTCATTATTTTTATTCAGAGCAAAGTTCTGGATCTCCCAAAAATTTGTGAAAACGTCAGAATACGTTTTAATGTCATAATTTTGTGGCTGTTCCACTCTCTCTTTAGCTTACATTTCCTCCCCTTCAATCATATTTTTTAATAATTCTTGAATAGTATCAAATGTAGCAGAAACTTCTTTAAATCTTCGTCCATGAAACACTCGCTAGCTTTCATATTTGTCATTCCTACTAATCTGAGAATGCCATCAAACCCTTCCCCATCATCGTATGTCTATATTTTCAGTTTCATCAGGTCAGGGGGAAAATACTGCAATTAAAAAGTATTCCAATTACCAGAGTACAAATGTTACGAAGAAAAATATGAATAAAAAATGGAAATTGTGTAGAGTTGTCTCATCATTAATGCACATATAAATATAACTGAATGTAAAATACCATAATTCCAAACTTTGCTAAGCATTTTTGCACTGTTGGGCTCTTCGCTTCTTCCACTGTTATGCCAATCCTATTAACTGCATCCAATACTGTAAGCGATTTTATATAAGCATTTACTGATGTAGTATCTAATGTTTTAGATACCAATTTCTGCATTTGCCATCAAGTAAATTTTACTTTACGTTATTGGCAATTTGGATTACAGACGTATTTGAATAAAACCTTTTTTTCGATGATTCGTGCATGGACGGAAAAAAAAAACCAGAATTCGTTGTTTGGAGGTTAGCACTAATCTTAATCGTATGGAGCGTTCGATTCCATTGATATGTGGCCAGCTTTCGGAGCTTAACATTGTTTAGAGTGACAGTTAAAGTTCATAAACGTTTTACTGTATTTTCAAGGGCTAAATCGTAAAAATCACCATCAGATTTGATTCGTATTTTTTTTAGTATGTAATATCGAAAATACAAATGTTACGTATCAATTCTAATCTTATTCAGATATCAACGATTGCATATCGTGCAATTTTTTAATCGTTCGATATGTTACTTCATGAATTTGTGTTTGAATAAAATAGGAGTAATGTGTGGATTGCCATTTGGCCATCATTGCAATAGAGTATTTCTTATCAGAACTAATGTACCATTAACCTGGATTTGATTCCAGTGGTTCTGTAGAAAGTATGCCTTTCATTTTTTCCCACCAGTGTTTTATCCACTAGGCAACAGTGAGTATTAAAGGGGGGGGGGTGGTGGCAAGGGTGGTCAGACAACTCCTGCCCCCTCCCAGGCAACAGAGGGGTTCCAATCACTCGGGAGAAACTGCAAATCCCAGTGCAGTATGACCTTATTCATCCTTTACTGTAAGGTACAGGTAACTTATCGCAGAACTAATTAAGTGGAAACTGGTCCTTACCCTTGTATAGGTATCAGCAAATGGGGGGGGTGGGGAGTTTACAACAAAAACATTGTTTGTTTAAATTGCTTACCAAAACTTTGAATAATTAGTTGAGTTATGAAGCCAACCTCCTTTTGTCAAGTGAAGGTCGAGGTCTGCCTTCACTTTACAAAGGGGGTAATTGGCTCTCGAAACATCATGTTTTAAACTTTATGCCACTGTTGAAATAGCCGTTATTATGGAATCTCCTGGTTCATTTGAATTATAAACTTTAACACAGTTACGCTAACATGCTGATAAATTTTCTTGATAGTGATCAGAAGGAAATACTTTCTCGCCATTATGAGTTGTTTTAATAATAGTGGATATATATATATATACACATTGACTCAACTATCAGATAATTCAACGTTGTGGGTAACTTGCCTTTCTTAAGCTTTTGTGTGGTCTAATGTACTGTGTATGGGGAAAAAATTCCACACTGAGCTTGATGTATCAAAACAGATGGCTGCTTAAGTCAACATAAATTGATGTCCTTTCTAATTTTGAAATGCTAGCTAAGAAAATCAGAAGAGAATATTTTCAGCAAAAATAAGCAAGCTTTAATAGTATCGACCGCTGCACTTCCCGCACCTCATGTTTATGAAACTCTGTTGTCAAATTATGATTTTGCTTCCCCCTGTAATATCTGATGTACAACCCCTATACCAAGGCGGCATTCAAAATGTCTATTTTTCCCATTAGACTCATACAGTAGTATATTTAAAACGTATAGGTGTTAGTGCTAAAAATTGAAATTGAGCTATTATATGCTATAGAAATTATAAATTCTACTTGTATAGAATTCAATTACTGAAACCACCATTAAAAATTGCTTTCTATACGTAAATGTTTCCTTTGACATCGGGGAAGAGGAAATGTCTGGCATTGATTCAGTAAATATTGGTAATTCAAACACTATCTATCTGGTGGTTATTAATGGTCTTGTTCGTGAAGAAAGGAGTGAAAATTTTTAAGTATAATCTTGAAAAAATTTTGAGTCTAGTAAAACGCTCCATTTTCTGGAACGAGAGCCTAAAAATCTCCAAAAATATTATGATACCAATAAATGTATAACGATCTTGCAAGATATTTATTCAATTATACTTCTAAAGAAATATAATGAGGATTAACGATAAAAGGTTGTTTTGGGCAGGTAATTTAAGTTCAAATTATTTATGTTTTATAATTCTAGAGGAGAAACTCTTAACAAGCTATGGTTTTCTGTTCTCAATTTCTTAATCGTGCCATTAAGTCATCAACATCTTCATCCTCATATGAGCCGTTTTCTTTGAAAGTGGTGCAAGTCCATTTTATATTATATGGAGATATTTAAGGGATTGTATTTGATTGGTTTGAAAAATATTGTAATATGTTAAAATGAAAATTTTATGTTTTTTAAT
Organism: Dysdera silvatica; assembly: GCA_006491805.2. Lineage (NCBI taxonomy): Eukaryota > Metazoa > Arthropoda > Arachnida > Araneae > Dysderidae > Dysdera > Dysdera silvatica. The sequence continues at coordinate 10,205,078 of QLNU02003225.1, read as the reverse complement.
TATTAATTTGATTTAAGTTTATAATGTGATCGTTTTTAAAGTATTAGTTAAAAGAAATTTATACTTTTGGTGACCTCAAATGGACTTGCACCACTTTCAAAATCAACAAAATGTGAAAATTACATATTTATAAAATGTTAAATATGGGATTTCAATTGAATTAAATCAATTTTATTGCAGTATTTCTTCAGGTAATGCCATTAGGGGTAATGCTCTATATATGCTCTACAATAAATGGGAGAAGTACCAAAATTCCAGTGAACGAAATTTTTTGTCATTAACAGTGTTGCCACACATATAAAAATGAAGTAGAGAAATTATGTAGTATAATTTTTGAACTAAATATGTCTTTTGTGGAAAGTGGACTTACACCACTTTCAAAGTAATTATATTTGTAATTTCATTAACTATGTAAATTTATATTGACAAAATTTTCATTATTTTGAAGGGGTTTTTTTTGGGAACTGTTTATAGATAAAAAGCTCATAGCAGATTGCATTCATTCTTATCATTAACTTTTTCTCAGAAATGGACTTGCACCACTTACAAAGAAAACGGCTCATATGTAACTCATAGATACGCTCACTATGTGCACCATCCAATAAGTATCTCAGGTATTTGTAAAAATTACCATACAAATTTTCAATCCATGTTGTATTTAGCTAGATTCGTCCATTTAATTAAGATTATGTTCAAGAATCTTGAGTAACTAGGGATACCTGCACGTAAAACGAGCTGTTCCCAGAAGTAAGGCTTTTTCGATTTGGTGGCAGTATTCATTTATTTTCAGTGTATTGAGATGGTGCTTTAAATTTTTGGGAACTGCATTCACCTCATCCGGAATACAACTAGCCTTCCTTCACAATCTCTCTACATCTATTTACAAATCTTTGTATTTCATGATCTTCACAGATCCTGTAGTAGCACAGTGTGGTAACATGTTCGCTTTGTATGCTGTTAACATGGGTTTGACTCCCAGCAGTGCAAAGAACGCTTACTCAGAGATCTCATAAAGATCGCACTGCTCACTGTAGTCCGGGGTTTGGTTCCCTAGGCCTTAAGAGGTTCGGATTCCTCGGAAAACAGTAGGTCCCGGCGCAGCATGACCATTGTAGTCCTTGAGCCGTAAAACCACAAATAAACATAATCTTCACACTCTTTCATTTACCTGTATGTCAGCAGGCACTGCAATATTAACCAGATGTGGTTTTTTCTATAACCATAATGTTCAAAGTTATATGTAAGCTATTTATCGCATTGGTTTTGGCAATCCCACAATTTCTGCAATTTCATTTTTACCTACTTTATTTTCATTATCTTTTACTTCATCACGAGCATTCCAACCTACAAAGAAACTTCATGACCCATGGATGTGATTCGTTGATTCTCGGAATTCAAAACAATACGGCAGCAGCTTTGAAACAATTAGTGTTGAGGATAGTTAACATTTAGTGAAAGAAAAATTACAATTGGGAACTTTTTAAAACATATTTAAAACCATCTTTATTGTAAATAAGTTCTAACATATTTACATGCAGCAGTATGTGATAATTCACTGTCATTTAATAGAAACAAAACAAAAAAAACTATAAAAATATTTATATTAAAGGAAGAAATAATTAGAAAGGTTCCCCCACCCCCCTTACCTTGATAACTTGACCTAAATTTCTGACCTCATGATGTGTCAACTTATTGAGATACCACTGTATTTTGAGCATAAATTTGGTGCTTTTTAGGTTTGTGCGCATAATTACGAAACATAGGGGTGGATAAAAATTTCTCTTCTGAATTTTACTTCGGAGCCATTTTATTCTAGCTTGTGGTTTAAATTTTTTGAATGGAGTAAGATGTTCAACATTGAAGTTTTCACTGTCTAAATTAGGATTTCATTTTAGGTAACACTAATTTTACGATGTTTTCGGGATCAAAATGTAACAAATGATACGGAGCTTGACGAGAGAAATGAAATACTAAACAATATAAATGAGTATAATAGAAGATTCTCAGGAGAGCCTCGACCAGTAAGTATATGTTTAATATGGGACGTAGACTATATATACATTTGTAATGAAAAGATAATCCATGTAAAAGCCAATGGAATGTAGATTATCATTCTACAGTGATGTGCGTATATATTCGTTTGACACGCTGCTAATCCATGTTCGATCGTAACTGTATGTAGAATATATGCCAATGATTCTCAGTAGACAGTTCATGGACCAGATCGAGCCCAAGAACCGTAAAACTGGCCTGGTTACAAAAGATAATTTTTTCTACATGGGACTAAAACTCTTACCTCAATGTTATTTCATTAAATCAGAAAACTTATAGAGGAAGGTAACCGCCCCCCCCCTCCCCAAAAGCTCCTCTATCTCTATATCACACATAAGATCATTTTGTTTTCATGTCTTCTGGCCCGCCGACTGAGAAAAGGTATTCAAAGTGGCACGTGATGAAAAATAATTGAGAACCACTGATGTATGCTGTTTTTCTGCCAGCCAGAGCACAGGGTTTAGACCCTCAAGCAACAGAAATTTGCATTTCTCCGTAAACTTTGTGTCTTGATGTAAATTATCCTCTGATTTTAAGCATCAGGTTGTATCGGATTATATATATCTAACCTGGTAGTTTATACAATAGGGTGAAAACCTTCCCAACTTTTTTGTGTGTGTACAACTATAATGTGCCCTTCGGTGGCACAGTGTGGTAACACGTTTGCCTTGTGTGCCGGTAACCCAGGTTTGACTTGTAACGGTGCAAAGAACGCTTACTCAGTTCTACTAATTCTTTTCAACATCATATCAAATTGAATTGTAATCGATTTTGAAGGTCAGGACCTTAGGTTGAAGTTGACTGCATACTTGCTCTTTCAAGCATATATATCCAGTTATACATTACCTGTGTCTATTCCATTGTGAGTGAAACCATAATTATTTGGATGCTATCAAACTGAATTGCTGTAATTTGATTTTTTTTCTCCAGTCTAGATTTAAAATTTTGTTTCCTTTGCAGTGGCAAGACTACTTGTGGGATTTGCCAACATTGTTGCGTCATGTGGGGTCAGAGTTTTTCTCCGTTGGAGGACTTATGTATATGTTCCGGCTCCGTATAGTACTGTGTTTTGTAGCGGCTATTATGTACCTTGTTTCTCCATTGGACATGATTCCAGAAGCTGTGTTTGGAATTCTCGGTCTTCTTGATGATATGTTCGTTGTTTTGCTGCTCGCTATTTACGTAACGGTGATTTATCGGAGGTTTCTAGCATCACGGTGGCGCGAACAAAACAGATGACTGTTCATCGATGCCGATCGAGTTATCCAGTTTTCACTTTCATAGGAAATTTGTAATTGCATGTGCGCACATTTTAATTTCGCACATGCAGCAATTTACCATATTATGTTCAGTTTGTGCAGTTTTTAATTGGTTCGATATAGCAATTAAGTAGTCTACATTTTTTTTAAATTGATTTTAGCCATAACTGGATCTCAATTGGATGTTTTAGAGCTCTATTAAATTTCGTACAGTTGGGTGCCTTAGAATTAATTTTTGAATATATTGCGTATGGACGTTAATGCTACGTATGGAGGGGGGGCAATAGAATAACCTCTACAACATGGAAAATAATATCCTCAAACCCATGTAATCTCGGAACTTAAAAATAATCACAAAACTATATTCAGTTTTTAATGAAATAAAATTCTATCTTGTAAAGTTATTGTAACCTCTACTATAGTTCTATCTTGCACAATTCGCTTTTGGAAACCAGTTTGTGATAGTGAGACTAATAAGAATTATGGAGTCGCATTATATAATTGCTATATAAAAATATATATTTTTATGTATTGTATATTGACGAAATACATGACATTTTAACTGTGTGATTATGGTGTTTAAATTACTTCACATCCGTGTAATTAAAAAATCATTGTTGTGCAACTAGCGGCACACTGCAATTAGCCTATTAATTTTCCATTCAATAAAGTGAGCCCTGCGGTGGCGCAGTGTGGTAACGCGTTCTCCTATTGCGCGGCTAATCCGGGTTCGACTCCCAGCAGTGCAAAAAGAACGCTTACTCAGAGATCTCATAAAAGATCGCACTGCTCACTGTAGTCCGGGGTTTGGTTCCCCAGGCCTTAAGAGGTTCGGATTCCTCGGAAAACTGTAGGTCCCGGCGCAGCATGACCACTGTAGTCTTTGAGCCGTAAAACCAAAAAGCAAACAAACAAAGAGAATCTCCAAGGAAATGGACACTTGCCATTTTTCTACTGATTCAAAGTCTGGGGTTTCCCTCTCTAGCTGACAGGGGCTTAGACCCCCTGGTTTAGGGGAACTGTAGATTGTGGTGTAGCATCATAAAATGTTTTTTTTATTCGGAATTTTCCTTTGCAATTTAGTTAGCCTTTTTAGTATTCAGGGATGAATTTGGGCAGCATCGATCGGCCCATGTTTGCCATTTTCGAGGCTAATTCGTGCACAATAATTTTCAGCAATTCTTGAATATTAGTGTTATAATTTCGTATTTTAAACATAGATTTCACTGGCCTGTTTCTTACTGTATTTGTTGTCTAAAAAATGACATTTTAAGAAGGAATTATGGGTGATTTTAGTTTAACTTGAATTCACTTGTAGTAAATAAAATGATATAAAAAAAAAATGTAAAAAATATAAAAGTTGCTAAAAAGCTGTCTTCTGACCAAAGTGATTCAAGTGGAATTCATATGATAGTATTAATCCATTTTCTTGGTTCTAATAAATAAAATATGTATTTTTTATGAAAGGTGAAATAACATTAAAAAGAAAAAAAAAAATTTCTTATGTTTTTGAAATTCACTATTGTATAACTAGATAAATTTTAATTGCCTAATTTTACTTCGAAATATATAACGGATCAATGTATTTGGGGAAAAAATTACAATTTTTTAATATAATTCTAGGGAAAAAATAACAAATTTTAAGGAGCGTTGAGATTTAAAATGAGCAATGTATATTAATGTAGCGAAATCTGGCTAGTCATATTTCCCTCTGGTCCTGACACATGATGTATCCATGTCCGTATCTAGAGGGTGGATCTTAGGGACCGATCCAAAAAAAAAAACCTAAATTTTTAATGGGACTTGGCTACAGCCTTGCGTACTGTGATCGTATGTATTGATACGTTCTGTAAAAATTTTTGACCTCCCCGAATTAAATGCTGAGTACGGTCTTGGGTGCATCCAATTCAATCTTAGTGATTGTCTAGGGATTGAGAAACTATTGTTTAAAATTGTTAAAAGCTATTTAAATTGACATTTATTACAATAGCAAAAAATAGCAAAAGTCCTTGTCACTCTGTGTCGAGAAATCTAAGAACAGTAGATTTTTAAGTATCTCTGCCTGTTTATTATAAATCTTAGTTACTAGTACGTTGGTTGATTGGATTGTTTGGCTTTTTATGGCAAAGAGCATCTAGGCTATACTGCGCCAACATGGTACATTGGCATAATACATACAGGCATGCTGTGAAAGGGATAGTCTTAACACACATGGGGGCTTTGACACTAACTTTAAAATTTACGAATTTTGCGAGAAGAAAAATACTTCTTGTTAATTTGGGGGGGTCAGAGCCCCCCTTTGTTTAAGACATCACTGGCTGTGAACGTTACTTAAAGTGAATAGGAATATCATTCTATTTAAATTTGTGTTTTTTGACAGGACAGCAAGCGTCATGATGTGCAGAGACCTACAATTTTCTGATGAATATTCAGTGAAGGCCCTGTCGTGGCACAGTGTGGTAACGTGTTCGCCTAATGTGCTGACTCTGGTTCAACTTCCAATGGTGCAGAGAATGATTACTTAGAGATCTCATAAAAATCGCACTGTCCTCTGTAGTTTGGTTCCATAGGCATTAAGATATTTGGATTCCTCGGAAAATTGTAGATTCAGAAGTTTGGATTCCTTGGAAAACAGTAGGTCCCAGTGCAGCATTACCGTTGTAGTCCTTGAGCCATAAAACCACAAACAAACATCTATTTAGTGAATGGCTCAAAAGGATATGCATTTAATTTGCTTCCATTTAGTTAACATTAACTAGGGCATTGGTTTCCAAACTGTGAGTCCACAGCCTACTTGTGGCTTGTACGTCAATTTTTAGTGGGTCGTGAAAAAAATTTTAGGTGTAGGACTCTACAGATTATTGCAAGCCGCAATAAGAAAGAACATATGCCTGCCTCAAAAGAAAACCCAGTAGAAAAGTATTTCTTAGACACCACTGGCTATCGGATTTATCGATACCACATTGATCATATTTATATTAAAAATTACCCTCGAGACACCAAGTTATGTTGAACGTTGTTCGCATGCATATCCTAACCCTGAAAAAGATTAGGTGCAGAATATGCAAAGACTTAGTGTACTATCATTACATTAGGCTGTTATGACGATATATGCACAATTTTTAAATTCACAACTATGCACTTTTACCTCTGGATAATCTTGCGTTAGCTTTGTTACAATGGGTTGTCAAAGCACAATGTTTCTATTTTAAGATTATGTATTACAATATACAATACTAGAGTTTTATGAACTATGTGTTCTTATGAACTGGACTGCATTGGTCCCAAAAGGTATTCCGTAGAAGAAAGGTTAATTCTGATTTTATGAATGTTTTGGGGGTTAAAATCCAGAGTCCATTGTATTATGATTCTGGCATATGCCATGTATGTATTGATATTCTTTTGTAGACATGCTTAAATAAGAAAAAAAGGTTATATTTATAAAAAAAGAAATAACTGCATGAATGTGGTCCTTCTTATTTATAAAAAGAATTTTTGTCTTTTGTATGTTTATGGGCAAAATAATATTGATATACAAGCATATAAATCTGCATGCATATAAATCTGCATGCATACTTCAGTGATATTACATGTTCAAATTTCAACCACAGTTATAAAGCAAATATCGTAGTAGAGTTAATCGCACTGATTTTTTTATTTTTTTCAGTGCATTTAAAAGTTATGTTCATACTATACTATAGTTCAGTGTGTCCTAATTTGTATTCCACTAAAATATTTAAACTGAAATGACACTTAGCTAACGTTGTTTTAGAAACAGTGTTATAATAGGAAAAACTTCGAATGGACAATTGCAACTATTAAGTAGGCCTATATTCTGATTTTGGGTGTCATGAAAATATCATGATACATTAAGGAGAGCGTGGAAAAATCTTGATACATTAAGGACACCGTTAACTAAAGAATTTTGTTGGGAACCACTGCTATAGTCTGTTACGTGTAATAGCATTGTCATTAGTTTATTACCAAAATGTGATAAAGTCAGCACATAGTGTTAGAAAAATATGCCGATAGATTTACTTGACTTTTCGTCACCATATACCTGCCAGTTGTAAAAAGTGCCATATCTGTGACGCAAGCGCAGTAAAATGAAGTGTGCCTGTATTAGAAAGTATATATGAACTTGTGGCCCTAAAATGTAAACTGGAATGTTCTTCATAAAAAAAAAAAAATTAATGTGACAAGAACCTTTTTTAGTTTTTGTTGATATGCTTGTTTAGTGCAAAGATTGTAAGCAATACTATAGTCTTCCTCTTTTATATCTGATCTTACTACCCTAAAATGGTTTTTCTTGTACATGATCTGTTTTTTAAATTGCCTCAATTTCACCATTCCAAACTTGAAAGTTGTGACAATGAAAAGCAAATATCCCCAATTGGTGAAATCGGCTACTAGTGTCTGGGAAAAACAATTGCAAGGGAAATTATTTCGTGAGGTAGATGCTCACCTGTACGAGTTTACCCATAGCCTCGGGATCGATGATTCTGTTATGACTTTTACTGAAACAATGGTTTTTGTGCATCAAAAAATGTTCAAAAAAAAAAAGGGTAATTCAAAAGAATTAATGCTGTTAAAGAAGCACAATGATAGCACTGCAAAGCAAAGACAATCCAAATTGGATCGAACAGAACTTTAATTTCAAACCTCTACAAGACATTTTAAATAGTTTCTGGATTAAAATCTGGAAAGTATTCAATTTTAAAATTACATTCCTGTCCTGTTAAACATATACCCATTCTAAAAATATGTTTCTAATTAGTGTAATTGACGATGGATCTCTGCATTGGTAACATATCCACGTAACTTGCTTTTAATTTGTGTTTAACTCTTAACTGCTCATTGTAGTCTGGAGGTGAGTAGGTTGGTTCCCTAGGTCTTGAGAGGATAGATTTGTAGTAATTGGTTTGACAGTAGATTCGTAGGAAAACTACAGGTGAGTCTTCGTGCCGTACAACACAAACTTAAACTCTGGATTTGAGCATTTTCGATTGAACAATGTAGGCTTGGTCGTAATTGATTTGGATAATAGATTTTTTTTTGTCTTTTGAAATTCTAAAAAACTACGTAATGCTACATTGCAACTTGATCACTGGGTTTTATAGGCAATAGAAGTATTTGGGGGAATTTTTTAGTGTTTTATAACATTGCGGGGTTTGTTTTTTTCACCTCATAAATCACTGTTTGATAGCCTAATATCTATTTTGATGATGATGTATTGGCAGGGGTGATTGTAAGTCCAAACCAGATTCCCTGAACATACCAGAAAATTCCATGAAAAGTTATGTAATATTTTTGGTAAAGACACTGATTTCCAAAGGAATATAAAAAATTATAGGAAACAAAACGAAATTTTTAAAAAGAAATTCCAGAAGAGGCAAGTCGAAATTCCCAGAATTTACGGAAATCCTGGAACATAATCACCCCTGTGTATTAGTCACCTACATGTTCCTATATAGTGCTAAATAGTATTTATTGTGATATTGTATTTTATCTATCCACATGTATTCTGAAGAGCTCTAATTCTATCAGGGTTTTTTTTTTCAATTTTTTTTTTTAATACAGGAAAAAAATTATTGGCCTGTCCAGGAAATGAAATATTTGATTCAGAACCAATTTCTGTACTGCTTTAAGAATTGGCTATGATAATGGATTTTTTTAAGCCCCCCCGCCCCCCCTCAATTTAAATATTAAGTATCCTTAAATACTTCGTCCTTTGCTTTATTCGTAAATAACTTGCCATCAGTGGATCCCATGCTAATTTATATGAGCGATTGTCCAGTGACCATTATATAGTCATGTACTGAAGTATAACCACTGGATAATTAATGGTCCAACCACTGGATAACTGGACCACTGGTCCTAACCACTGGATCTCCAATTAATGGAGGTCACTGTATATGCAATTTTATTAAGGTGGAATGTTCTATATATTTCTACATAAATGACACTTTATTGATGTTATAGTGACTACTTGCAACGAAATTGTCGTAACTTTACTAAGCTGTAATGAATGTATATTGTAGATTTATCATGTCGTAGTGAATCCATATTGTAGATTCGTCATGGCATGGCATGGTGGATCTATTGTGGCATGGCAAATCCATATTTTATATTTGCTCTGTTGCAGCTAATATATATTTTAGATTTGCTCTGTCGTAGCAAATCTACATTGTAGACTTGCTATGTCATAACAAATCCATATTGTAGATTCGTTTTGACACAACGAATTTATATTGTAGATTCACTTTGCGGATCTACATATTCTAGATTTGTTGTATTGCAGCAGGTCCATATTGTAACGTTGTAATGTTGCAATCCATAATAGATTTAATGTTATGGCGAATTTACATAGTGGATTGATTCACTTATGAACTGTTAAACTCCAATTTTGTAACTACTGTGAATAAAAATATAAGTGTTATATTTTTAATGGCATTTGTGTTTTTTAACAAAACAGATATCATTAAATTGAAATTACTAAGCAATTCAGAATGAAAATTAATTTATTAAACTCTCATTAACCAAATTTTGTAAACAATCTCCCCTCAACCCTTTCTTTTATAAATATACAGTGAAAATCAGTGTCTTTTATAAATATACAGTGAAAATCGGTTATAATTCCCTCCAAGGGACCAGGCAAATTCAGTCATTATAAACAATAGCTTTCTGAAATCATAGTATAGTGATACATTAAGGGTTTTATAAATCGTTTTGATAGCAAAAAGTAATGAACTTGGTTTTAAAATTAAAAATATACTTAAATGTAATGCATTTAATTTCCATATAAAATTATATTCATGTCAACACTATATACATGGGACTTTTAGTTTTTAAATTGACAAAAATTCTAGAAAATACTAAAGTATATAATATAGAAAATAAATGTAATAATACGTTATACCAATGATTTCCGAATAGTGCCAGTTTAATATTTGTGCCGTAGGCTGAAAGAATAGAATGGGTGCTAAAGCATGTAGCCCCATGCTATTCAATTAATATAAATCACCATTTATTTCTTTTAAGTTCATTATTTTCAATATTTGTGGTCGGCAGTAACGGAAGTTTTTCAGACATTTGTAAATAAAGATTAAAACAATGCTTAAATTTTAACACAAGGTCCCTATGGAATTCCAAAATGGTGGTGGGGGGCCTTAGATTCAGATCTGCTTGACCTATACACAGTAACGTAGAGTTTTCAAAATTATTGGGAGAGCCCAACACACATTATATAAATTATAATACACGTAAAGTTCCAGTTTATTTCGAATTACTTAGAGTGGAGGGGGTTTCAGCCCAACGCGTCCATAATTTTACGCCTCTGCCTGCATGCAAGTCCAATGCTGCTTCTGAAAAACTGATTTTAGTTTTGATATTTCGTAATGAAATTTTACTGTAAGGTTGAAAACGCTTCTCACAAGGGAACCCCTTTTCGCTGTTCACTGCACTTTGATATCAGACCTATGGAAGATGATAGTGCTTGACTTTCTGATCACGAATATGTAATCATTTGTCTGCAAAAATGACATGGCAATTTTTTATGAATATTTGAAGTCCAAAAATGACACTTTTTTCGCCAGGTTTGATATTTTTTAATCGCACTGTATGTGAGCAAAAACAGGTTTGAAGTCGGTAAGATTATGAAGGATCATCGTATTTAACGGATAAAAATAAAAAATTATGTCTCAGCTAATTTAAACAGTATAAAAAAATTAATATGAAAAATGAACTTTTAGCATAGATATTTGCTTCAAATATTCATAAAAAATTGTCATATCATTTTAGCAGACAAATGATTACATATTCGTGATCAGGAAGTCAAGCACTATCATCTCCTATAGGTCTGATCTCTAAGTGCAGTGAACAGCGAAAGGGGTTCCATGTCAGTTACTAATTAGTTCCGAGTTACACATGAAACCTGGCTGAGGTGGAAACTCACGGGACCGGAAAAAAATTCCGTAGTATGCAGGTTTCCGTCTTATGGAGGTTACATGCAAAATACATACATAGTTAAATTCAGTGGTAAGAGATGACTGGATATGCTAATTGTTTTTATTTGTCTCATCTTGCGAACTTTAAGACTATATTTATTTTCCTTTCGATAGAAATATTTATTTTATCACTGCATTTTATTTTTATTAATTTTAATTTTTGCACTATTTTGTGGTTTTAGTAGTTACGATCAATATGGTGCAAAATTTCATGCAAACTATACATGCTTATTCTATACAAAAAGTCTATTATGTAAGCTTAAATTGTAACGATAAAGTACCTCCGTTGTAAAGGTAATGATTC
>QLNU02003225.1:10180975-10193357 GCA_006491805.2 Dysdera silvatica | reverse complement strand
GTTATGGAAGATTTGTAACTCAATTTTTGTCACACAAATCACACGTAGCACTTTTCTCCTCCTTGTCATTTATTGTAAAAAAGGGACCACAAGTAACTGGAAGCTTTTCGATTAATTATGCTTAAAAATTGCAACTAAATGCGACTTCTCGTAATATCAGACGTGACACAGGGAATCAGCGCCTGAGCCCTGATGTCAACTTGACTGACTATGCCGGATGTTATGGTAACAACCCGTTATCTCAACGCGTTTCCTGTGTGATGAAATGAAGGAGCATGTAACTGAACGGAAGCAATTTCATTACGTAATGCTTTTCATTGTAACTCCACCGTTAGGAATGGTATCATTCCATCATATACTGAACATTTCTATTCACCTACATGTAGTCAATATCTTACTGCGAAATGTAATAGTATCTACTTCTATACACAAAGAATTCAAATACATTCACCCTTTGCTATGCATTTAGCATTAGAGGTTTGATAAAAAACCAAATTCATTTCACTTGATCGAACTATGCGTCCGACTTCTTTAATTTGAACAGAACAGTGTGGTTTCAACGTTTTCTTGAACCCACATGCGTCCCATGTATGACTGTCAAGTCGCACCATTATATCCAACAAAAATTTCTCTTCATTAGAATCTACTTAGACTTGCTGTCGTTATAACAGTTATATTTAGTATGGAGTGAAGTAGGAAACCAAACTTACTATAAAGATTCCGCCATTATATGCATTTGGTTCTTATAATCGGCATTGTTATAAATGATTTCCACTGTACATTGACACTCAAAAGTTGAGTCAAATGCAAAAATCTGTTTAGGTAAAGAGAAGTTAAAAAACGAGATGTTTTACATTTCACATATAGCATATGATGTAAGATAAAATATATTCGGTATGTTTATGTATATACAGTGCGTTTGGTATTTTAGTGGACACTTGATAACAGTGCACTATCGTGAGAAATAATGCCAAATTTGAAAATGAAAATAAAGATACTACAATAAAACAGTATTCTGCAAAGTGGAAGATTAATAATCTTTATTAAATCATTCATAAATGTAACAAAATCAAGATGAGGCTTTCAATCTTGTTTGAAAATTTAATGGACACTTACTGAAATTGGAGTGTTTTATGTACATTAATACATGATAGATGCTCCATTTTTGCATATAACTTTAAAGACACGTGAATCCATTGATTCTATCAATGTTTGTAAATACTTAGGATCGATTTGATACCAAGTTTCCACAATAGCGTCCTTTAAGGCATTAACCGACGTGAATTGCTTCCCATTTGCATATATTTGACGAACAATATAATCCCATACGTTTTCGATAGGATTTAAATCAGGACTACGTGTCGACCAAATCATACTTTTAAACTTTTTTGAATTTATCCATCTTTTGGTGGAGATAGATGCATGGCACGGTGCGTTGTCCTGTTGCAAAATCCAGTTTTCCCCACATATTTATGAGGCATATGGGAGGGCATATTCATTCAAAAGTTCTTGATAGCAGGTGGAATTCATACGACTGCCGATGAAAGCTCCAGGCGTAGTACCGTTGTAGCCAAAGACACTACAAATGGTCACCGACTCTCCTCCTTGAACTCTACAAGAAAAGTATTGCGGCGCTTTCCGTAAATCGTGCCAATAATGTTGAAAAGCATCCGGACCATCTAAGTTGAATTTCTTTTCCTCCGTGAAAAGTACCTGCAACCATTTATCGTTCCACTTCATGAGTCGTCGAGCCTAGTTTAAGTGTTCCTGTTTGTGAACTTGGGTGAGAGGTGGTTTGCCTTTTTTTTTCCGAAAAGATAAATTTTTGGAATTAGAGAGCACATTCCATACTATCCAACGTTTAACTAGGAGCTAACTAAGGTCGTTTTGGATTTTTGCAGCCAACTTTCCTGTGTTACTGGCCTCTCTATTAATGTTCCGCTTATCTCTTTTACTCAGTTTTGGCTTCGCTCTCCGCTTCTTGGGTGGATCCTTTTGGGGTTTCTTTTTGAAAAGGCCCCTATAGCACTCCTTGGACGCCGAATAAGCTGACTAATTTCGCGAATGGATTTTCCATTTCGTTTAAAAGCCGTAATTTCCTCTTCTCGAACTGCATCGCAGTTCATTCGCATACCCCAAAAGCCAAGCTCAAAATGTAATAAATCTTTACCATATTCACAAACTACTAACCGCATTTCCATGTTATGCATATACAATGTATCTTATGCACTAGTTGCAGACCTTTCAGTGTCGGAACTATTAAGGAAAATTTAATATAAGGCCAGTAGATGGAACCGTTCCCCGTGGTGGCTTTCCTAGCTGCTGGCACTAGTTGATATTAAATGACGACACTCATGAGAGTGTGCATCTTTGTGTGCTGTATATGGTCAACAGTCGAATACCCCCTGTCCCCCCAACTGCTTGTGGTTAGTTATGCTGTTTGAACATCCTGTCTGAGAATACAGCACTGCCTTCGTCGGCCACCCTTCCAAACCACCCCCCACCCCTGCTACAGAAGACTACATCACCGTTGGGCAAAAGACGTTTTTCAAAGGACTCTTAAAACCTACTGCACCTAACCCCAGATTACAGCGAATAGTTCGTAAGCTTTTTTCTTTTTCTGACACTGTTGAAAGTCGAACTTAAGTAAACGTGCCATTGTAGGAGCCCTTGAGATGTAAAGTAAAAAACTTTAAAGAAAAACATTTCAATAAACAAGAAATTTTTTTTTTATTTGTACAGATACACAGATCTCAAAGCACGTATAAGTATATATATCCAGCATGTGCGTGTTTCCTTCTTAAAGATACAATGACACACATAATACTTTAAGCAAGATCATAAAATTTAGGCAAGACACATCCAGTGATATGGCCCATACATCACATTCATTTGATGGTACAAATCTACATTAAAGAAATCGGCTGCGGCATTTTATTTCTAACAGGGGGCATAATTTCACTTAGAATATACTTCTCGTCAACCTTTTTTATTCTCAGCAGCTCAAGTGCTGTTAAATCGAAATTTACACAAGCACAGTTTACGAAAGCTAGCACATCGTTTTACAATTGTTTTGACAGAGATACGTTTTATCTTCACAATCAAATTTCCAGGAATTTTTTTCTGATGAAGACAGGGTGTATCCTGTCGAAACAATTGTAAAATGATGTGCCAGGTTGCAAAAATTGCATTTATGAAAATTTAGATCTAAATACATCATTGTGCAGTGCATTGCTTATTTATATTATGGCTCATGTGTCATTTATTTGAATGTTAGTGAGCACTAAGATTTTAACGATTTCATCTATAAAAGTAACAATTTTGAAAACGCAAATTTCTATCATGTCCGTGCTAGTGTATCTTCACTTAATTTGCATAAGTCTTTTCAAATATTAGTTTTGCTTGTGCATACTGATCATGGGTATTTCAAAAGCTGTTGGGTAATTGGCAGTCTCTGAGTAACAAGGTCCAATGTGGCCCAATTAAGAACACTGCATAGAATTTGACCTTCTACTGATCAACGAACACAAAATTTTATCGATTTTACTTTTGTACAAACACTGGCACTCAATTAAATCAATACATATCTAAATGTAAGCAAACTGAATAATGAAATTAATGGGATAAAACATGATGTTATATAATATGTATAGTGTTTATGACAAACAAAATGTATGCCAATTTTAAACACTTTTATAAATAGAGCTTCACAAGATATTAAAGAATTTAAGTTTTCTGCTGTACCCTCATTTTTGGTTTAATCTATACGGGGCTGCTTAAGGACTGTGTGACCGTCCGGGGCCCCGTTTGGATGGGGGAGCCAAACTGAAGTCAAGTTAAAATTTTTTTAATGGACCCAATAGTAAAAAATCTCTTTAAAAAGAGATACGTTTAAAGAATTTTTTAGAGACATTTTTAGAGAAATCCTTTCAGAGACTTTTGGCAACTTTTATACGGTATACGGCTAATTGTGGATCTGTGGAAATCTTCTGTTTTTGCCAGAGGGGTGTCAAAAGACAATCCATGCCAAGTCGCCCGGTTTCAAAATCGACCTTGAGCCGTCCCTGAACCCATATATCAGAAAGTCTATCACAAAAACACCAAGGCTAGCCTGAGTTGTGGCTTTTCTTTCAATATTTGCTCACAAGATCTAGCATATGGATCTCGAAACTGCTGAATCAAAGCCAGTCGATGTGACTTATCTTTCGACACTTTCTGTGTGACACCTAATCACAAAGTCTTGAATATAAACCTCAAGACCATTCGATCAAGGCCAGTTCAAATGAGCGTTTTAAAACTGAACGTCTTGGGTGTCAGTCAAGGGTCATCTTGAAGTTGACCAATGCTTTATATTAAAATATCTAACATATTCGGGAGCCATAGATGTTTACGAAAAGTGAAAGGAATGATGAACCAAAGAAGTTCGAAAACCCCTGGTCTAAGATGTAAACTTTGAGACTGAATCAAGGCCACCCTGAGATATGGCTTTGCTTTTAAAACCTGCTATGTACCACCGCTTGCAAATTTGTGTGTTGCATAATTCACGGTCAATTGATAATCAGTTTCGTAGTAATTTTACAGATCCCAGGAAGAACAATAATCAAATTTTATCATATTTCTGTCAAACAGCTTGTTTGGGGTCAAATGTGGGTCAAAACTTAATTCCCTTAACACATAATGCAGTTAGGTATACTCACATATCTGAAATATCAGCCCCATATACTGGTGTATAAGAGGTGATAACCCCTTTCACATTACGATACGATTTTGTATACATATATATGAACAGGGCCCCACAAATCTAGTTGTCACTGGCGACTAAATTTTTGCCGTTGGCGAGTACAAAATCGTATTTTCTTATTGGGCCAAGCGAGTACCATTCTCATCCTGCGAGTGCAGTTTACTTTGATTTGTTGTGCCCTATATGTGAATATATGAAGTTGTAGCTCTGTAACTCCCCTTATAAGTTTGCTGTGTATGCCAATGGACTTGTGCAAAATAAATTTTAAATATTTCGGTTCTTTTATTAATGAGTCTCTTACGTATAATGCTTTGATATTGAATACTAGTATAGGTATAGATAGTACAGTACCAGCATAGATGCAGTATTGGAGAAGTATATTACCAGTACGAATTCAGAAAATGTATTTCTAATTGCATGCAATGACTGGTTAGTGATTTTACAGAAATTTTCCATATAACGATCAGAAAGCTTTAATAAAAAGTTTCCCTTTTTTTTTTTTTTATTGTTTCAAATTTGAAATAATGTTCAAATTTATTTTTATTTTGCTGCTTTCTTTTCTTTTAAGCATGCTCTAGGATGACTAACCCACTGTAAATTCGACAAGTATTTTACAAATAATGGAATTCTGCAGTGTTAAAAAATATGTAATTATTCAATGGGATAAATATATATTTTTTTTATAATTAATAAGGGGTCAGCATAATTTTTACTTGCTTTCAATGCACAGAAAATGATTAACGATCTGCCTCATGAAGCAGCAAAGTACTCTGCAAACAATAGGGGGAGATCCATAGGGAGCAAGCTAATGAGTACAATACGTCTCTCCATTGTAACATAAATACAATTCAATACCATTGTTTTTATTATATTTTTTGGTTCAGACAAATACTACTGCTTGTAATGATACTCATATCCACTGAAGCAATTCATATTTTAGCCCAATGAAAATAACATTACAAATTTAGGTTCAAGAGCCCCTTACTCCATGTATCCCAAAATCCTATCTCCAAAATGTAAACTTCCCTACACTTCTCATATGATACATTATGTTATTTCCTAAGCAAGACTTAACACGGTGTGTATCGCATTGTACACAACAGTTAATTGCATGCGATCATCCCATCCTCACACAAAACACAATACAAATCTTATAGAAAGTGAACTAACAGACGTAAAAAAAATAGCGCCTAGAGAAATTTTCTGGTGCTATAGTCTTTCAAGAACCTGGGCCTCGTTAACGATTGTCACCCAGTCTTTTCTGTCTAAAGCTTTCATCACTCCCTTATTCAAGGGCAGATACGATTTTGTTTTCAGGAGAACTTGGGTGCAAAGCTTAAAAACCAATCTAGACCTATATCACAATCGTAAAATAACACAATGGGCACAGTTTTTTTTTAACTATATGCTTTAATATAGCTTTAAAAACGTTTTTTCGAAGGCTTTTAGCCCTCTTCAAAGAAGGTTACATAATACTGGAACTTAGTACCAGTTCCAGTATTCTATACCCATAGTTCATAGCCTTCGAGAAAACGTAAAACGTTTTTAAAGCTATATTAAAGCATATAGTTCAAAAACTATGCCCATTGTGTTATTTTACGATTGTGATATATTCAGCACAGTGAGTCATTTTACTTCTTAATCTAGACCTATTTGAAATTTGTGGCTGGGTTTAGATAAGTAATAATAATTGTAAATTTATTATTCCCAAGAGGGTGAGCACAGCCCCTTGTTTTCCAACGTTTGAATTTCACCTAAAAAACTGTGGTAAAACATAGCCTGTATTAAAATCACTCGATAAAATTTAAACCTGCATTGCCTCATGTAATTTGCCATATCAAATTTGTTCGTTTGTTTGTGAGTTCCATGTCCCCAGATTGCATGGTGAATCAGTACAGATGAGACAAATATTTTAATGTGACCTCAAACAAAGGATGTATCTTCCCCCCTTGAAAGTCAAACTCATAACGATGGGACACACACATACACATTGAGAAAGCATACCACCACGACCATAGTGGCACTATATCACACATTTACAGTACATGGTGAAACAGATGGGTTCTTTGTTATAACACTACGTACACCATAATTTTCTAGTTCTTTGCCACAGATCAAAAGCGCATCAGTAAAAGACATGTCTGGCTTTATAAATATTAAGGCAAAGTGACTTTGGAACCGAATTTCATCGACAGTTTCCCCTTTTTACAGAGATGGCTGGCTTCGTATTTCTTAATAATTACTTCCGTAAACATGCTTCCTAATTACAAGAAACATTAAATGTAATTAACAATATAATAATGATCAACTAATTGTCATTTTTATAATGGATATGCTAAATGATATAAAGAAAAATATATATCTGTGAACTTTGGCCTTTGTCAGAGGACATTTCCAACTCCACATATATGGTTTCTGTCTAGAACAGGATTATAACAAACAGTTATTTTGACACTGGCGTAAGGTTTAAAAACACGACGTTTCGGGAGCCAACTGCTCCCTTTGTCAAGTGAAGGCAGAATTCAACATTCTGCCTTCACTGACAGGAGCAGTTGGCTCCCCAAACATCGTGTTTTAAACCTTATGCCAGTCAAAATAACTGTTTGTTATGGAATCTCCTGGTGAAACTCTGTATTGTTTCGTTAGAACAGGATTGTCCAACATATGGCCCACAGGCCACAATCCAGCTCGGCAACAGTGTTAACATGACCTGACAACAACTATTTGGTCTGAAAAAAAATCCAAAAAAATTTTAGATTTTTTTTTTTTCCTAGAAATCGAGAAAAACCACATGGCGTGATCCTTTTGCCTGTTGCAGGTGAACAAATAAACGGAAAAGAGACTGAAGAGAGTGAGTTAGTTAGTTTTTTTTTTCCAAAACTCACTGAAACCGCTGGCCCGTGAGATCTGTGAAAAATTTAAAAATTTGTAAGCGACCCGCTGCCCAAAAAGGTTGAACAACCCTGGTCTAGAAGTTCATAATGACATGCACTTCTTGTTACAAATTCATTCGATATCGATGGTTTAAAAAAAAGGCCCAGTACCCAAAAGTAAAACAAGATTAGACAGACCGAGGAAAGGGGGACACATCTAAACACAGTGAAATAGTGAGTAAGGTTCCAAAGTCGCTGTCTTACTATTTTTACATTTTAGGCACAGTACTATGGTCAAGGCCACTACAACAATAGCACCACACATATGTAGACAAATAAAACATAATTATTGCCACTTTGACTAGACTAAATAAGTATACATAAAGGAAATATAACTGCTATATAGTATACACATATACAACAACAAACATGACACACAATATGAAAGGTAATAACAAAACTCATGTAAGTAACATTCTAAATGTTTTCCTCAAAGTTTCAGTATGGCTGGCCATACTCAATACTAAAAAAAAATAATCGATGAATTTTCAATAATTGATTTGCAATAAGGAACACTTGTTAAGGATTTTCAGACAAATATAGGCTACACATGCCACAGAAAGTTAATTAATTATGCAGTGTACAGACGATATGAAAACTTGTTTCAATTGTTTTAACCAATAAGAATTTTGTATACAAACCACTATTTAACAAATGTAACAAATTCCAACCAAAATGCTTCGTTAAACAAAGAATACATTGAAATTCATAAGCAGCATTTTTAATGCAGCAGCCAAAAAAAAAAGCCCTCAAAACAGATGTTCCTTAAATAGGGGTTCAACTGCATTTCAAATGTACATTTACCAAAATCTCCTTGACCCAAGCCGCCTCCTATAAGTTAAGGAGTATCCGAAAAAATTAATCATTAAGGCAAGGTCTAACACACAATGTGTTTAGACTTTACATTGAACTAGAGACGTAGCAATTCAAAAATTATGGGGGGGGCTAAAAAAAACTTTAAACAAGATCAAGTAATCCAGCATTAAGGAAAACATCACAGTTCGTTATCCAGGGGGGGAGGAGGCTTGAGCCCCCCCGAGTCCCCACTTTTCTATGCTACTGCTTAGAAATTATTTTGGATCGTAATAACCAAAGAAGAAACGTATGGTAAATTTTTCTTCCATGGTTATTACAAAGAGAGAAAAATGCTCTGTTTGCGTCTGTGTATTCTGTTGTTAGTTTTAACGTGCAAGGGTCATGCTATTTCAAAACCTACAGGTTTCTGAGGAATCCGAACCTCTTAAGGTATGCGGAACCAACCCCTGGACTATGGTGAACGGTTAGTTGGTAAGCGTTCTTATTTCGGGGCACATCTGGAAGTCCAACTTGGGGTAACCGGACACTAGGAAAACACTTTGATACTACACCACAGCCAAGAAAAAAGTTTTAATTTGGACACTAACAGTGGGATGATTTTGTTTGTTGGTACTTTGTGATGCGATGACAACTTAGAACATGCTGAGCTGGGATGTACAAGTTTCTGAGAAATTTGAACCTCTATCATCTAGAGCAGCGGTTCTCAACCAGTGGTTCCCAGCGGTTCTCAGCGTGTTCTGCGGAGCATTTGGTGGTCTGTGAAACCTTTCCGAGTGCTCTGCGTGCTCCAATATTTATTGCTTAAAAAATTGCTGAATTTCTTAGGTTTCATCATTCTTTTTCAATACTGACAATGTTAGTTCTATAACTGCAGAAATGGTTTTGGATATCATATCTATTATACACATTAACACATTGAGGATTTAAAATATCTGCTTTGAATTTGTTTTCAAATGTTTTGCCTTACCTTATGTTCTTTGTTACTGTTTTTCGCTTACATAATTAAGTAAGTTCCCCATTTTTCTGAAATTTGTGAGAAATGTAGCATTTCGAATAAAATAAAACTTGACGTTTTACGCGCCCAAATGCTTCAAAAATACCTTCCATCGTTAATACTGCTGTCATTGGGTTTAGGACCTATGTTGGTGAAAATATTTTCGGCCGTATGAGAAAAGAAAAGTATAAAAATAGCAATAAAAGCATGCACGAAAGTACATGCATAATTGCTGTTTATAGAAAATGATGTTTAAAGTTCCATTTAATTAAAAATTTTAATGACTTCAATTGAGAAAATTAAGTTTAGATTCAAATTGAAACAATTTAAAATCCAAAAACAAAATCATGCGGTTACCATTATATAATGAAATGTTGATTAACAACTTGAAAAATATGGTTAGACATAAGCAGCCAAAAACGCAAATACATGTTTTGGGCATAAGGGTGACGATAGTGGTGACGATAGTGCTCTGTGAAAAAATATTCTCTTGAAAAATGCCACAAAAAAAAAAAATCCTCTTGAAAAGTGCTCTGGAAAAAAAATTGTCTTAAGTGCTCAGAGAAAAAAAAAACTCTTGAAAATTGCTTTTAAAAAAAAAAAAACCTCTTAAAAAGTGCTCTGTGAAAAAAAATTCTCTTGAAAAGTACTCCACATAAAACGCAAATACATGTTCCTAAAAGTATAAGGGTGACGATAGTGCTTCAGAAAAACATTCTTTGAAAAAATATGGTTAGACATAAGCAGCCAAAAACGCAAATACATGTTTTGGGCATAAGGGTGACGATAGTGCTCTGTGAAAAAATATTCTCTTGAAAAATGCCACAAAAAAAAAAAATCCTCTTGAAAAGTGCTCTGGAAAAAAAATTGTCTTAAGTGCTCAGAGAAAAAAAAAACTCTTGAAAATTGCTTTTAAAAAAAAAAAAACCTCTTAAAAAGTGCTCTGTGAAAAAAAATTCTCTTGAAAAGTACTCCACAACACAAAGCAGTTGAGAACCGCTAATCTTGAAAACCAAACTAGCGGTTCTCAACTGCTTTGTGTTGTGGAGTACTTTTCAAGAGAATTTTAGTGTGAGTAGAAGAATAGCAGCATTCTACAGTATCGTTGTATGAAGTAATTTAATTCTAAAGTATCTAGAAAACAATTAGAGCAGGGCATATGTCCTTCCTGATAACGATGATGAAGGAACTTGTGTGAATATATTTTCATAGGGCACCCAGCACCAGTCGTCCCTGGTTTCCCAAAAATATGTTGGTGCTGGACCAGGTGAATGCATGAACTAAACTTTAGCATTTTTTCTCCTTTACAGATGTCTAGCGTCTTCCCAATCCACCACTTACTGCCATAAATAACTGCATAAAACTTTTCTGGAATAATATCTACTTTTTTTTTTTATTTTATCACCCATAGTGGCTTTAACCCCTTCCTTATCGCTCCCGTCAAATTACGAGGTGAGGTTTTGCCCTCTATTTCTCGTGCCCGTGATATTTCCAGGCTGGAGTGTTTAAAAGTAACGCACCAAACAGATTAAAAACAATCCATTTCTTATACCCAGAAAATATACTTATATAATGTACTTACTTTTATTTTAGATTTCAAGCTAAAAAGAATTCCAAAAATTAAAAATGAATACATATATTTTTCGTACACTTACTTTTATACAATTTTCTTGAACAAAGAAGTAGGCACTTTTTTTACTGTTTTCTTGAAAATTATGCGATCGTTAAGGGGTTAAAAGATTTTTCAGAATTTGAAACTCCTTCACCAAAAGGGTTGTTTTGTCCGATGGTTTGAAGAAGTAGTTCTCTCTGGTACAATCTATTGAAAATGAATTTTCATACTGTTTTTTCAGGAAATCTTCATTAGCACATATCTCAGCTGATGATGTGAAAAATATTTGAATTCCCTTTGTGTTTTGAAGCAAATTCAAATAAATCTTGTTTACTCAAGATTTGCCCTTCAATAGTCCTTTGAAGACTTGCTCTTGTTTCAAAATAATTTGAATTCTATTATAATACTTAAACACAACCTTCCTCAAACAGGTCTGGAATGAGACCGTTAAGGAATGAGATGCAATGTAACATGTCTTGACACGAATTTTCTTGTTAAGACATGTTCACTCATAAAAACTTTGGCATCCAATCCAACTTGTTCTAGTTTTTTCTTGTTAAGATATTAAGTAAACTCAATGTAAATATAGGTAGGGCCTACCCCACCCCCTTTTTTTTGGGGGGGGGTCATCAAAAATAAATAAAATAAAAAAGCAATCAATTTTTTCCTTCTGATAATCAGGAAGGTAATATGCATAATGCAGTAAACAAATCAGTCTGACAATTTAGTTTTACATGCTGGGAACACATACGTACAGTACTTTGACCATGTTGCTGCAGTACATAAAGTTCAAATTAACAAGGATTTCAGAGACATTGATTACGCCAATGTAAGATTCTGAATGGCATTTTTTTTTTCAAATTATAAGTTTTAATTTAAGAACCACTACAAACACTCTCCTTATTTTGTAAACATAAATAGTACATGGTCAACTCATTCTACCATAAAAATATAATATGTATGTTGATGGTAGTTTGCGAGCTATGACCTATGGAACTTACTAATGTAAAAATTACCAAAATTGCATTTGCATGCTCAGTGATATTTTTCTGTGACACTTCGTAACATATGTTCACCTTCTTTTGAAAGAGCAAATAATTGTCTTTAATTTGATACCAAAATAAGCCTAATTGGTTAAAAAATAAATAAAACAGAAGGATTTTTCTAAACGGATGAAGAAAGTATGATAGCTTAAATCATGTAAAAATCAAAAATTTAAAAAAAAAAATCTCCTGTACCTAATTTTGAACTAAAAAATCTGAAAAAATAACTTAGATTTTCTCATA
>QLNU02003225.1:10155797-10180875 GCA_006491805.2 Dysdera silvatica | reverse complement strand
GGGGGCAATGGATCCTGGACTCTCCTTTGAGCTGAAAATTAACATGTAAGATACGTTAAAAGTAGCAACTATTACGTTAAAAAACTAACAGTATTTTTTACCCTTCCCCAAGCAATAATCCTGTTTGCACTATTCATCGAAACTTAAATAAAAAATTATCGAAAACAAAAACGCTTGCCAGCGTTCTGAAGAATATTTGTTAATTGTAATAAAGGTAAGATGCAGGTACATACATAGCTACTACTTCAAAGAGAAATCTTTAATTAACATATGTTTTGATTTTTCCTGTGAGTCGACATTTAACACATTGTTTTTTCGATTTTTTTTAAGTGTATTGAAAAGATCGTCGTTTATGTCAAAACGCAGTAAATACGTCACCCACTTATGTAAACCAGCATTCGCTTTAATTAAGTGAACTCAATTGAAGTTGGTTTTCTAACTGAGAAATCTGCTTGCAACTACAGGCTAACGACAAAACATTACCATTAAATCGAGGAAAGCAGCCTTTAAATCAAGAAAAATACAACATTGGATGCAATGTTACTCAGTCCGGACCAATAAAAACTTCCCTTAAATCGAAGAAATAACGAACGAGTATCGTTAAATCGAAGTTGCACTGTATATTGTTTTAAGGTCTTAACTGGGATTCGTGCTTTGTAACCGTATATCCCGTAGCATGAGTGTCCTTTACACCATGGAACATGGACTCAATGGATGGAATTCGGATACATCCATGGATCGTGAAATGTGATATACATTTCTATGTCCTGCGTTGGGAATGTATGAGTATAAAAGGTTTTATCCATTTGCAGTGTATAAAACCATAAAAAAAAAACATATAAAAAAGTATAAAATTACAACTAAATCCTGGAATTACTATCTATAGAGTTTTACCTAGTTTAACGCTTTCTTGTGATAACTGGACTCTTTTCAAAACTAAGAAATCCAAAAATTATTTTTTTTAATGGTGCAAAGACTATTGAGACCATGTTGCACCAAACAAGATAATTTTATTACCAACCAGTGGGGGGGATAAATGCCTTACGTAGGATTTTTGTGGGAAGCTAATCTAAATTCTTGTAAGCGTGACAGGAAACCCCGCTGCATTTAGCTCGATTGAAAAGTGTGAGCTCAAATCATTCATGGCTGGTTTGGGTTTAGAGCAATGTCATAAATGCTGTATCTGCGTCTATATGCTAGCCACTATTAATTATCTTTGGCCCTGCGGTGGCGCAGTGTGGTAACGCGTTCGCCTAGTGCGCCGCTAATCCGGGTTCGACTCCCAGCAGTGCAAAGAACGCTTACTCAGAGATCTCATAAAGATCGCACTGCTCACTGTAGTCCGGGGTTTGGTTCCCTAGGCCTTAAGAGGTTCGGATTCCTCGGAAAACAGTAGGTCCCGGCGCAGCATGACCACTGTAGTCTTTGAGCCGTAAAACCAAAAAACAAACAAACAAATATTAATTATCTTGAAACCTCTTCATCTGGAATTATTTTGCGGGGAGGAGAAAAGTTTGACTGTATTATCAAGGTGTCTACTAAGTCATGGAAGTCAGGGAAGGGTCAAGAAATGAGTAAAAGGTCACGGAAGTCAAGAAGAGGTCACTAAATCGGTGTTGTAGGTCATGGTTACACCTGTCTTTTTCAATTTAACGTGTGCATTAAAGTGAAAATTTTTGTGCGATATTTTAACAATTTTTTACTATTTATGTAAATCGAACGCAGATTAAATCAAACAACAATATCAATCAACGTTTATTGGCGTAGTGATACCAGCGCCGATGTTATGGCGTGATTAGATGGTGAAACGTTCGAAAGAAAATAAATATTTCCGCGTTCAGTCGGCTCTACCGCACTGAGCTATGAACGATCTTTCGTAGCTCAGTGGGTAGAGCCTCCGCCCGGCAAGTGGAAGGTCGTGGGTTCAGGTCCCACCGAACGCAGAAATATTTATTTTCTTTCGAACGTTTCACCATCTAATCACGCCATAACATCGCGTTCGTAGCTCAGTGGGTAGAGCCTCCGCCCGGCAAGTGGAAGGTCGTGGGTTCAGGTCCCACCGAAGGCAGAAATATTTATTTTCTTTCGAACGTTTCACCATCTAATCACGCCATACCATCGGCGTTGGTATCACTACGCCAATAAACGTTGATTGATATTGTTGTTTAATTTTTTACTAATTTAGTTATATTTAGCTATTTTTGACAATACTTGACAATTTTTAGTGATTTCCAGATATTTTTTGTCATACTTTGGCAATGGTTAGAAATTTGCAGACATTTTTTATATAATCATTTTATTAATCACAAAAAAAAAGGAGGTCCAGAAACTTTCGTAAGGTCTTGTAATATGTAAAAATAGTCAAGGAACTGGGTTTCTTATTTTTAGTAGACACCCTGTATTATACATTTACCCTATCTCTGGTGTTGTAGTGGTAATGTGGTCATCTGTCATGCCATTAGCCTGTGTTGAACACTAATGTTGCCACAGAGCGTGTGCCATTTTTGTACCCAACGTATTTAGTCGTTTGATTCCTCGGAAAACAGGTCTCGATGCAGCGCAAGGACAGTTTATAACTTTATACTATATAAAAACCGATGTAGGCAAACCAAAGTGTTGATGATGGATGTCTAATTTGTTAATGATGCATTTTTGTTATCGAAATCGACATGCTGACAATTACAGTGAGATTCGAAGGTTTCGTAGATGATGACAATGTACTTGGGATCGGGTGTTTGAAGTACCTATATTGTGTTCTTCGTTTCAGCTTGTTGTCGATTTAACGTCAAGCGAAAGCAGCGAGAATGAATTGGACGATGCGACCTTTGGTGTCGTCGATGATGAAATGTTTCAGGCCAGCACCTCATCAAAAAAGACTCTTCCGCTAAGTAAGATCGCATTTTATTTATTCTTTTAAATTATCAAAATTACATTTTTCATTGGTTGGTGATTAAGAATTGAAGATCAAATCATCTCCCCCTCCCTACAATTATCCTAAAGAGGGTTGTTTTGTATTGACTTCCCTAGTCTTTTGTATTGAAAGCTCGTTCTGTATTAATGCACTCACATTAGTGTCAATATTGAACTTCCTTGAGCAACAACTTTCTTGGACCTGCAATGGCGCAGTATGGTAACGCGTTCGCCTAGTGCGCCGTTAATCCAGGTTCGACTCCCAATATTGCATAAAGAACGCTTACTCAGAGATCTCATGAAGATCTCACGGCTCATTGTAATCCGGGGTTTGGATTCTTCGGGAAACAGTAGATCCAAGCGCAGCATGGCCATTGTAATTATTGTGGCTATGTTAATGTACAGCATTTAATATATTATTTCATTGCTAATGTTATAACATACAGTAGAGTCTCCATATAACGAACTTCCATTTAACAAAGTTTTCTATTTAATGAAATTTTCGGCGGAACCTTGACTTTGAATGGCACTAACATGTAAATTTGTCTCCATATTACGAAAAACAATTTCTATATAACGAAGTTCTTTTTATAAAGAATTTGATTTTTTTTTTAATTTACCTTTTACAATTTTTCAGCGGGATGGTTAGGTAGAAGGGGTAGTTGAGCATTTTAAGCAAAAAGACGGAGGTGAGGTAGCCTTCTGTATTGTGGACATAGGGTCAGTTGTGATAAATAATTCTATTGTTCTAAACTGGGAACTTCGAAGCAGCGGGGATGTATCACTCTGCAGGTGTGGCTAAGCCACGAAATTTGCTTCTCGCATATACGTGTTGCATTGTTGAAGAAAATGTTATAGATGACGTGTTCCGATATTTACAAAAGTGTGAGAATTTCTATGAACAAAACGTTTTTTATAAGAAACCTGTACAAAGCAAAATTAGTGATTATTTCTCTGTTTCAAATATGTTGTATGAGGATCATACAGATATAAAGTAATCCTCAGTCTTTACTTTTGTTATTAATTTGTACGTACTTGTATACAAAAAATATTTAAATTCGTTGAAAAAGAAGAGTCTACTGAACTTAGTTTTTACTGTCCAAATTTAGCTTTTTTCATTTTATCGAAATTAAGTTTCATCATTTATGTTAATTTCTATTTAACGAATTTTCCTTATAACGAAGTTTTTCAGAGGAACGATGGCACTTCGTTAAATAGAAACTCGCCTTAAAGACTGCATTGAAAAAAAAAAAATTATTTTTTCTATTCAGAGCCTTAAATGTTTTATTATTGTAAAACAATTTCTTCTTTCTCTCGTTAAAGTCCCAGATGATATTGAAGATGAAACATCTGCGATTTGCCACTTCGAAGCAGAATTCATTAACAGGTACTGTGCATGTATATGTTATTTCAGTCGTAAAATTAGTAGTGATGGGAACAAAAACACCAAATTGTTTGAAAAAACTATTTTGTAGCAAATAATGAGGGAAGTAATGTTCAAACCGGTCACTGGATCATTAGTTACTATTATCGACAAAAACGCCACAACAACAGTTTGTGGAAAACACGTTTTGAACCAGTGTGCAAACGTTTTGCAGAATAGGTTTTTAACAAAACAATTCATAAACAGGGGACAATCAAATGGTTTTCGGTGAATAAGCTTGTTAAGTATTGCAAGAATATACTTTTTTTTTTTCAAGTTAACCTTTTTTCATTTTTTCCCGAACTTCTTTTTTAACAAAAACGAGTGTTAGCTTATAAAAGCTATTGTTTATGAACTTGTTTTGAACATAGTATTGTTATGAACTATTGTTTATGAACTCTTTTTTTTTTTTCATGAAAAAAATTAAAAAAACATTTCCTTATAGTTTCGGATTTTACTGGCTGAGATAATCCCTAACCAAACCTAGTGCCATTTCGTTAGATGATTGTGTTTTGAAAAATCAAACGGGTTCTAAGTGTTGCATCATACTGTATGGTAACAATTGTTGTTTTGACACAAATAAAAATTTTAAGAACCCTCAACATTTTGGAAACCAACTGCTCCCCACACCGAGTGAAAGCAGAAAGGAAGACCAATGTGCATATACTGATTTATTTAGAATCTGCATCTAGGGAAAGCTCTGTGGGGGAAATTCCCATCATTAAATTAATCTGATGACGTAACACTATGTAGAATAAATAACAAATAGGAAGAAACAACGTTTTTAATCATAGTTGGAATTTTATTGGATAAATTTCAACGCATTTCGGATGGACTTTGGCCATCCCTCATCAGGAATATACGTCCGTCTGGCACTGAAGCAATGAAGTGTTGCCATTTAAATCCTGTTTCCAGTTAAAAAGTTGTTATTAAGCTCGATTGCCACTCCATCTATCGGCACAGGAACGCTGCATTGAATCAGGTGAGGTGGTAGGCAAAGCTTCGCCTAACACCTCATGTCAGACATTGGGCTTTGTCTTATTTGGTGATTTTTGAAAATCAGTGAAATTCACCAGAATTGTATATGTAGAATTCATGGTCACAACTGGAGCGACGGATTCTGCACATACAATTCCAGTGAATTCAACTGAAGAAAGTCGCCAGAGAGAGAGTCCGACGTTCGTTGACATTAAATAATTTTAAAAATGTTTGAAATGGCGCATTGTAGCCATTTGTGGAACCTTGAACCTGGTGAATGCAAACACTAAATTCACTGTAGATATTCACAATACCACCCTGTATCTGTGGGGACACTGTATCTGTGTACTGTCCACTTGTATCTGTGGGGCAAACCTGGAAAAGTCGGGAAAAGCCTTGCTAACTTGCTCTGAATAGCAAAATTTCATACGAACATGGGGCTATTTTGCCCAAAACCAAAGTTTTATTTGCGATCAGTTAGTAAATTTTATTCAAAGGTCGGGGATTTTTTTTTTTTCCTCCACGGTGAGTAGGGTCTCTAGTTATTTTAAAATTTCCAGAATTTGGTATAAAGTGGTTGCGAAAACTGTGATGACTTTTTCTGGATTAAAAGTGCAGTGAAAATGTTTTCAGTGTTAAAAGTTTATTTGTTGTGCTTTCTCTTTTTAACTGTTAGCACATTTCTTTGTGTCTTCAAACTTGCGTTCAGTTTGTATTCTTCTCCTTTGCATTTGTTTATTTTTAATTTTTCTATTTCTGTAGATATGGCACGTGTCCTCCAACGTTTTTCCAAGGCACTCTCGCAGAAGCAATACAAGCTTCCTGTAATAAGCAGGCAAAAGAAGTAGGTTTCTCGCTTTTATATAGGTTTTAATCAAAGTTTGATATTGGTTAAACTGGGAAAAACCGATATTCCCCAATTTCTTTCAGCCAAATCGAGCAGTTACGTTTTTAAGTTCACCAAGTTTGATCGATTCCAAATTAGCTTCGTCTTGGAACAACGTTTTAGATATGTTTTAGGCATAAAAATCGCCAAGTACTATAAATGGCCAAATGGGCCAAGTCATTCAACGACCGAATCACTAAACGTGGTATATGCTCGTTTATGACAGGTGGACAAAATCGGCTGTTGATATGCTTGATAAATGATATAGCACACCTGAGAGTAAAGCTTAAAAAAGGATTTAGAAATCTAGTAATGAGTGAAAATTCGTTATTCTCTTGGAGGTGCATCCCCCTCTGGATCCACCCATTATTTCAGCACTGATTGTTTAGTTTCTAACAAGCTTTTTTTTTACTTACGAGAATGGTGACTGGTTCAGTTTTTTCATAGAGATGTTGCGTTAAACTGCCAAGCAGAAAACTATGATTAGAATTATGTTTGTATCGCGAATTTGCCTTTTTAGGAAATTCCGATTGACATTGAACTCGCTATTGTTTTTACTTTATGTGTTACCAATAAAAGGGTAAAGTAAGAGGTTTCTCTGAATACAATGATCCTAGCTATTATTGTAGTGATTACTTAATTAGTGAATGATTGATTAGTTAATCAATAATGATGTAATAGTAAACATAATAGTCACGTTTGCCTAGTGTGTCATTAACCAGGTTTCGACTCCCCAGGGTGCATCTGCTGCCCACCCCCCCAAAAAAGTTATCGATTAACTGCCCACTGTAATGTAGGAGTTGGTTCACCAGGCTTTAAGAGGTTTAAATTCCACAGAAAACTATATGCCCCAGTGCAGCACAGACCGTCTCACCCTTTCACCATTAAATAGCTGTGTTATGCCTTGCTGTGTTAAAAAGCTGAACACGAATAGTGTTAAAAAAAAAAAAAAGAAACACTGTTAAAAAGTTGTGTGTGCTTTGTGTTATAAAATACAAATGAAGGAGAAAAAAACAAAAGGAAGGAGGAGGAGGAAACGAACAAAAGAAACCTGTACCGTGAATCACGTGTTATTTTTTGCTTTTAACCCACGTTTATAATCAGTGATGCCTTTACTTATTTTTTGTTTGTTATTTGACAGCGACGACCACTCATTATCTATCTCCATCACGATGCCAGTGTGTTAGCCAATGTCTTTTGCACTCATATATTGTGTTCGGAATCTATTTCCTCGTATCTTGCCCTCAACTTTATTACATGGGCTTGGGATCTCACCCAGGAGCGTAACAAGTGCCGGTAAGATGAGATTTTATTTTCTATTTAACAACTCTATCATCTTTTAGGTCCGACTGTGTCATGGTAAGAAGTAGCAGTTACCTCTCATTACAAGAGTAACGTGGTAGGCCACTCACCTGGTCTGCCGTTAATCAGAGTTTGACTTCCGACAGTTCAGTAACTGACTTGAAATCAAGGTTCGTAGAGCATGCCGTTTTTCTACTCACCATGGTCAATGGTTCTCTTGGCTGCAGAGGTTTAAATTCTTTGAAAACTGTAGGACCCAGCCATGGATGCCCATATGGGTGGCAGAGGTGGGGCTCAAGCGCCCCCCCCCCAGCCATTTAAAAATTGTATTTTCCCGAAACTGCTATGCATTTACTTTCAAAAGTTTTACAGTCACATTTTAAAATAAGGTACTTTTTAGCTCATTACTAATTGTCAAGCAGTATCAATTATTTTTGTAGCGTTTTGGTATCTTGTACATTCACTAAAATTCTTGACAGCTTTGAGAAGGAGGTAATAATTTTCTCACCCCCCCCAGAAGTACATGTATGGGCGCAGCACAAACATGACGTTTGTCAAAAGAAAAAAAAGAATAATTTTTTATGGTTCACGTAAATAGTGTAACAACGTTTGAATTAAACTTGAAGGTACGACACTTTGTGCTTAGACCATATAAAAATGTGTTCATGTTCTGAAGAAGGAAGCTCCATGCTTCCGAAATTGCTATAAATGCTTCGTCATTAAATGGTTAACTGTGATTATGTGTAGTTTTATGTTTTATAAATGTTTAAATCACCAGATCATTTATAAAATTTAATTTACTATAAATAAAAAATTATAACACATTCAATGTGCTGCAAGTAATAGATGGCAATGGTATTTACTTAATAGGAAATGTACGTAGGTGTATATAGCTATCTTATTGAGTGAACATGAAACTGACGTTCATGTTTAGGCATGTGTCCTTATCGCTGGTTAAATACACTGTGTTTAGTACCACACATGCACTGCTGCTGGGTGTCATATTTTGCTAGTTCTAGCTCAGATTATGCAGTGTCGGGACATAAAAGTGAAAATGTAATTTATATAAAGTTCTCGTACATAAGTGTTAATACCGAATTTATATGTAAAGGGTGGTATAACGATTTTGATTTTCAGGTTTCTCAGTTCAGTATCTGTTCAGCTTGGTATTAACGCCGCCAGTACGATCAGGAATATGTCGA
This sequence comes from Dysdera silvatica, assembly GCA_006491805.2. NCBI lineage: Eukaryota > Metazoa > Arthropoda > Arachnida > Araneae > Dysderidae > Dysdera > Dysdera silvatica. The sequence continues at coordinate 10,172,174 of QLNU02003225.1, read as the reverse complement.
TGGACCATTTACCAGCACTGATGATAATCACCAAAGTTCGATCAACATCTGAGGTTCTCACCGTCATTCCGGGTAAGAGTCTTCTTTTTTATTACGATCAGTCTCGATATTTTATCAAGTAACGAAACAATACAGAGTTTCACCAGGAGATTCCATAACAAACAGTTATTTCGACACTGGCGTAAGGTTTAAAAACACGACGTTTCGGGAGCCAACTGCTCCCTTTGTCAAGTGAAGGCAGAATGAAGAGTTCGTGAAAGTCCTAAGCTTATATACCCGCATGTTGGGAATCCCCATCTGACGCCATTTGGTGCGGAGCAGTTCCAGCTGGGGAAACCCCAATCGGGGAAACCCTCGCCGGGAAAGCCCCCGCACCCGACGACGTCAGATGAACACCCCCAACTCGAGGTTTTGCAAAAATCCTTTCCCCAGCTGGAAATGCTCCGCACCAAATGGCGTCAGATGGGGATTCCCAACATGCGGGTATATAAGGACTTTCACGAACTCTTCAATTGCATAACCGAAAACGATTATCGGCTGTCATGTTAAACCTGACGCTTTATCAAGTAATTATAGCTATATCTTCTTATCACACTGATAAAAATATTAGTTAGACCTTTGGCCAAGGGCAAAGACAGCATAACCCTTACTCTCTTTGTACCATGACCATTCAATAAACTAACCAACCAAATATAAGATTGATTTTATTTATAAAAAGCGTATTTTCGTGCTCCACAGTAGTTAACGGGTGCATGGGAGCTTCACCATAGCCTTTGAGTTTACTAAATTTTTTTCTTGGCGAGCTTGCTGTTTACCTGCAACATGCCGTGGGTTGGAGAATGTGTTAAATCATTGTTTCCATCCCAGGAAATTCGTTGCCTAATCTTGTAACACACGAATACACAGAGCTCTACAAATCGCTGAGAACGTTACTCATCAGACAAGAATAGTATCTGCTAGTCTGAATAAAAAAAACTATAAACCTTGTAGTGAAAAAAAAATTCATTTAGCAACAGCAAAAATCTAGTCATCAGTGGCTGTCAGAGTTGTCAAGCTCTGTAAATGCGTATTTTAAAACTTCTTCCTTAAAACAAAAGGTTGTAAGAAAATTGAACTGAAAAAAAAAAATTGCTTTCTCCATCCCATCCCATCTATAAAACAGTGATGAGATATGGTGTTGAAGCGTGGATATTGACTAAGCTTCGCTAAGAGGTATCGGAAAGAAAATTCTATAGCGAAAATATATGGGTGCTGGTAATATATGAGAACAAGTAGTGAAAAATTAGAAAAAACAGTGAAATATATATCATCTGTATGATGATCTAGAGCAGTCAAAGGGTGTTTCGTAGAACCCTGAAAAATTGTGATGTTCTTCCAAAGGGTTTCCAAAGCAATGCTAAAAATATTGCCGAAATTTTCAGGAAAATCTATTTTTTTTTTCCCCTTGACAGCACTTTAGAGATAACTAGTCATATCTAATATGCAGAAACAATAGAAAAGTATTGTCTATCTTTTTATACTTATTGTTTATTTTTATATTTAGTATCCTAACAATGTTAAATAATAGCCCTTTAAATTCCCCTCAAATGGCAATTCCGTGGCTAGCCAAGTGGTAAGAAAATGATTCCGCAGGATAAAGATTTGAGAACCATTGATGTAGAGCTTGTTACAAAAATAAAGAGAGTAAAGCTTAGAAAACTTACACATGCAAGAAGGATAAAGGGGATTAGAATAGCTAAGGAGGTGAGAGAAACCGTTTTCAAAAAATAATGTGCAAAGCATATTAGTAAGTGAAACACAATCAATCACAGTTATGTATTCGAAATACATTTACAATTGTTTCGAAGGATATATCCTCCTCCTTCAGAATGAATACGTACTTGCAGTCCGAGCGAAAAGCTAAAACCCAGTTCTAACTTTTCACTCAGACTGTAAGCACATATTCGTTCTGAAGGAGGATATATTCTTCGAAACAATTGTAAATGGATTTTGAATATGTAACTGTTGTTATTGTGTATTACTTACTAATATAGATGAAAAGGTTATTAAAATCAACTCAAGAGAAAAAAGAAAAATTGGAACGCCACAGGAAAAGATGGATGGGAGGTGGGGAGGAAGACCTTGAAAAGTGATTATAAAAAGTGGATAAAAAGCTTTAGACACAGAAGAGTGGGTGATAGTATTATGATGGCTCTAGTCCTTGAAGACTGATAAAAAACTTTTTGTACTTATATTACTTTTATTACAATTGTAGTCTTATTACATACGTTAAGTTTGAATATTAGTACACCGAGTGTGTCTCACGATCTTTCTGGATGTTGTGAATTATGTCGGGGAGAATATATACTGGTCCCGATGTAAGTTTTGTTTTTCTTTTTAATATAGGGAACACTAATTTAGATGAGCTCATGACTCGCTTGGTTCATGCTGTTGATGTTTTCAAAAGCGAGATTACCTCCGAAATGAAAGAAGAGGTGAGAGCATCGTTTTTCACTAATTTTGTAATCCTTGGGCGTAATTTTCATGGCTCTTTTGATTATGACACTTGTAAATTTCATGTCATCTTTTTATTTTTAATGTGCGTAATCCTGTTAATTGACATCCCTAATTATATAACTTTCTTTTCACTCGAGTTTCGTGAAGTTTTATCGTCTAAGGTTTGTGCTATATCTGAACATAGAGGGAATGTGTTTAAACTGTGCTGAATGCTTGCCGGTTTGTCTACCGTTTTGTATTCTCGGGTTTGATTTCCTCGCTTGCAAAAGTTTGAGCCCCTCTGTTATTCATGGTGCAGCATTATCCTGACTATCTTTGTTCCATAAAACAATCTGTAGTATGTGTGTTTTGTATTTGTAGTCATTATATGTTTTTATTTCTTGAAAATTGTATTGTTCTAACTTCGTTTTTAAAAAAATTTGCGATTACAGTTTTAATTTGTAATCATATTGCTATTCGGCAATGGAAATGGTGAGTTGAACTTTAGAAAAAACATATGTAATCTGCATAATAATCTAGAGCGTACAGCAGAAATAAAGGAAGACTGGGTATGCTTGGATATCTGTGAAAAATGGGCAAGGCCAAAATATTTAAGACCGCAAAGACAAAGCCACAGGAGAAGAAAAATGGGGTGCCTTAGGAAGAAAAATAACGAATTGGAAGTTAAGCGAGGGCTTGTAAAAAATAAGAGTAAAAAGATAGCAAAGGACAATAGCAAACTAAGAAGGGTAGATGCCAAATGTTAAAGAAGCAGATGAAGTCACTCTTTACCGAGGACTATATCACTAAAAGAAATAATGGAGCGGGGTGACCTATGCTGTCCGTGCACCATAGAAATCCTACCAACCCAAAGGCATAAGTAGTCGCAGCCTCTCAAATTAGGTGGAGCTCGGGGCAGAAGTACTTTAGGCGCCCCTTTCTACTAGATGTGAGTTTTATAATGTAACATGTAATTTTTTTTTTATTTTATTCCATGTTTACAGCGTACACATTTAATTTTTTTTGCAAATGTCAAAACATTGCGAAGGCATGATTTTCTGATGACCGTCTTCGACGCCTTTCAAGATGATTAGGTGGGGCCACAGCCCCGCCCTATGCTCAAAGGAATATTAATTTAGCATATTTGTTTTTGTAGGAAGAGCGAGAAGCTCGGGAGAGCGTTAAAAGAGAACAAGACGCTGCATATGAAGCATCGTTGATGGCAGACAGGGCAAAGGTAATCATTTTATTTTCATGTTCGCTTGAAATAGAATTTATATTTTTTATCACTAACCTATTTACAATAGTTTTGAAAATGTCGTTTCCATCCCGATAAAATTATATCTTCAAACAATGTTTCGTGTAAATAACCAGGGTTTCTATTCCTCTCGAAAACATGGAAAAGTCAGGGAAGTTTGAAGTGCAAAGCACTAAGTCGGGAAAATTTGAAATTCATTGTTATAATAAATAGCTTATTAAAATAATTTTCCTGAACTATACTTTTCGTACTGTATTGTATATTGGAAATTTTGAGAAACTTGCATACTTTTGACTGAGCTTCCTTCAAAAACTAACTTTTTTTTGCACAAAAACTAATTTATATAAAATTATTAAGCCCAAATATATTATAGAAGAGATTGTTTGCCAAATATGTAACTAAAACTTGGAAAAAAAAAGTTTTTAGCTAAATTTTCTAAAAAAAACAACAAAACAAACTTTTTAGTTAAATCTTCTAATCTGTGAAGAACTTTGATCGTACTCGTCTCCTTTCCCTTAAATACTATCATGCACATATTTTTAAATTGAATAAAAGATTAAACATCAGCTTTGCGATTATATAGTTAAACTCTTTTATAATCAACTCAAAAAGGGCCCAATGAAAATATAAATATTTAATTAGTGCCAGTTTTTACAGTAAAAAAAAATCATTTTTTTATACAATTTTTGTATTCATAAATTCACTGTAATTGAGTTATAAATGGCTTTGGGGTTTGTATTAGTGGATTTTTATGCTCTTGGAACGTGTTTTAATTATGCAAATTATAATGCATTGTAATATATTATTTACTAAAATTACACCGAATGACAAAAAAAAATTCTTTCAGTTGTAAAGACTTTGTTTACTAAATCATGCAACGTTTGTCATGCTAATTTCAAATTTCATTTCAAAACTTTGCTATCCGGCATAGTTTTTTAGCAGTTTTGTCTTATCTGTAACAGACCTCCATTTCACATCCATATTTGTACTGAATGAAAAACATTTCGTTACTTTAAAATGCTCTTGTTGTAGATTTTCTTCTGTGTGTTCACTATACAATATCCCTTTTCAAAGTACGATAACAAATAGCATTTTTGGGCTCTATTTTTCAATTCCTTCTATTAGCTCACACTCTCCCTATATATATATATATATATATATATATATATTTATATATCTTGTTCAAATTTTCAATCGTTAATAAAATAATTTCTATCCATCCAATCAAGTTCAAATAAATTTTTTTAAATTCATTATTAATTAAATTTAAATGAATTTTTTTTTGCTTTCCTTTGGTGTATTTGGCGATTAATGCTTGCCGCCAATTACAGCCAAATGTCGCCAAAATTGCTTTTCGCAATTTTTCCCTTTCTTCCCTTTTATTTGAGCAGCGCATTGAAGGAATTGACTTTAAAAAAAAATTTTTTTATTATACTTGTTCTTTATAACGATTCTCTAAAATATCTACATCTTGAAAACTCCATGCTCATCACTCCCCAATTTTCTCGGGAAAAATCCGAATGTGAATAGAGGAAATGCCGTTTAAGGTACATATTGCACCCCATGGCATTATAATTCTTTAGAAGTTATCTAACAAATTCTTTATAATTTGTTGCCCTCCTGTTACTTAAAAAATTCACTACGACTTCTTTAGAAGATTTACATGCAACGCCTTTAATTTTGTTCAAAACGTCTTTAAATGTAGGATTCGTCATAAGTTCTCTAATTTGTGGGCCAATATAAATGCATGTTTAATTTTAATTAAAGCGTGGGCAGTTTTTAAAATCAGACCGGTAGGCGCGGAACAGTCCCAGGGGATTTTTTTTTTTTCTGTGGGGTGCTAAGTTTTTACCAGAGGAGAAGTCCCTAGCTGTGTCCCTCCAGATGTCTGTATAGAGTGTAAAATAATTTCATTTTCATACCTTCTGGCCCGCCAATTAAATAAAAAGTTTCTAAGTGGCTCATGATGAAAATGAATTGCGAACCACTGCTTTAACCTTTAGCTTACAGGTGGGATAGGGTATGTCCCAGCAGATTTACCTCCCAAAAAAACGGGGCTGGGATAATCCCTATCCCAGCAATTTCCCCATTCATATTTTTCCCAAGTCAGTGGTCAGTTTCGTAGTATAAATGGCTTGATCGCTGATGGTAGCGAAAAGGGTTACGAAATAATAAGCCTATTGTACAGCTAGGACCTTTTCGCCTCCTTTCCTCCTCTTTAATGATTTATGCGAAAATTAACAGTCTGCTATTTGATTATCAGTAGGTTTCTTCCCTTTCGCTAACATATAATAGATGCCCACTAAAGTTACTTAGCGTTGTTTATTTATACTTAAGGGCAATTATACTTCCCTCCTAACCCCATGTAGCAATCGCTTAGGTTGATTTGTGGGGAAGGGAAGAAGGATATTTCCCTGTACGGAACAACAAATTTTTGTTTTCCAGCCCCGTAAACTAAAGGTTAAACATGAGATCGGAATTGGGAAAATGTACGTAATAATGTATTTATTTTAAATTTGTCAGGTGATTTTTTTTCTTTTGAGAATTTTGCATTTATTAAAAATAGGAAGAAGCAAGACGACATGAAGAAGTAAAGAAACAGAAAGAAGTTGAAGAAGTGCAAAGACAAAAAGAGGAAGAGGAACATATGCGTCAGCAAGAGGAAGAACTCAAAAAGGTGATTTGTGTGTGTATGTGTGTGATTAACACGATTTTATGTCCATTACATTACTTGAATATGTAATTACATTATAGGGTTAAGTTATTATCATGATCATTGCAATCACTTTCGGCAGCATGCCCAGATCGCAAGGTTACAAACCTTTTACACTAAAATAGACACAGGCAGTATTTGCAAATAAATGGTATCGTGTGATAGTGATTAGTTCCTTAAACAGTCATTAATATTATAGTGGTTCTATGAAATAAATACCCAAAATGTTTGATTATACTAATCACGAGTCGTGATTTAAAAAAAAAAAATACGAGTGATACATTGAGAATCAAAGGCGATGGACAGATGAGCCAATGTCAAAATGATATGCAAATTGCTATTACAAATGCAGTGCAGATTTATATCTGTCTTGGAGCTTTTCCCCATTCACCTCTCAACTGTATTAAAAATAGGGAGGGGAAGCAGAAAAGTATTTGGAACGGCTATGCCTCTCTAATGATCGTGAATGAATCACTTTAGTGAGTACGCTCACTAGTGATTGTGAACACTGCCTTTGACTTCCAGAAAGCATGGTTTCATGTAAATGTATTGTGATCGGGAAGCTACATTAATCCATTTGTCCCCATGCTGAAATGACCTATAGTTCACAGTCTCGAGACAGAAAATATGCAAATGCAGATCGTTTTCTACTTTGCTGTGAATGTGTCATGTTTTGCTGATATGTGTAACAGTGCTTTGAATTCCACTCCTTCGTTGTTTTAGTTATGTGTTGGTCGTTGATGATTATCAGTTGGAAATGATATCACACTGCCCATCTATGTTTCTTTTGCAGGCGATCCAAAAATCTCTGGCCGATCAACTTCCTCCCGAACCAGAAGATGATTCCGATCTCCAAGTGAGCCACATTCGCATCCGATTACCGAATGGCATCATCATGGCTCGGAGGTTTTTAGCGTCTGAGCCCCTGAGTTTGCTCTTAACCTACATTGCTTCACAAGGCTATCCAACAGAAAATTACAAAGTTCTTGCAAGCTGGCCCAGGCGTGATGTAAGTCACTCTTGATATACTCACTTCACTTTAAAAAAAAAAATGCCAATCCATCTTGAAAGCTATTAGAATTGCTAAGTAAAGCAATCGATGAAATAAAAAAATGGCTTGGGTGAAATAGTTTAATGTCGTAGCATTTGTTTCTATATATATATATGCAGTATTACCTCCCAATTTTAGACATAAATAGAGGTGTCCCTTCTTTGGATGTACATGTGTCCTTATTCAAAGAGACTCAAGGACCAGAAGAATCGTCTCTTACAAGAAGTAATTATTACTTGCCAAAATCTGGCAGCAAATCTTGTGAAATTGATCCAAATTGCTTTTCAATATTTGTACCAACCTCCGTCCCCTACGAAAAATTTTCTGGATCCGTCTTTGCTCGTGAGTCAAAAAAGAAATAGTTGTGCCTCAGGCTGAATGCAAACCCATAATCTGTGGGTTGTTGGACAAAGTATAGAGTTCGGAGGTCATGTTAACCTCACCCAATTGACCCCATGTGGATATTCCGAAAATAATCGTTTCAAAGTCAGGGTGAAAAGACAATTTGATTCTCTTCTTAGACTCTTCGGGTGTCATAATTAAGATTCTAGATCAAATCGAAAAACAGTGAGCAGAAAATTTTAATTTCAATTTTACGAGTGTCCATAATTTATTTTATTATTCTTTCCAGCTAACGATTCTAAATGCAGACAGTTCTCTCGAGGAATTGAAATTATATCCCAAAGAGACGGTCACTCTGGAGGAAAGATGAGTTTTGCCAGTTCCACGGGTTTTCCAGCGCATGTAATTTTTATACCTTCTGAACATGTTGGCCAATCTAGGCGGCCGGACTGCTTTTTCCTGTGATAACGAATTACAACTGTTACTTACACCAATGTTTTCTCCGTATACTAGATCCAACAGTTCTCTTAACACTCAACTGCTATTTGGCCATTTCGTTGTTTCGTTTCAATCAAATATCATCTCTGGAAAAAGTGTACCTCCAAAGACGCAAAACTTCAAATTGAAAGATTGCTTTTTTAATGCCGTTTGTGTTTTTGCTACTGATTTTTTCAGAAGGCTTTTGACTGGTAGTCTGGAACCATGTTTGTACATTGTATAGTGGAAAAAAAATTACATTGTATAAAGTGAACACAATCTGTATGAAGAAAGGATTGGTTTTTGTGTGATGTGTGCATGTTTCTGTTGTTACCCATGTTCAGATGATATTAAACTTTTTGCCAATCATTAACATTTGTATGTTTTTCTTTTTACAAAAAAAAAATTGTATACAAGCGTATTTTATTTTTCACTTTTTACAAATTGGAGGTTCGTGGCAACCCTGCAATTAGTAAATCTGTCTTTGCCATTTTTCCATCAGTGTGTGCTCACTTTACGAGCGAGCCCTACACTGGTAATACAGTTGCTTAGTGTGCCATTAATCTCTGTTTGACTACCGTTCGGGAGGGGGCAGACTGGGACACAGCTGCACCCTCATGAGCGAAAGCTGGGTTTATTTTTAGTCGCTTATAGACTAATAGACTCGTGTCCTCCGAAAATCGAAGGTATGTGTCCTTTAAGAGGACCCAACCCTACCCACCCCTGCTGCGAATAGTGCCAGACTAAAATGTTCACTAGCAAATTGTTCACTATAGTCATACAGATTAACCCTTAACGTTCGAAAGGCTCTGTTATGGAGACATGTATTAATACTATAGAATTCGGAAGGCTCCACTATGAAGACATTTCTATTATCTCTTATATAGATAAATGAATCGTTTTTATTATATAAAATTGGTATGTATGTAAGTATATAAGAGATAACAGAAATGTCTCCATAGCAGAGCCTGCTGATTCCTATGGCATTAATACATGTCTCTGCAGCAGAACGTTAGGGTTAAAAAATGAAAAGTTTCCTCTACTTTGAGAGGTTCAGATTTCTTGAAAAACTGCGAGTTCCAATACCAATTTAAAAAGTTTTAAGTAAAAAACGTGATTTTTGCATTAAAAATACATTATGTATGCATGTTAATTGTATAAATGATCATTTGCAGACTAGATTTATTGCAGCAGTTTTATTGTATGGGAACATAAAAGGCAATGATTTACATTATGGAAGGGATAGAAATTATCGCCACAGACCGTTCACAATGTGACTTTCAGCACATGATGTATTTCATAAGTGTAATAAAAAATGTAACCATGTATAGATATTAATGATCAAGCATTGACTAACTCCTCGCCATTTACAATCGAAACTGATTCATTGAGTTTCGATATTCTTTTTCCTGGAAAACCAGACAAAAGAACATCGAAAGGTTTAAAAGCTACATAAAGATGAATTTACTCGGAATGTAAAACCCAGACCGTAAAATATAAATGTAATCACTTATAAAAAGTATCCATATTAAAGATCTGCTTATAGAGCTATTATCAGGTGCAATTTATACAATATTTTTATATACATTTTCCTTAATATGTATGTTTATATATACAATATATTAAGGTTATAAAATTAATAATGATTTAGCTGAATACCAAATATTCAGGTACCTTTGGGGCCGAATATAAGCTTCCTTTGAAATTCGCTGCAAATGTTTTAAAAAAAAAAAAGAATTTTACGGTATTAAGAGTGTGACGATTATGCTATGCCGGAGCGTACAGTTTTCTAAGAAAGTCGAGCCTCTTTTTGCCAAGAAAACCAACTTCTGGACTATTGTGAGCAAATAGTCGGTAAAATAATAGCAATGAGACGGCTCATCTGACGGACGAAACTGAAGCCAAAAACTGACATTTCTATATCGAAATTCTCTGAAGAATACAGGTATGTGATTCATTTTCAAGGATTGTAGAAATGCGTGCATATGGAAATTTGAGGGAAATGAAATAGTGTAGTGTAGCAAATTTATTTTGAATTTAAATCATACGTCAAGGAGTTAGTCTTATTTGAAGCTTCGTGCTCGGGCTCGAACTCAAATCCCCACAAAATATTTGGGGCTCAAATCGCAAGTCTTAATGCTCGGGCCGCGAAAAATGAGCCCAAACTCATCCCTAATCAGTATGCGTCCTTTTTTGTTTTTCGAACTATTGGGAACCAAACTCGGGATAACCGTGTGCAAGAAAAATGTGTTGCCAGTACAGAGCCATTAAAAAAAAAGGAAAAAACAATGAAAAAAGTTATCGGTGTATAGCTTGGTAGTTATTTAAAAGTGCTCCTTCGTTTTTGCAAGCATGCTTTCTGAAAATATTAAGTATCATAATGCTGATTATCGGACTTGACGTATGACATTTTAAACCTCAATAAATTACTAATAGCACAATTCTATATATATATATACGTGCTAGTAACACGGGCGCCGTTAGCAGGTGGGACTCGTTGCCCCTGTATTAGTGTTCCATATCCCTCTTCAATTTTAAACAAAATTTTGTGCTCTAGTCCCGAGCTTCGTCAGCCTTACGGGAAATCCGGCCCTGTCTAAGGGCTAATTTTTTTCTAAGGGTGTTTAAGCCGTATATCTCAATGTGGTTTAGGGCCCCTAGAAAAAAGGGAGACCTAAAGCGTGTATCTCAATGCTTAGAAGAAATTTTCTAGGGGTTAGCCCCCCTAGTTACCCCACCCGACTTGAAGAATTTTCAATATTTTCCTATTGCACACTCCTGTGTTATAGTGGAATATAAGAGCTTGACGTGTCGTTTCATGCGCAGTCCCCCCCCCACCTTTTTTTTCTTAGAAATGGGGGAGGGATCTTCTTACTTTTGGGCAATTAGTCTAACCACAATCATTGTTCGATGGTTATTTTCGTGTTGTAGTGGAAAGCCTTCTTTTAGGACAGTGACTAACTGTACAATACAACGAATGCAAAACGTAACTGAGTTTATACGGTAAGCTAAAAGTTTTAAAGGCAATAAAAAAAAATAAAGTAAGGTAAAATATAAATTGTCATCTTTCTATCATAGAATTTCGCCTTTCCACTCTCTCTTGGAAAGCCCCACCCCCCCACTTGCCCTTTTTTGTTTTAATTTCAAATTTAAAAATTCCGTTATACAAACACCTTCCACAAATATCAGAAAAAATCGTTTTGGTCGTCAAATAAAATACACTTATTCATAAAAATGTCGTTATTATATCTTTTAATAATGCACAGAAGGTACATATATATGCTCTTATATCCTACATATTCTGCGGTTTTCCGCCGTATTTAGAGAGAGAGAGAGAGGTACCAAAATATCGCTGTACCCAGGGTGCCGCCCTCCTTAATTTCGGGTTTCATCGCAAATACATTAGTTAATCCGGATTTCGGTTGAGCTAAGTTCGGACTAATCGGGGCTCAGTTGTGTGTATGCATATATACAGGGCCTTTCAGGGAAATGCGAGGCCCAGGGCAACTGATATTTCAGAGGCCCTTCGAAATTGACATTTGTTCGCCAGTCAAAAGTCCGGGAACAAATTTCATACTCACCCATCTCATTTGCAAATTATCAGTTAAAATGCTTTGTACTGGACCCGTACGAGATGTTCAGTTCTTATGTAAGCTCTCGAATAGTCAATCACCTGTTTGAACAAATCATTTTTTGCACATCTTCGTCTGTTTTTTAGGTTGAAGAACGTCCCGACCATTGCTTGTCTTCAACCGACTCATTTCTGCTTTTAAATCACCCATACCACTTGTAAACAGTCTTCAGAGCCACCACATTATTGCCATACACTGATTTTAACATTTCATGAGCTTCTTTGGCACTTTTTTGCAACTTAAAACAAAACTTTACGTTAACACATTGTTTGAAATCCATGACGCGCGACAGACACGGTAAACACGACTCGCTCTTCCAGCTCTGGAAGCTGACTGACCCAACTTGTTCAAACTTGCCACTGACTATCTCAACGAATCAGACTATTGGACTTATTACTTTAAATGGATGTAGCGACAGCAGTTGCTGCTATAAAAATTCATTCACCGCATTTTTTGATCACACCTTGTACATACGCGTGTAACATATTGAGTTACCAAGTTGAGGCCACTAATGCTATGAGTTGCGAGGCGAGGGGCAGCAGCCCCCTGCCCCCTCCTGATAGGCCCTGTACACACACAAACAAAAAATCTATTCATAGCCCCCCCCCAATAATTTTGAAAAATCTACGCCTATGGTTAATAGTAGTGTCAGAAAAGGATGTCACTGGATTCAGACGTCTGACACGACCATATTAAGATTATTTCTGTTGACGGATCAATGCTTTTATATTGCGTTGTAAATAAGTTTATTTCATTTGAATTACTCACAACTTTAGAAACAACAGCTGAGGAACAAGTTTCGGGGGAAAAGTAGGTTGTCAGCTTCGATATTTTTTAATAATGCTGCATTCGATGCTTCTTCGTCTTGCGCTAATTCGCGTCTTTGCGCTCCAGAGAGTTTTTTTTAGACATAGGGAAATCGCACTCGCAATATTTAATATGTACGTGCGTGCTGTTACAGAAATTCTTTTATTCACACGGGTAGGTCAGTACAACTGGGGCGGGTTCTTAGATCAGACTGAGAACAATGGAAATTTTTTAACTCTTCATTACACATATTTACAAGATGCATAATAAATCAACAATGACGATGATTACTGATATTTACAAGAATTCATAAAGATGATGATTTTTAGTGTTCACAAGTATTTACAAAGATGACTCTCAGAGCACAGGGCTTTGTACAGCCATCATTAAGTTCAAATCATAAAATTCGCTACTCGCTCGTAACGATGATTTCACAAGCACAATCGCCGGGGTGACAAGATGTTAACTTGAAAATAAATGTTTTCAATCACAGTACTTAAACACTTAGAAACACGACTAGACGAGTTGACAAATACAGTTCATAAATACTCACAATAAACTACACAAATAATCCACATAAACTTTTCAACGAAGGCAAAATTTTCCATAGCGAGCGATTACAATAGCTACTCTGTAAGTCAAAATCTTCAGATGAAAACAGCGTCAAATATCTTAATCTCTGGCGCTCTCTCTCTCTCTCTCTTCCAATCCATACGGGGAAGCTTTAAATAGCTTATAGAGAACAATCTGGAAAGAAGGAATTCTACTGCTTTCTCGAAATCAGTAGAAGTTTGCAGAAGTTCATTTCACCTCGGACGAGTCTTTTCCCACGTCATTGGTCAGGGCTCGCGCCAGAACGGGCGACGGGTAGGGAAGAGGAGAGGGCGCGACAACCGACTTTCAATAAATCATCAGCTCGTTGGCAATGACAGCGACCCACGCTTCGCTACCGGAGAGGTGGTAATTTTAAAGAATTGTTAGAAAACTGCATTTCGATAAGCCCTGTGGACATTCATGAGCACTTTTGAAAAATCACACCCATGTTTGCCGGCAATTCTAAGACTATTCAGAATGAAATAATTGACTGCATTTGGCAATATATCAATGAACATATCGAAAAAGAAATAAAGGATTGCATTTTTTTCTATACAAGTAGACGATTCCACAGATATTGTCCAAAAATCTCAATGTAGTATCATAATTATGTGTGTTATTGCTGGTGGAAAGTTAGTGGAAAGATTTTTGGGATTTTATGACGTCAGTTCCAATCGGACTGCCGAAGCATTGTTTAACCTTGTATCAAGATGCCTCGAAAAATTTAACTATAAATCAAAACTTATAGGATTACGTTTTGATGGAGCAAGCGTAATGTCAGGGCACTTAAATGGTCTTCAGTCCAAAATTAAAGAAGTAGCGTCACAGGCAGTTTTTATTAATTGTTTGGCACATCGTCTGAATTTAGTGCTACAACAAAGCTGCAACAGCATTTCACAGTGTCGCATATTTTTTGCAACTGTAAGCGGCATACCTGCATTTTTTCATCATTCTGCCAAACGAACTCACGTGGTCGATACAGTCGTCGGAAAACGAATTCCTACTTCTGTTATTACGCGATGGACATCAAACTCTAAAATGTTGAGTGTTATAAATAAAGAATGGGATTCTTTAAAAGAAGTATTTACTGAGATTATGAACGATCCAACCTCCGATCAAACTTCGCTTAGGCAGAGTGTCGGCTATTTAAATATATTTAACGACTTTGAATTTTCACTTTTGGTTGTTGTTTTTAACCATATGTTTAGACGTACGGATGTTCTCTTCAATGTACTACAAAATAAGTCATTTGACATTAATTTTTGCATCTCACAAATTAAAAATACGCAAATGGTCTTAAACAGCAAACTAAATGAGGATACGTTCATAGAAATTTTCGAATTAGTGATTTCGAAAACAACAGTTCCAACTGAAAATCGTAAGGGACGAAAAAAAGTGACGCTCACATAATAGCGGACGCAGGCTTTCATTTTTGGGGGGGGGGGGTTAAGGACAGAATTTGCCATGGTCTTGGAATAACACCCTTCATTTATCATGCAAGTTGGAATTTTTTACAGTGAAAAAATATATTTTGGGGGGGGAGGGGGTCATGATCACCGTGACCTCCCCCTGTGTCCGTCCTTACACTCACATGAGATCAAGATTTTGAAAAATATAAAATTTTACATTTTATGAAATATTAGATAACCTTAGATAAATTACCACACGTTTTCAAGATATGGAAAAGCTTCATTTTATTACATTAATGGATACTTCAAAATTTATAGAGTATTCCAATAAATTTCTTACAAAAACAATAAATAATTTAAATGTGTACTACCCCAGTATATTTACTGACTTCCAAAGATTGAAAAATGAATTAAAACACATATATCTGGATAAGCAGTATAGAGATATGAAATTACAAACATTCATGGAAATTTTAACAGAAAACAGATACATTTTTAAAGAAGCTTATAAACTTTTTTGCTTAATAGTGACTATTCCGTCCACTAGCATTTCCGTAGAACGGAGTTTTTCTTGCTTAAACAGAATCAAAATCAGTCTACGTAATACGATGTTTGAAGACAGACTTAGAAACTTGTTAAAAATTTCAATTGAAAAGGAACTACTAAATGAGTTAATAGAAACTCAACCATTTTTTGACAAAGTTCGCAAATCTAACAGATAGAAGATTTTTATTTTGCTTGTTGTCTCCACATATTATCTCTGTCTGTACAACATGTAGTACCATATCAGGTCCTATATATATATATCATCATCATCATATTCAACCATTATCTATCCACTGCTGGATGAAGGTCTCTCCAAATGCTTTCCACACAAGTCTATCCTGGGCCATTCGTTTCCACGTCACCCCAACCTCTTTTCTTATTTCATCCACCCATCTAGTTTGAGGACGTTTTCTAGGTCTTCGGTGGTCTCTTGGAATCCAGTTCAGAATTTCTGTTGTCCATCGTTGATCAGTTCTTCTTGCAATATGCCCAGCCCATCGCCATTTCAGCCCTTTTACTTTAACAATGATGTCCTCTACTCTAGTTTGCTCTCTCACCCAAGTGTTTCTTTTTCGATCTCTCCTAGTTATTCCAAGCATGCACCTCTCCATGCTCCTTTGCGTTGTCTGTAACTTTCGTATTGCTCCAACTGTTAGACTCCATGTCTCTGATCCATAAGAGAGGACTGGCAATACACACTGGTTGAAGACTTTTCTTTTTAGACATAAAGGCAATTTCCCCTTCAGGATAAAACTGTTTCTTCCAAATGCACTCCAGCCAAGTTTAATACGTCTGTTGAGTTCTTTCATAATGTTGCCATCCATTGAAATCAGCTGGCCAAGGTAAATATATGAATCAGCAATTTCTAGCTCAGTGTTGTCAACTTGTATTTTTGTTTCCTCTACAAAATTATTGAACATGATCTTAGTTTTTTGTAGGTTCATCTTGAGTCCAACTTCTTCACTTCTAGTTGAGAGCTCTTGTACCATGTCTTGGAGTTCCAATGGGTCCGTTGAAAAAATAACAATGTCATCAGCAAACCGCAGATGATTTAAATATTCACCATTTATTTG
>QLNU02003225.1:10125001-10146924 GCA_006491805.2 Dysdera silvatica | reverse complement strand
GAAGGAGATATTAATCTATGTACCTCCATAAAAAGAATTTCTACTATAATTCAGATGACCCTACACCTGATCCTCCCTTGACTCCCCTCTCCGGCGATTTTCGACGCGAGGAGCAGGGTGATGAATACTCCCAATAATTGAACGTAAATGGCAGAACTAATTAAAATAACGTTCTGATATACGGGTGCATAAAGAGCACCCACTTGTGTGTTAAATATGTATGCACATACATGCACGTGTCATACAATATCCCAATTTTATCTTTAATATATGCTGGTGATGTACATGTGAAGAGGTATCAGATTTTCCTTGAGAATCTTCGGATATTGTATTTGGCTAATGTTTCGGGGAAAAGCACATATTCATCCATATCAAATTCATATATATTAAAATTTGATGGGGGGGAATAGGTCATGTAGGCTTATTCTGTGTGGATTGTCAAAAAGAAATAAAGGATGGAGTGCAATTTAAGAAAACTTAAGAGCTATAGATATCAAATTATATAATTACAAAAAGCATTACAACTGGAAACATAAGACATGAATTCAAAGTACAGAATCATTTTTACTGCAGATAAGTATCTTTGGAAGCTAAACGCGTACAACTCAAGCCAAGGTGAGGTTGTGGCGAGGGTTGAATGGCACTGGGGTTATACTGTCGCGAACGACCACCTCAGTGGGTACAGGTGAAACCCTGTTGTAATTCGCCTTCCAGCTGCGATGGAGATGGAGGTAACACAGCTGGTGACTTTATTTCGTTTGAATTCTTTAATACCGCACGATTTCTATAAAAAAATTAACAAATGATGGATCGATAAATAATAATTAAAAAAAAAAATTGAAAGTGACGAAAACAAATAAAATATTACCAATATTTTAGTCATCACATCCGAAAATCCAAATTTCAAGAAATTGTCATCATTTGGGATTTGGAGAAATTCTTGGGAGCACTGATGGAATGATTTCTAGCATTTGTCCGAAAATGCAAGAAAAACAGGTTGGTACTTCCTTATTGGCTTATTTGGTGATTTTAAGATTGTGCTAAGATCGCCAAAATAAAGAATATCCATATTGTTTGGTAAAAGTTTTCTTGAAAAAAAAAATACAGCATCCACTTATGTATTTTGGTAAATTAGATTTTTATTTAAATAAATCAAACAATATAAATCAACGTTTATTGGCATAGTGATACCAGTGCCAATGTTATGGCGTGATTAGATGGTGAAATGTTTCAAAGAAAAATATTTCAGTAAAGTCTTTATATACGTTCGTAAGGGATTAGATATTGTCGTTCGTAGCTCAGATGGTAAAGCCTCCACCAGGCAAGTGGAAGGTCGTGGGTTCAGGTCCCACCGAACGCAGAAATATTTATTTTCTTTCGAACGTTTCACCATCTAATCATACCATAACATTGGCACTAGCATCCTACACCAATAAATATTGATTTATGTTGTTTAAAGATTAGCCACGTTTAAAAAATAAACAATGTAAATTCAAAAGTCTCGGCAAACGAACCTTGGCAAATAATGCAATATAATGCTAATATAAGATTTTGGTGAGAATTGGCCACTACCTTGGTGATACATTTTGGAGGCCATTATAATAAGGAAGTACCAGCAGGTTTGAATGAAACCAAAAATCATTTTACAAGGAGAGAAGTAATGGCTCAATTGAGGTAGCAATTACGTAGTGACTATTGGCATCCACATTGGTTTTCTTTAACTTAAAATAAAAAACGCACTCTTAAATTTCTCACATTTATGTACATGTTTGTAGAATTTTTCGTACGCTAAACGTTTCAAAGGACCAAATGGTAGGCATTGGTAAGAGATCTATACAACTTTGATTCATATATGTAACTTTTCGGAATGTATAATTTAAGGGTTGATTCAAAGACTGCCTCAATAAATGCCTCATGAAGTGTCTAAATTGGTTTATAAGATGCGCGGCCCGCTCCTAGTCCCATTCGGAAAATTCCTAGGATCTAGTGTACCTAATACTTAAAACCATACACCACTCATAAATTTTCAACTAATTTTACAAGGTAGGTCAGTGATTTTTAAGGAATACCTAGCTAGTATGAGATTTGATGCCAGCAAATCTAGCCAACATTTGGGTTTGGCTAAAAGCTTCACGCCAAGCAAGTGACGTGGGTGTCTTATTTGTTTAGATACTTGGTGAAGATCATGCATATCTTCGTGACTGTCATGAATGCTATAGGCCTAAATATCTTGGGAGGGAGGGTGTTTAACAAGATTGTTTTTTAACGATGTATATATGAGCTTTTTCCTTATTAGATGGCTGGACTCAAAGATGGACTCCAACAGAAATTAAAGACAAAGAACTTGGAAAGTTTGTTTTGACCAGTGGAAAATTCTATGGTGATGCAGAAAAAGACAAAGGTATTGGTTTATTGATATTAGTTTCATGTAACTAAATGGCATTAAGAATGTTAAGGAACTATGGCAAATTAAGAGAATTTAACTTTTATAATTTCTTTAAGAGAAATACAATAAGCAAATCGATTTCTCCTGAAATCTTATTGTAGTTGCTAGAATAGGATAAATTTTATTCCAGTCTTCGTATCGGTGCATATTACTTCCTTATCTGTTGCCAATCGTGCAAACTTCCTTCTGGGGTTTGCCATTATCGATTAGTGTTCTGCGATGCTTTTGGTTAGTGGTGAGGGGTTGTTCCTGTGGGAAAACTAGATGCTAGGCTGTTGATTGTCGTGGGTTAAGACAACGGCTGATCTTGTTTGGCCTTTTATGACTTGTCTTGGAACTTAAACACAAGACTTCTTCAGTAGCTTCTTGCTTGCCAGTGAAATATCATTTGACATTATGGTACAGTAATATCCCGATATTTCGTAATACCAAGGGACCAAGGCCTCATTACAAATTATCGAGATTTTCAATTCGGGATTATGATCAAGAGTAAAAAAAATTTTCAATTAACTGGATTTAATTAATAAAATTAGTATAGATAAAATATCCATGGATATAATATGAATTATATAAAGTACGTAGGTATATGCATCCCCTATATGTATCCTTAAAAAAACAAACTTAGGCTTAAAATAAAAACATAAAGTACACATGTAGAAAAAAAAAGGTAAAGTAGAAAAAATTTGGTTATTTTTGCCTAATGGGAATGTTCACACATTCAATCAAGTGTTGTCCAGTGTCATAATAGAAGGCAAAACTCAACTTTTACATAACTAAGAATCAGAGCGCCATTGTGGGCCATGCAATTATCAATGAATAGCAGAATTTTATGCTATTATCTCCATGTAACAACTTCAGCCATTCATGGAATAAACAACAAGTCATCCATGCTTTTTTATTGGAAGGATAAAGGACGGGAAATGATTTTAAGTGTTTGAAACATCTGGGTTTTGCTGATCATTAATGGTTTTATCGGATCCATCCATATTCATGGCAAGCAAGAGGGTAACTGTCCTTAGTATTTTTGCTGCCATGATACTTACGCCTAGGGTCTAATTACCAACAAGGTCCAGGCCTAGGGTCCCCAGTTGGAAGGGGAGGCCCCCAAATTGTGCTGTTCATTTAAGCTGACTTTTGATTAGTATTTAGGAAATTTTTAGGTAAAAGCTTACTTTTTTTGGGCTATTTTAGATAGTTTACCAGAAATTTGAAGAGTTTTATAATGAGTACATATAAGTACTTATATGCTTTCAGACATTTTTAAATCTGTCAATGTGTATAAGGGGCCCCCAACTAATACTGTGCCTATAGCCCACATGCCTTAATCGGGCCCTGCTTACGCCTTCCTTTCAGAGCCATCCCGGGAAGGGAGAGGTTTCATTCCGAATAAATGGGATTGTTGACATGCTATATTACGGTTTATAAGATGTTTTTGTTCTTCTTGAGTGAGAAAACACTTACGAATAAGCGAAGGGACCGAAATGCATTATTTTACTAATTACTCCACGTTTTCCAAGAGACCTGGAGCTTATTTTGAATAAGTGGGATTTACGAAATAATGGGATGCGAATTAGAGATTGTACTGCATATTAAAAATTGTCACATGTAGCTAGTAGCAAAATACCAAGTATTGCTGGTGTCATTTTTCTCCTATTTTTCCACCAATCCAGTGTTTACTGAAAAACGAGCCTTCTAGTGGTGGTATGGTGACTGTACATTTGTGTATTATTCCTAACCCATGCTTGACTCCTGATGGTGTCAAAATGATGCTTACTGTATGTAGTCCAGCAGTTGATTCACTGGGACTTGAGAGGCTCGGATTTCTTGGAGAATTGAGTTCGGCACAGTATGACCTTTGCTGTCTTTGTTCTGTGAAACAAGGATTTTTGTCACCATCATATGAAACAATTTCACTTTAAAGTCAGTAAAGTTGTTATTGGCTGCCAAAGTTGAATGGGTGACTTTTTTCAGTTATTTTCATGTCGAATTAAACTACATATGGCTAGTTTAATAGTAGGCACTAGATTCACAGGTAGTAAGCTAGCATAGCTAACTCGTACAGGACTGGATTATTGCATTTACAAATAAGACAAAAGACCTTCTTTGGGAGGCTTGATCCTCCATTGAATATCAAATTTTCTTGCAGACCACATCGCAATTTTAAAGGTGTTGCTAGAGTACCCCCCCTGGCACTTGAATTTTGAATTATTATGCTACTACTTGCAATGTTTGAACCCTTAATTCGCAGTTTGCAACATTTGAAATTTTGTATATTTCAGGGCTACAAACTTCGCAAGATGCTAAATTTTATGGACTCTCAACAAAATTCGAACCTTTCAGCAATGAAGGCAAAACGCTCGTTATACAGTTCACGGTGAAACATGAGCAGAATATTGACTGTGGCGGTGGATACTTAAAAGTATTTGACTGCAGCCTTGAACCAAAGGAATTGCATGGAGAAACGCCATATCTCATGATGTTCGGTAAGAGTGCTGTTAAAATCGTTATTTTCCTTTTCATGAAGGAAAATATGAATGTCTTCGTTTTTGTTCTGGAGCCATGTTTTATGTTCCAAAACCTTTTTCAGGTCCAGATATCTGTGGTCCCGGAACTAAGAAAGTCCATGTCATTTTTACATACAAGACAAAGAACCTTTTGATTGAGAAGGATATTCGCTGCAAGGTACGTAAAACCTCAACAAATTAAACAATTTTTTATCAGTACAGTCATAATTTTTCCTAGTCATCTTAATTTCTCCACTATCTTTCCCCCTTTATGACTTTTGATTATTATAAATTTTGGTTAATTTCAGTTTTTATAGTTGATATTTCAAAGTAAAATTGTGGCAATTAGCCATTCTTTGGGGCTTTAGTGTTGCAGTAGTGAAATTCACCCATCATGCTGCTGTCCCAGTTTTGATATCTCAATGATAAACTAGCTCTCACTAGTGCAGCAATTCAAAATTCGTCAGGCCTCAAATGGATATGGAAGGGGGAAGGGATGCTCAAGTACCTTTTTTTAAAAAAAGGTTGTGATGGCCTATGAAAAAATGCGATTTGATACCTATTGGAGAGGGGCACGAGTCTCCTAATCCTTTTTTCTTACATCATTGCCCATTGTACTGAGAGTTTTGAAGAATCAGTCCCGGTGCAATGTATTTGTCTTTATGCTGTCAGTTACAGCCTCTTGTGCCAAGAGGGATGGAATAGCGGTGTGTGGTTCGGATATTGTGTGGCTAATCGAGGTTTGGTGTTCAGCCGAGTATCCGATAACAACCAAAGGTCACAAGATTTTGGTGTTCTTCAAAGAAATAGCGGTTACTGCTATCTTTGAATTCTTTCCATCTGCACTCGTGTAAATTGTGCTGAATTGATTTTTTTTTTTAAATTTACAAGCAGTTGAATGTACTGATATTGCTGATTAAAAGGGATGCAATGACTAAAATAATCCTGAGAAACGTTTAAGTGGCAGTAATTCAGTCTTCGAGGCCAGGTTGTCACTGTAGACACTTGCTGGCTTTTCTATAAATCTGATGTGGGGGTTTGGTTTTCTGCAAGATGGATTTAAATTAATTGGAAAACTGTAGGACTGTGCAACGATTGATCTGAAGAATCCTTGCATATTCCTTGATGGTGAGGAGAAAATTATCTAAGGTGATAAAATACAAATGAATATAGCTTGATATGATTGAATTCTGCCTTCACTTGACAAAGGGAGCAGTTGGCTTCCGAAACGTTGTGGTTTTTAAACCTTACGCCAGTGTCGAAATAACTGTTATGATTGAATATAGTTTAAAAACCATGTGTAATGAATGTGGGGTCTGAACATGTTTAATATTGGTATTAATGTAAGTGTCCACGAAATGCTCGGTGACGATTAGATTTTAATTTGTAATCATTTCTTTGGTCGTAGGATGATGTCTTCACTCATCTTTACACCCTTGTTGTCAAACCCGACAACACCTATGTTGTGAAAATTGACAACGAAAAAGTGGAAAGCGGTGAATTGGAGCAGGATTGGAAGTTTTTGGCCCCAAAGAAAATCAAGGACCCAGAGGCCAAGAAGCCCGAAGACTGGGACGACCGTGCTAAGATCGATGATGAGTCAGATGTAAAACCTGAAGACTGGGAGCAACCTGAACACATCCCCGATCCCGAAGCCACCAAGCCCGAAGACTGGGACGATGACATGGACGGCGAATGGGAACCACCTCAGATCAACAATCCTGCCTACAAAGGCGAGTGGCATCCTCGCCAAATCGACAATCCTGCCTTCAAGGGTGTCTGGGTCCATCCTGAAATCGACAATCCCGAATATCAACAGGACGATGAACTGTACAAGTACAATGAAGTCTGCGGTGTTGGCCTAGATCTCTGGCAGGTGTGTTTAACAATTAACCTTCAAAGAATGGGTTTACGTTAGTGTTGGCACATGCATGTAACATGATTAAAGCAAATGTTCTTCACTGATTTCAGGTTAAATCCGGCACAATATTCGACAATTTCCTTATTGCTGATGACGAAGCTCACGCCCAAAAAGTTGGCGACGAAACGTGGGGTGTTACAAAGGTAACTGTACAAATGTTCTTCTCGTGTGATAGCTCTTATCTATTACCTTCTGCAATGTTTTCCAGTTGACACATGCCAGCCATTGCGATTTCCATCGACACCAGTTCTTATCCATATGGCTTGCACATCGGCTTTCTACATCCCATTGGTTGTGACTGCTACGTCCAGAACCACTGTGCTATCTTCATCAGCCACCCTTCCCATCTTCTCTCTCTCCTAATTACTTGCATAATCACATGCTGTTAAACTTCCAATGGGCTTAGTCACATGTATTGGGTGGCTTGTAGGTCACATGAAGCTGTTGGTCCTATCCCAGGTGTCCTCTTGTACTACTGTCTTGAGACAAAACATGCCAGCCTTTGAAATTGAAAAGCCTTGAAAATATTAATTCACAATATACTTCATTATGTAATATAAGCTAGTCAGTATCAATATTTTTGGGTCATGGCACCCATATTTATACTGCTGGCATTTAACCACTTATAAATGGTGCATTTTAGCCACTTTATTTTCCGTTAATTGAATTTTTTTCATGTCACACTTCATAACACAATGGTGTCCATAGAAAGCCATTTGAGGAAGACTGATGTGTAACCTACTTCTATATATTGTGTTCTTTAAATGTGTGTGCCTTATATTAGTTCAATAGTAACACATGTGCCATTATCCCAAGCTTGTCTTTGAATGGTGCAAAACAAAGATGCTTATCAAGTAACTGCACCAGTGGTGGCTCGTGAGATTTTAAGGTATGCTGATGAAGCCAATTCACCAAAACCCAAAGTTACCATAAATTTCTTCTTTATTTACTGAATGAGGTAAAAACCAGTTTCTTGACGAGTATAGGCTGTTAAATTGACGTGATCCTGATGATTGACGAGCTGCCACTGAACTGCACATTGTAGTCCCAGGGTTTTATGTCCTAGGCCTTAAGAGGTTCGGATTCCTCAGAACTGTGGACTTCGTGCAACATGACCCTTGCAGTCTTTATTCTATGAAACTCGCAAACGAGAAGTTCTTTAAGTATTTTACAAGGAACGAGTAAACATAAGATTTGCTTTTTATGATTTTAAAGGAAGCGGAAAAGAAAATGAAGGAAAAGCAAGATGAAGAGGAAAGGGAGAAACAGAAGGCAGAAAGTGGAAAAGATGGTGAGGAAAATGAAGAGGAGGATGCAGAAGACAATGATATTGATTTAACAGAGGTAAGAAAAATTAACTTGCTATTTGAGTTAGTTTTGGGAAAGTTACTGTTGCAAACGATATTTAAGTTTCTCAAACATCAAAAATTACTATAAGTAATTTGAAGTGTTATCAATCTCATAATGTAATTATAGTCACAAGCTGCACTGTAATTACGGATTAAAAGTACAAATTTGATCAAATATTGCTAGTCTTACCCTTAAGGTTCAGATTTAAGTATTCCCTGCCTGTTAGCATAGACATAACCGGGGGTGGTTTTGGGGGTTGTAAATTTTCCCATCACAATGGAAATTTGCATATTTAATACTAGAATGAATTGTAGCTCTGTAACCCCTCCCATTAAGCCTATAACCCTCCCCTTATGAACTTTCTGCCTATGCCATTGCCTATTAGTTTATCAACTTTTGATCAAAAACTAACCTGTCTCATGGTGTGGTACTTTACAAAATTAGTAAAACTGTAAATCATTCAAATGGTGGTTTGTGATCCATTTTAGCTATTTAATTAAAACGTTAATTACATAAACGTTAACTTGGATTTGTGGCAATGGATGGTGCCACCTGTTTGCCCCCCCCCACACACACACCCTCATATTGGCACGCCCATGGGTTCAGGTTTCTTGGAAAATGTAGGTTCTGGTGTGGTATCTTAGTCTAGTTTTAAATTTCCTTTTTCTGTTCCAAAGGTAGGAATTTTTGACTTACACAATTGTTCTAATTTAACATCATCCGCTCTAATGAAATTGTTTAATTATTTTTAGGAGGACAAACATGACGAACTATGATTGCCGGACATTTAGTTTGTTAGAAGTCATTCCATTCCATGCATCGTCCTGTGAATTTTTGTACAGTTGTATACAACCATCGAAGTGTTTTGTAATAATAAATTGTTAGTCCAGAAAATGTAATGTTTTAATCCTGCATTGTTGAAAAAGAAAAGTCCAATAAGTCTTGTGTATATCAAACGACTCAGTAACAAATTGACTAGATTAAAACAACTAGCATTAAAATTTCATGTTACTTATGTACACTAGGTCTTACAATTTAATGATCCAGTCTGCTTTTTCAGGATCTGCCGTATTTAATGATACAATACTGTTTTTAATTAATATGTATATATATGCACTAGATAGTGCAACATGTTATACATGTGAGGAAGAATTTTTAAATATCACAGGCATGAATATTTGTTCTGAAAATTCAGAAACCTCCACTACTATAATAAAAGCTACTTTAAACAGGCTAGTGTGGTCTAATCTACATAAATTTATTAAATAGACTCGGTTTAAATTTAAAACTGTAGTTACATGTTCTGTTCCAAAATGTGAATACCTGAATTTATTGCCTATGTTCGTAGAATTCCTACCCATATGGAGTTAATAGAATTTGAAATAATCCATAATGGCCAAACCTTAAGTTCCATGTTGAAGAGCTAAATCTCCCACAAACAGGAGTTCATTTTCCTTGCAACTGAAGTTCAGTTGAAAGTTGCTTGTGTCTGGTCAAAGTTCAGGAGGGGGCTGGGCTAGACAGGTCTGATATTTTTCTCCAATGGAAGTATGTGTCCACACACATAGGACACACATAGGAGGACCCTGCATTCATCAAAAAAGTAGAAATGCGCAGATATATGTAGCGTTCACTTGCATGAAAGCTTAACCCTTTCAGACTCCGTTTTTTTCCCATTGATAAATTTGTATGATTTTTTACCCAGATTTCTTCTATCACTAAAATAAGTGATCCCATGGTTAATAAACGCTGAATATAATGACTAGAATGCCTTCGTTTTCATTGCAATTAGTTTTTAGAAAATTAGTATAGCTCCTGTCCTAAACTATTTGTCGGCAAAAATGATTTGTAATTTACTATAGACATTGTGTATCGTCGGCAAACTTTTACTCTGAAGAAAAATAAGAATTTATTTCATGTCTATTAAATTCGACAAAGGTACCGAAAAGATTAAGAGGTTTCATGGGAAGCCGCATAATAATTTGAAAATCAATGTTGGGCTATTCCATGTCAAGTAGTCTGAGGATTCAATCTTGATCTCTTTCGAATTCGAAACTCTGGCTGATGGCACATGTCTGCAATGAATGTGCAGATTTGTCAGTACTAAATATCCAGTAAGACACTATTTGAAGAGCACTCTCAAAAGGTTGTCAAAACCAAGAGAATATTCAGTCTCACTAGTTATAATCAACGGCATAAGAACATGGACTTAAGCCCCGTTGTACATCAAAATGAGCTGTTTGTATGGCCACATACGACCTTAAAATCTGGTGGAGCCCTCCTACAATTCATGAATTGCTACATTGCTTATAACTTACCAAATAAATGGCTGTTAACTGGAAAATTACAGGTAATTTCTTCTAGGGGTGGCAGGCACATAATGTACACTATCGTACATGTAGTAATTTCAAATTATGGGAGGGATGGTGGCTTGAGGTCCATACAGGGCTGTCTCCAAAGTGTACATGCTTTGTGTGCGCTGCATACTCAAGAAATCTCAAACTAGAGTATGCACCACATGGTCTTATGGAAGTTTTTGTGTTTGCTGGTTTTGTGAAAACTCAAAGTTCAGCCTTTTTATTTTTTGCTAGTCATTTAAGAACTTGAATGGAAACAAATGATGAAAACCCCTAAGCCTCAAAACAATATTCTGTACAACCAGGAGAGGAATGAGAAAGTGGCAACTGCCACCTCATGCTTGGATAGATGACCAGTCAGTGTGGCACGGTGGTATCACAAAGTCCAGTAACCCTGCAATTTCAATTCTCTTTAGGACAACACCGCATACTTCCAATATTCTTCAGGATAGCAGTAGGTCCATCATATAACTACATACCTGTGCCTTCTGCAGAATAAGGTGTGAGAATGGTCAATGAATTCTTTGTTGGTAAATTTAAGTCCATATTTAGACTGTTAGATTTAGAGTGGACTATCAGAGGGGGTGCCATTTACTGTATTTAAAAAAACAAACCATAATTGCTTGCATTGTGAAATTATAAGCTTAATTGGATGTAGATTTCAAACCACATCACCAATGTGGATTCAGCCTGAAATACCCAGAAATGTCATCTTAAGATTTGAGCATTTTCAGTACCATTGAATAAAGTTCTGAGTTACTAGAAGTAGGTTTTTCTGTTGTGGATTTACCTTGTTTGGAGCAGAAGGACCCTTACTGTTCCATAAGAATTCAATCATCCATTGTGGATAGAAATTTTTTTTAGTTCCAAAAATTTTAAGTTGTGCCCTGACAAATGAAGTCATTTGCTATAAAAAAAAAAAAGTAGGGTGTGTGTATTATGAGGCAAGGCTGTAGCCAAGTTGTGGCTAGAGGACTGAGGCCCCCTCCGAAATTTTTTGTACATGATAATGGAAATTGAAGTTAATGTGCATAAAATAGGTGTTCACATACTTTTTGTGTACACCCTGCTTTATTTTAGCGATTTTGATCTTTACCTGCTCTATGATAAGGAAAATTATAAATCTTAGCATGCCTCTAAGTTTTCAATGCAGAATTTAAATTTATTCATTAATACTAAATATGTTTGTATTAAATATATTAATAAAATACATCAGAACGTTAAGGAAATCTAAGCCCCCCCCCCCATAGAAAGTATCTATCTACAGCCTCAATCTGATGAAAACTAGAATAAGAGGAAACATTTAACAGCAAGTAGTTCCGTTATTGATAAAAGTAGTCTTTATTCACTATATGGAGTTCTGGGTTCGATATCAGATTTGTATGCATAGTCTTTTTTTTTCCAAGTGCAGTTAAGCCATACCAAATGAAAGGTGGAAATGAGATGTTCAATTGCTGTCAGATTAATAGTAATGATGAAAGTGCCTATTCATTACTATATAACAGTGGTTCCCAAATATTTTCAAGCCGCGACCCACTTTCATAGTAGCCAAGTAATCTGCGACCCCCTTTTATACTAAACAAAAATCTGGAACTCCCCACCTCTATAGGCCACATTTGCATAAGTATTTTTAACAGAATAAAGCAAAAGTTAACACGTCAAATGCCATGCCGGTTTTACGTGCCATTCCGTTCATGCCACAGTTAGCTGTCAAGCAGGCCACTCCAGACCGGCGTGCCGTTCAATATGTTAAATATAACTTTATATAGATATAAAGTGAACCATTAGTTGAATATTGCAATGTAGCCATGTTGAAATATAAAAGCATTGGAAACATTTAATATGACATTCTTTATAAAAATAATTGCAACTAAAAGTAGTTGTGGCGACCAACTGATATGTAGGGTCTCAAATTTATTCGAGATTGTGAATATCTGCTTTTTTTTTGCAAAAATAGCTTGGCCGTGTCAAATGAAACTATTCGCCATAGGGAGGAAACGGAACATGTATTAACATTAAGGAATTTTTTGGTTATTGACACAAAGTTCATAAAGGGGGGGAGTTAGAGTTAAAACTCCATATATTCATATATATACACACAAAATTTCATCCCAATGAGGTCACATCACAATATCCTATGATTTCTGCTAAACGCATCTTTTTTTAAATGTAGTTTGACATTAGCAAATGCAACAAACACTGAAAGAAGTATTAAAGACATTTAATTCCCGGCAAAAAAAAACCTGGATATTCAGCAATGTAGGGTCCTGCATTCAATCCAGTGACATTTTTTTTAAAGAGAATTCATGTAGTATTGCTAAGTGAAAAGGCATACTGAACGAAAAAAATCCCTTTAAATCGGGAAGTTTGAAGGTCATATATGACTAAATGATTTAACTTGTAGGGTTACCAATTGCGGTTTCTACATTTATAGATTTGGTTATCGTTCTATGACGGATTGCAGAACGATGGAGCGGTGATAGGCTCCATAATATCACCGATAGATTATAAGTTATGTCAGAAGGGTTTTAGCTCGTACGTCAACTCACGTGGATCGTTACCCTGGAACCTTATCTTAATTGAGTCAGGAATACTAAGATACAGATGAACCATGTAGACAGCATGTCTCTGGGTTAAACAATTTACAATCATATAGCGAAATAAGTTAATGTCATTTCTTAATCGCAACAATTTATTGTAAGACATTATGAATGTCCATCATGGGCAGCGTGACCATCTCGCTAAGAGTCCTACCGAAAGAATGTCTTTTATTGGTGTTCGCCTCATCGTCTCTACACTCGCAATGATCTTATTGGCTGTTCACCCTTTTCATACGCAAATGTTCATTGGTTACCCCTTTAACACTAATTGATGATTTGCTGTTCCACTCAAGGGTTCGTGGTGTCACACTCGGAGGGTCGTAATCATCATGTCCAGTAGGGGTACTTATAAACAGGAAATGTCTGTCAAGGAGTTTGAAGAAATACAATTAAGTTATCCTTGCACCGTACCGTGTTGTACACTAAACTCAATCGTCGCCTGCAGCTAATATCTTTTCCGTCGCCGGGAACAGAGCGAACCGCTGATGAGTCGGTCCATCTGGATTCTGGATGGGAAAAGCGTATGTGCGGGGAAACAAAATGGTGAACATTAAATCATGATTAAACCTTTTGGAAATGTGGGTTGGTGTATCAATGACCGTTGATTCGTGAGTCCCTACAAACTAATCCTACTACTCTCTACAACATCGACTATAAGTTTAGTAATTCCTCCTACTCTCAATAACAGCATTCTAAAGTTTTGGTAAATGCTTCATAAAATTACAAGCACTTCAATTAACAACTTATCCCTCCATGTCTTGAAAGTTGTTAATGAGAGTTTATTCAGGGGCTGATTGTGCTCCAGGAATTTCAACTTGCCTCTTCCGGGATTTCTTTTTAAAAAACGACAAAAATTTCGGTTTGTTTCCTGGAATTTTTGACATACCTTTGGAAATTAGTGTCTTTACCAAAAATATTATGTAACTTTTCAGGGAATTTTCTGGTATGTTCAGGGAATCTGGTTTAGACTTACAATCACTCCCGTTTATTGTACTAGATAAAAAAAAGTTACAGGCAAAATAATTGTCAAATCAGGCATATTCAATTTTTATTATTTTGAAAAGCATTTCATGTTCAAATAAATACATTAAAATTGATTGAACAATATCTTAAATGTAATTAAATCTAAATTTTTTTTTTTCCGTATTAGCCGATGATGTGGCAACAATAGATGTTAAATTACTCGTAAAGAAAAGAATGATTTTCCGGCACCTGGTCGGACCCGAACTCACGACCTCCTGATTGCCAGTCAGTACTCTACCTACTAAGCTACAGGCATCAATCATTTCCTCCTTTACGAACATATACAATTTAAAGTCTTAAATGCAGCTTGGTGAGATTAATACAGTATGCTAGATGACAAAGTAAGGAATGTCGATGATATATAGGCCGCAATATGAATTTTCCCGAAATTTACTTTTCATGTGTACTTTAAAAAATCCATGTTCCGGCCTATACTGTACACATGGCGAGGGATCGGCTAAGAGAGCCCAATCGGCAGGTGTAAACTGGACATAACATCAAGGAATGAAGATATTAGAATGACGGGATAAACATGTATGATAATTATAACAGGTATAGTATCTTTGGGAGGTAGCATTTTGTTACATCATTACGTTTTATGGCACAAACAGCCAAGGTCATACACTGAAGGAACCTACAGTTTTCCGAGAAATCAAAACTCCCAGACTATGTAGGGCAGAAAAATGGCAACACTGGAATCAAACTCTGGTTAACAACAGCATAGATGAATGCGTAATCTTTATGTCACCATGGGGTTTGTAATTGGCTACAAATAAGGATCAATTTCTTTGTAAGCTTGTTTACACCAAGCAAGTTGTTTACTGTCCAACGCTGACGAGTTGACGCCCAAAAGTTGTTACGTTAGTTTAACTTGGAACAGTTGATTAATTAAAACAGGGTACGCTATGTTTATCAGACTTATACAGAATCTGCCATTGATATTATATTCGGCAAGAACTCACCAAAAAAAGTTACTCATCACGTAACCTTCACAATCTATCGGCAAAAAAATCAATCTGCTTTGATTGATAGCTTTGTTAGGGCTTATTTCCTCGGCGTTAGATCGTAAGTCTGTTTACACCAAAAAAAAAATAAAAAAAAATCAAACACTGTTTGATAATAAACATGAAACGTAAAATATAATACAATTACATTTAAAAATTGTATTTATTGCTTATTTTTAACAGATAGAAACATACTGATTTAGGATTTATTGTTATTACCATTTAAATAATATGTAATTATATGTAGCTCATTTATGAAAAGCATTTAAACTTCATAGGAATATTTTAATGCCACTCTACAAGATATGGATCTAAGGGACACATGCCACTATGGGAAAAAAAAATACATACCAGAATGTCCTACATATCAAAAATATAATTTCCAGAAAATAAACATATATAAATTCATCTTTCAGATATAAACAAGCCAATCAAGATAATAAAAGAAATACAAGAAGTCTAAAAAAATCGACAATGGTCAATATTTAAATTTTATGGGTTCCAAGTAACATTGAATCTGTTATTAATTTGCTTTGTCTGTCACCAACAGAAAAGTCAGTCATTGAACGTTGTCGTTCACTTACTATTCCCAACCTTGTAATTGCCACCGCTTTCCAATTGCAGCCCTCCCCAATTACCCCCTTTCTAATTGCCAACCATCCTCAGTTGCCATTCTTTTCCAGATGTCACATCTTTCCCACTGTCACCCTTTTACAATATTGTTCTGTTTACATACAATTGTCATACCTCTCCAATTACCCCGTTTTCCAATTACCTCTCCTCTCTGATTTTCCACTCTATAATTCTACATTCTCAACTCCCCAATTCCCATTTTCAACATTAACAATAGCTATCATTATTTTATTTATGGAAAACCTTTACCTTGCCATTTTTGTTCTCGACAGACAGACCAAAAATAATAGCGGGTTTAATATCTATTGATACTTGCTCGTAAGAGCACCGAGTGTTATGACAACCATCTCTCTCTGTACTTTTTGAAAGATGTAAATTATATAGAGCATGATTGTTCTTTATGAATCAATTTTCAATACACATTTCTAAAGAAATTTAAATTATGAAGTACAAACAAGAGCGGAGCATTATTACAACCATTTCTCTATGTACTTCTTGCAAAACATAAATTACAGAGTACAACAGAAGTGTTCCTTCTCTATCATTTTTTAATAAACATTTCTCGAGAGACAAATTGTGAAGTACAAATAGGCAAACAGCATTCCGACAACCATTTCTCAATATACTTCTCGAAAAATATAAACTATACAGAACATAAGCATTCTTCTTAATTCTTCAAAACACATTCCCTAGGAGATTTAAATTGTGATTAGATTTGAATTAAAAACAAACAAAAATCAGAGCACTATGACAACCATTTCTCAATGTACTTCTTGAAAAATGTAAACTACAGAGTGCAAGTGAAGTCCTCTTTCTCGATCACTTTCCAACGTACATTTCTTGAAAGATTTAAACTGTGACATATAAACAAGACCAGATGGTTGGAATCGCCATTTCTCAATGTACCTCTTGGAGTATAGAATGCAAACATTATCACAACCATTTCTTGATATACTTATTGAGACATATATATTAAGAGTACCAAAGAAAGCATAGTATCACTATTATATTACTATAATAGTACTTGTGTATGCATAAAGAATATAATATGGTGAAACGGAAGTTACAGGCCCAGTTTCTCGCCAAGACTGTAAATGAATTGAAAAAAAAATGAAGGATAAGGAGAGAGAGGGATGAGACAGTTTTTAAATGTGGAGCTTTACCTTCGCCACTATTTTGACTTCACAGTTTCTTTTATCTTTTGGCAGTTGTTGATGACAAAATTTGGTGAGCAATTAGGCCCATAACTGCAGTTTAACTCGCCAAGAAGTCTCAAATGAAGAACACACAAGGATGTCACGACAACTAATTTTACAAGAAATAACAATTGCCGCAATCATATATAAGAGTAATCCTTTTTCATTTAATTTAACCTCTTCTGATGATGATTCGCACAGCTCGAATCGAAACGTAAAGTTTTAGCAATAAATAATCGTTTTGCTACACAGCTGACTACCTAAAAATTTGTTGTTGATTATTATAATGCGCTGTGAAAGTCTACGTGAAACAACCATAACAGCAATTGTAGGACTGTAAAATCCATTGATACTTTTATTTTTACAATTTTTCACACAAAATATCGTATTTTTTTTTTAACAAATAAACGCCTGTAAAACAATTAAATGCTTACTAAAGCTGCTTTACAGGAAAACTTTCCACTTCTACTTTAGACTTACACCATTTCAACCATAAATTTATTGCTTCATATATATATCAGCGGCATAGTATGACTTCAAAAGTAGGCCATTTCTGAGTGTTCGACATCCCCTGAAATGATGACGATAATGATACATGTATGAATTAATGAATTAACTTTTTTATTCAAGGGGGAGGGGACAGTGATCACTTGGAGTTGACCTCGTTTTGAACAAGCACTCTGATACATATATACATAATTTTTACTACTACAGTAGTCTCTCGACAATTCGGCTCTAGCATAAAAGGGGCAGAGTTAGTTATATTTCCACGTGACATCATGAGTGAGGCATTCAACAGAGAATTAAACTAAGTTTTTGTGCAACTTTCTGCAATCTGACGCTTTTCTATACAAGAAATACTGTTTTAGCAAGAGCCTATTGCATACGATAAACATAACAGAAAAATAAATAACACCTCAAAACATTTGCAAAACCTGAGCAATGCTTAGAGTTAACCATTACACAACCAAATGGTAACTATTCAAGAAAATCAAGGGAATATCTCCCAAAAGAACACAAAATCCGACGAATAGGCCACGATCAAACTAACAGGATGCAGAAATAATCATTAACAATTATTACAAGAACATAACAATTAATAATTATCACAAGAACATAACAATAATTATCCCAAAAATCGGCACAACAAATAATTATCAGGCAACTCAGAGTATGTTTACTAAGCAGGTACTAAATTTACAACCTGGAAATTACAATTCGTACAATGAGCAAAACCATTCCTTTCTGTCCATCACTATACGAAACTAGAGCATGAGACGGTTATCGTTGCCGACAAGTCACCTTCTAAACATTTATCTTCCTTTACAAGTAGGTTCTGTGGTGGTGGTGGTGGTGCAGTGGTAATGCGATTGTCTAGCATGCCGTAAACCTGTGTTTGATTCCTGATGGTGCCAAAACAGAATACTTACCGACAAATTGCTCACTGCAGTATAGGGGTTGTGGTTCCCTAGGCGTTAAGAGGCATAAACTCCTCGGAAAACTGCAGGTTTCAAAGCAGCTTGACCTTTGTTGTTCCAATACTATAAAACAAACGTAAGTTGCCTTTACGATGACATTCAATTCTCCACCTTTAAATTTCATACTGGAACTTATATTTTGGCTCTTAATTCAGAGAGAAAATACAATTTCTTATTAGTAAAATCCTGCCACCTCAAAAATTATCAACTGTCTGTGAATAGACTAAATGTCCAAGAAGAAATGCTTGAATTTTGTTTTCCTCTGAATAAAAGAATGAACTTTTTTATATAAATATGGAAGAATTATTTCATTGCTACTGAATATTTTATTTTGTTTCTTTTCCGGTAAGTACATTTATGAGAAAAATTAAAAACTTGAAAGTAAATTTCACCGCCCCAAATGAAGTTCGACCCCCCCAGCAAATATTCTGGCAGACACCCTGAGGACAGCAGGCATGCTGAAAGTAGTAGTTCTATTACTAATGCGAAAGCAGACATGAGGGGGGTATCAATAACGAGGGGTATGAAATCATAAAAAGTCACTAATAATCACATTTAGTGGATTCTCATTCGTGTTAGGGAAAAATTTCTGATTTCTTAGGCAACATTCCCTGAACATTCACGAAGCTTTCACCTGAATTTAAATTGCGAGGAAATGGCTTCATGTTTGCAGGAAATTTGGCTGTTCAAAACGTTAGGAAGGTGTTCCCTGAAAAAACTTTTCCAGGTTTGAAAAAAATTGCCATTTTCTCCCTGACTTCTATGGGTGATTTCAGATTCCCTGACAATGCCAGATTTTCTAGATGCGTAAGAACACTGCTGTACTACAAAAATATCCTAAAAAAATTTGAAACACAATGAAATCGATCCGATTGTCTCCGAAAAGGATGTACCAACAACGAAAACAATATTTATACTAGTCGAACACTACGCAGATTAAATTAAGAAACAATTTATATCAACATTCTTTAGGCTTAGTAATATGAACGCCGATGTTATGTCACAGTTAAATGGTGAAACGTTCGTAAAGAAAAGAAATGTTTTTTGCGTCTGGTGGGGCACGATCCCACAACCTTCTACTATCCGGGCAGGTGCTCTTACAAACTAAGCTACAGATGACAAACACTTAAATACGTTCATAAGGAATTGAGTGTTTGTTGTCTGTAGCTCAGTAAGTAAGAGCACCTCACCCAGATAGTAGAAGGATATGAGATCGTGTTCCACAGGCAAAAATCATTTCTTTTCTTTACGAACGTTTCACCATCTAACCATGCCATAACATCGGCGTTACTATTACTACGCCTAAAAAATGTTGATAAAAAATTATTCTTAATATTCAAATTTCCACATATAAAAAAAATACACTCAATGAATGCACATAATTACATAAAACTTTTGATGAGAAGTACATACTTATACTGAACTATACATTATATTTTTGTTCATTAGCAGTAGCAGTATTTCCTCAGTTGCCCCTTCATCCTGCAGCCAGGATGAAGGGGCAACTGAGGAATGAATGCAACCAGGATGAAGGGGCAACTGAGGAATGAATGTAACCAGGATGAAGGGGCAACTGAGGAATGAATGCAACCAGGATGAAGGGGCAACTGAGGAATGAATGTAACCAGGATGAAGGGGCAACTGAGGAATGAATGCAACCAGGATGAAGGGGAATTGGGTGGAAGAGGAAGAATTTTACGTATGGTGCATTTATGCACAGGCCTTGTGGCCATATTGGAAAATTCGTGACTGCCTATGAAGAAAACGTTACTGTTTACATATATATCGATGGGGCAACAGAGGCACAAGCATGGGGCAGCTGTAGCCATGCCCGGGCTTGGCTACAGACCTGGTTCGTTACAATCACAGGTAAACCATAAGATGTTAATGCACGCAAGCTGGTTGTTAACATATTTCTGAGAACAACATGTTCTTAATTGTTTTGCTATGTGCTGAAGAGAGTGAACAAGTTCTTGAAGAACTAGTTTTAAAACTTTTTGCAATCCAGTGGATTAATTATCAAAATGTTAACTCTCTAGTGATTACAATACAAAATTGTTTCTGTACATAAATATATGGGTGTACGTATCGTATTAATCTGTGTATGAGGATTTATTGTATTGATGTGTCTATGAAGAGATGTATTGATGGGTGCATGGATACATTATATATTCTGAAAGCTGTAAGCAAATTTTTAAAATTTCAATTGATCATTTTTGAATTGTGCAAAATGTTAAATACAGTAAAACCTCCCAAAGGTGATCATAGTCGGTCTAGTGAAAAGGTAGTCGCTCAGGGAGGTGGTCTGTGAATGGAGGTAAATTTAGCATTGAGTCTATGGGGTGGGTGAGGAAATCCATTTCTAGAAAAAGTGGTCATCAAAGGGGGGGTGGGGTGGTCGCTGAATAGAGATGGTCGTTAAGGAAGGTTTTACTGAAGTTGGTTGAAGTTTTTTGGCCTAAGGACAACAATGGCCATTCTGTGCCAAAGAATACATACCGTATACAATAATTTTTGCCACCCACGTATTAATTACAGCTCAAACTAGAGCTTATGTAATTTTGGAGAAAAAGAGACGCTTTCCCCATCCTGGATTCGAACCAGGGTCCCTCCGTTTAGCCCGGAGTGTCTTGGACCGCTATGGGCGGTGAGGTTTGAAACGGCACTCTCTTTTCTCGGTAACAAGATGTTAATATTGTGCACTCAGGGGACAACACAATTGCCAAATATGGTCAACACAAGAAAGCCTCCGGGGCGAGATTTTTGTGAGTTTTCGTGGGGGAATTTATTATACAATAATTTTTGCCACCCACGTATTAATTACATACGGTTTTAAACAAATACATTAGATCTCATGCAAAGATAAACGCTGTATTAAATATACGAAACATGCACAATGTGATAAAATCAGGTGAGATTGAAATAACCAATATTAGAAAAAAATTCTCTTTCATGGCTAAACAAAATACCCAATCTTAAAAAAAAAAAGCCAATTTATTTATTTATTTTCGTAAATTTGGAAATTCTTCGATGTGAACAGCAGTTGGAATAATGCTTTTAGCATTACGGATGAACTTTAACGTCACAGCAGAAGCTCTTCAATCCGATATTCATTGGTTCGGCACATTCTATAATCCGGCATCGATCGAATTGCTCGCATTCGGGTCTTTTTGGGTGGATTTGGGCAGTCGTTGACCTGGACTGCCAGGTCAGATGAAGAAGAAGGAAACATGATGGATGAACCTAAAGTCTCGTGGAAATAGGCTTCTAATGCAGTAAATACGTTTATAAAATTTGCCGAATCCAACAAAAGCTATAACTCTGCAGAACTCATAAATTTGTGTATAATCTGTAACAATTATTTGAAGAAACGAACTGAATCACGGAGGCAACATGATATCAGAGATTTTT
>QLNU02003225.1:10097239-10116619 GCA_006491805.2 Dysdera silvatica | reverse complement strand
TCAATTATCTCCTTTAATTGCTTTCAAAATTGGCAGTAAGACACTTTCAAGAATGTACTGATAGTCCTCTGAAGTTGGACAACCCTACAGAAAAGCAATATCTGTCGAACCGTTGAAACCAAATGCGCCTAATACCACAACGAAGCCAACTCCTTGCTGCTGGCTGTAAAAAGTGTGGGACTGTCATCTTAAATCATGCCCAATCATTGGGACCATCCAGATTTAATTTTTTTCATCACTAAATATAACACTGATCCACTCGTCCTTCTAATGTATGTGTTCTTTAGCCAATGACAGCCAAGCATGCTATGATGCCACTTCAGCAAAGGTTTACGATCAATGCTGCGAAACACATGCCATTCATTCGACTTTAAGCGATGGTGAACAGTGTACATCGACACCGAGCATGCTAAGCTACAAGAACTTTTGCATAAAGATAGTCCTTGGCTTGATACTAAACGTAAAACTGACCTATTCTCTCGAGCCATGGTCCGTTTAGGTCATGCAGAGTGTGATTTTACAGCTGAACTATCAACTTTTGATAATATTTGGTAAACACCAGATCTGCCGAGTCTCATTTTCTTTACAATTATCCACTATTTTGAATTTAGTTCTGATATTTTTAGCTACATCAGCCACCGTAAACTTTATGTTGCATGACATCATGATGCCTGAACATGAGGTTGCTTCTCCGCTGCCTCTTACAGTGCCTTAACGATTACATCAGTTAGTCAGAACTAAAATATGCAATTTTTTTACTTTTATGCCTTTAAACCAATTTCATGTTACTGTCCATATACTTTTGAGACACCTAAATTTCATAATTTTATTTTCATTCATTTTTGTATCAAAAGCAATTTAAAGGTTATTTACGTATGTGGATATATATCAAACTTATTCACGCCAACTTTCAATTTTTTAAGTTTATTTTTTTGACATTTATCCCACAAAATCTGTTGTTCATATACTTTTGAGACACAATTTATTTCATGGTATTTACGATAAGAGGTTTAAAAAAAAAGATAACGGAATGTACCTTATGGTATTTCTGCTAAGACAAGATAAAAAAAAAAAAAGAACATACCTCATGGTATTTCCATAGGGATTTCCGATGAGAAACAGTAAACAATGTGATCCCAACCTAGTTAAAAAATAAACAGAAATAATATATTCAGAATTTAATATACAATATTGCTTATAGTGGAATTTTAATTATCCAGACAAATTGGAATGGACAATTGGGTTTCACAGTGTCATAAAGGGTGTGTATGTGCAGGTGGCCACTTTAGTCATGTGACTTTTTCAATGGAGGATCGAGATCCAGATGATTGTCCGGATAATTATTCTGATTAATTGTTCTGAATCTGAGCTGTCCAACGCATTCGGAACTACCATTCTCCTCGGAATGTTTCTGATTAAATAT
Organism: Dysdera silvatica; assembly: GCA_006491805.2. Taxonomy (NCBI): domain Eukaryota; kingdom Metazoa; phylum Arthropoda; class Arachnida; order Araneae; family Dysderidae; genus Dysdera; species Dysdera silvatica. The sequence continues at coordinate 10,115,196 of QLNU02003225.1, read as the reverse complement.
ATATTCACAAAAAAATGCTTAAAACACTAAAATGAAAAATTCCAAGGGAATCTCCCACCGTCTGGTATAGCTGATACTAGGGCCAGGCTTGGCAGTTGATTGTTTGTGATTTAACGGCTCAAGGACTATATTGGTCATGCTGCACCGAGACCTACCATTTTCCGAGGAATCCAAACTTGTTACGGCCTAGGGAACCAAACCATGGACTACAGTGAGCAGTGCAATCTTTATAAGGTCTCTGAGTAAGTGTTCATTGCATCGTTGGGAATCGAACCCCAGGTTAACGGCGCACTAGGCGAACACGGTAACACACTGCCCCACAACAGGGCTGCCTGGCAGTTGAGAAACACTACCTTAGATAGTATTAATTATGAGGAAATAACTAATGTTTTGCTAAAAAAAAAGGTGGCATATATTATAAAAGGAAGTTTCACACACCGTTTAATTTTTTTTTTTAAATTTCTGGAAGTACACATGTATGTTTCGTTTTAAGTAAATCTTAATTTAATAAAAGATGGATATAAAAAAAAGTTTTAATTTTTCCTTATTTCTTCAAAAGAAATAATTACATAGATGTAATTTATGCTATAAGAGTAACCAGAAAAAAATTGTTCGAGGACCTAACAAAATCTTAATCCGCTTCTGGAGTTGTGTACTTTTTATGGATATGTCTTATGAGAGCAGGGCATGTATTGTAAGTTATGACATAGAGTTAGACCCGCTTATCAAGCTTGGATACATTTAAATTTTTCCATGCCCTTTGAACTTTATAAAATATATCAGCCGATATGGATATATCAAAGCTCACATACATTTTCGCATCTCTCTTCAGATTCGTTATTCAGGAATTCAACTGTACTATGTATTATAACATGGGTACGATGAACTTTGAGCCATGTATCAATAATTTCTGATTTTGATTAAAAATACATGTGTATTATATAAGAGCATGACTCGACAAATCTGGCCGCCATCGGTAAGACAGATTTTTGCAGTTGGCAAGTATCCCATCCTTGTCTGGCGAGTATGATCCATTGGGATTTATCGAGCCCTGTATATGAGTATTGGGCTACATACATGAGCCCTACACATGTGCAATTAACGCATGCATTCCACACGAATGTGCAGAAACACTGCAAGTATTATACATCTGTATGCATTATATTTGAGACTTCAGGATATGGAACTTGCCTCACTGCAGTACTGGTACATCGAGCCTTCCACGTCGAAGCTAACCGCACTTGTGCATTCGTCTAAAATTGCAAACTGAGGACGGTGATAAAATAACCGGGCCATCTAGACAAAATACAATATAAACCATAAAATAATAAACTGTGATCATCATTAAAAACAACTGCCTTCTTGGTCGACAATTTTACATATTAAACATTAATTATTACCACTATTTGCAATTTAAATAAACGGTGCAACTATAGTAAATAAATTTCAATTACAAAACTAAAAACACTTCAACTCACCGCTATTCGCTGTTTTTCACCACCACTCAATAGATCCATCCAATCCTATGGCGAACAAATGCGTATGATTTTACGAATGACTATAACAATATATCACCACAATACAAACCAATATGATTAATATTGGATCGGATGAATTACAAAATCAAAGTAATTTGTAATTACAAATCATATAGTAAAAGCTTTCCATGGTTCCATAAAATACGGAACTGTTAGGTAGAATTACACATATCGGTCTGTTAATCATTTCAGAGCTTAACATATCAAGGCTGCTTCCATGGTCATATTGGGTAGCTTAACTTGGTTTCTTAGCATTGGCGTATTCATAAAAAGTTCGTGTAGAGGTTACATGGTTATAAAGGAGGGGGGGTTACAGAGCTACAACTCCATATATTCATATGTATGTATACGTACAAAATTGTATGGAGATTTATGAGCCCCATTAACCCCATCTGCATATGCCAGTGCCTCCAAATAACAATATAGTTACAAACACCAATGACCAAGCAAGTATTTGGAACTGAATCTGACGGAGCGAGACTATGGGTTTACTCATTTTAATCTAAAACTCGCAAAATCTACTTCGGTCTTTGGATTTTTAAATGCACCAGAGATTATAGGGTTAGAATTAAATCTATGTCAGTATTAAAATGACAGCAATATTCACCTGAATTGAATTCCAACCACCCTCTCGGTCCAACAAATATGTAAGTTGAACCTAAAAAAATTCATTGACAAAAAATCTTAGTATCTGCATTGATATAAACAAATGATTAAATTTAGAAGGCAAAAAAATAACATCATGTGTCAAAAATGTGTACTTGATGCAACCACCTCATACTGCAAAAAGTACTTGTACACGACGTGGCATCAAATCAAACAGATTTTGAATTTATATCTGAGGAAGAGAATTCCAGATTGCTTCGATCCGAACCCAAAGTTCAACTGTATTAGTTATGCGATGGGTGACACAAGCGAGATGCCGATCGCTGAAATCCCAGACATATTTAGTGAATGGGCATGACAAGGAAGAATCTATATCTGCTGTGTTGAAAAAAATGTTGATCATTCCTAGCAACATGCGGATGGGCATTTTCCTGTTGAAATACAGCTCCAAGAATGCGTTGAAGGAATGGTATGAATCCAGGCTCCAGACCATCTCTGATGTGCCGTTTGCTGTTGAAATTACCACAAATTCTAAACAGCTGAGTTCGTCCATGATATCTAATGGCACCTCAGACCATCACACTTGGCGTTCATACAGTACGACATTGGTTAATGACTATGCAAAGTGGCATTCACTGCTATAGCATCTAATATGGATGCAGCCATCACTGTACCCCAAGTTCAAGTGGGTTTCATCAGAAAAGACAACTTCTTGTCAATCGGTATGCTGCTGTCTATATTGATGAGCCCATTGTAGCTGTAAGCATCAATGGTTTTATGTCGGGGGAATTCTGTACAAAGGAATTCTTGCACAGTGCAGCAGATGCCGACAAATTGTTGAAGCAGACAATAACACACCTACAGCAGTGCTCCAGCGTTCTACCAACTTTCGAGATGAAGCTGTATGGTCTGTTACTGCCGTGTGGATGAGGTGTCTATTATCCTGCACTGAAGTAACATTTCATCATCTACTATCGGACTTGCGATTTGTCTGGTTCTCTTGAACCCACTGCTTCCACACTCGCATCACTGTTGTACCACTGCACTCCATACAAGCTATTGCATGATGATAAAAACCCTTCATGAAGGCTGATCATTCATCCCTGTACAAACTCTGTAACATGCTCATATGGGCATCCTCTGTTGTCAAAGAGGCATAGTATCTGCTCATGAAATATTTACCACCGGCAGACACCCATAGACTATTTTCAACATCCCGTTACAGCTTTTCGTTTATACAGCTAAAAGAGAAGCCCACACACATATGTGGTCTCTGAAATTCTAATCATTTGAATAGCATACTCTAATTTTCATTTCCTGTAAGTTTCAGCTCAATTATGTGATCCCTTCATGATGTTGCAATTTTTACAAACACGAATATACATATATTCTAAATCAAGATGCTTAACACACCTTTGGACAGAATTCCATAAATTAGGCAACTTACCAGCTCAAGGAAGTATTCCAATTCGTAATCGGATATTCCTTTACGTAGCATTTCCTCATGGGAATTGGGATAGATTACTTGATCTCTAAGGGTCCCTAAAGTCATGTAAGGCCTCTGAAACACATACGAAAGCACTATAATTATTACACAGCGATTATCAGATACGATGAAATTGAAATATATAATCGTCAAATGTCAATTCAAGCTATCCCTTAGTGAGACTAGGGATTAAAAATTCACCCATAACTCCCCATTTAGCAAAGTTATTCAATAAAGAAAAATAATTATATTTAATAAATAATAATCTTCACGGTTGGCAGAACATGCCCTGCAAAAATGCACATGAACCTAACTAGAATTCAACAGAAATATCACCGATACAGCACAAGCAATAATAGTCGATTGCTCCGAGACTTTGAATAAATTACATAAAAAATCCATCAACACATCGAAATAGCTCCCAAAGACAAATTGGAACTTTTTATTAAACATTTAAAAAAACAATTCTGTCTTTCCTCTGGACAAAGTGGACTCACCGCCTTTTCTGTGGACAAAGTGGACTCTCCCATACAGAATATGGATTTTCTAGTGTCTCCCCCACTTACCATCACATGATACGTTTTTTTTTTTAAATTACTCCTTATAAAAGATAGCTTCGATAGGTCTGAAAGCTTGAGTGCTCAACTCTTGAATTATTTTACAAGTATATAAGCTTTTATAAGCAAATACATTTCTTTCCTCGTATCTCAAACTTTATCCTGAATAATGATGTCAATAAGCATTGACATAATCTTTAGCGAAATTGAAACGTTGGGTCTTACCTGAGGAATATAGAAGAGTTTGGTTTTTGGAGGTTTTGTCACGATGCCACCAAACAGTGGCCATAACTAGAGGGGGAAAGAAAAAGAATATAGTCAAAACTCAAGCACCACTCTTGAGAAAAAGCATTCTGATTTGTTATATGAATAACCACATATAGATTGAAATCCTTTTTTTGTGTGTGTGTAATTGAAGATCTAAAAAATAAACAGCTTCCTTTATGAGAATACATCATGTCCAATCATACCTTGCAAACTATTTATTATGTATTATTATTGCTATTACTGATTTATGTCATATTAACATTTATTATAGATGGGTTTGCCTATAATTCAAGTAACCATTAATAACAATCATTCACATTATAACAATTAATAATAATCATTTTATAGTCTTCAAAATCATTATTCAATATTATGCTTATACAACAAGGTCTGTCATAATTGAATATTATTTCTCAATAAGGTCTACCTTCATGGTCAAAACTATCAGTGCATGACATTACATTATTAGAAAATAATAATAAGTTTTTCCAAACTTACTTCACCGAGAATGCGAAACAACGAGCTTTTTCCACAGCCATTTGGACCACAAACTAATACATTCACTCCAGACTTGACCTAGTGATGTAAAAAGCAATCATTGTCCATCAACCTACTGACCCGATACGATAATTATACTGTTTTTCAAGAATATATCCAGGGTTCCCACTCATATCAGAAACAAAAAAATTCCATGACTTTTCCCTGACTCTTCTGGCAAAATTCCCTAACAAATCACAAATACGTTCGATTTCGAACTTCAATTTTGAGGAAAATGGCTTCACTTCTGTGGGAGATTTAGCTATTCAATAATAACAATCGATTAATTGGTGTTTGATGAATAATTCATTGATGATGATGAATAATGATTCTGTTAATTAACAATTAACAGAAATTAAGAAGGGTTTCCCTCACTTTCCAAGGTTTAACCAAAAATTATCGCTTTTCCCGGACCGTTATGGACTATGTCAACTTCCCTGACAATTTCAGATTGCCTAGGAACCCAGGATATCTCACACATGAACTCGTACACTTTTTGGGGTCATGCACAAACATTTGCAATACGTTAAATCCTCAAATGAGTATACCTGTTAAACGAGTATACTAAGGCATTTCATTTTTCCGAAGTTAATATTTTCATGTCAATTTACTCATCCCCTTGGTTCCACTCCTCTAAATGATCTGTATTCACAAATTTCAGACAAATTGAATAATATATAGAGGTTGCACACTTTTGTAGGGTTCAGCTGTTTTTGTCAGGATAATGTAGCATGTCTGCACTCCACTTCTTTCGGAAATTAGAGTGCACTAATTCTTTTCTCTTTTCCAAGTTGTGAAAATGAACACTAGAAAGGGCAATTTTGATACTCGAAAATATGTCACAGGTGGTGAATTTCTGGGACTCAACTGCTCTCTAGAAAACAAGTGCTAGTAGTCTTTATCTACTATCACAAAGAGATGAAGGAAACACTCTCTATCTCTGCTCTCTACACACACTCTATCTCTGCTGCAAAACCCACAAGTATCAAACTTCCGGAAGTATGGAAGAAAGCAAATATCCCGGCAGTAACGGAGGGGAATATTAGAGCTTGTATTCAGAAGTTATACAAGGAATACTAAAATCTTGGTACAGAGAAATCAAGAAACATGGAAACAGTGAATATGAAATGGCAGATTTCGAAAAATGATCTTGTTGAAGAGTATATTGCAGAGTTGATTGTTGAAGAGTATATTGCAAAAAAGATGAGACATTCCTTAAATTCACGAGAATGAAATGAAACAATTAGATGTAAAAGACCTAGTTTTTCAAGGGAAAAACTTGAGAGATTTTGTTACCAGCCATACAAAGATATTTTCTCTATTATTTGGGGTCAACGAAACGGAAAAATATTGCAGGGATGGGCTAAGAAGATTCATCAATGCACTAAAGTGGTAAGTTACATTGTAGAAAGAGGTATTGCTTTAATAAAGAAATTCAACGAGTCAGTCAGGGATGAACAACAGAAATAATTCGGGTTGAGGATTGTTGGGCACTACAGAAAAGTCTTCACCAAGCAAACCAAAGCAGAAGTTGCATCCTACAAATTTAACTAATATAAATAACATGAATGTTATTAAGTTGTTCCATAAAAGTCTTGTTTGCAGTTCAGTTTTGTTGAATGGATTTGAAAATAAGAAAATAAAAATAATAATCGTTGGAAATCTTGTTCCTTTAGCTTATATATATAAAAGTGTGCAACCTCTAAATATTACCCAATCTTCCTCAAATTTGTCAGATACCATTTTTATATCAATAGGACTGAGAATGTGAGCAAAGTCAACAGCAATGTAATATTTTACCAAATAAAATGAAACACCCTAGAGCTGTAGTTCTCAACCTTTTGCAAGCCACGATCCACTTTTACAGTAGCTAAGAAATCCGCGACACCCCCTTTTTATAGTAACTAAAAGATCCGCAACCCCCCCCCACCTCCTCTGTCCACCACTGCTACATTTGTATAACAAAAAAGTTTTTAACAGAGTAAAGAAAACACATTAAGTACAAAATTATATTAATTATATATATCATATTAATTATGTATATTAAATTAATTATACATATTAATTTATATTATAGATATAAAGTTAACAACCATTAGTAGAATATTGCAATGTGTGTAGCCATGTTGTTATAAAAGCGTTGGAAACATTTGGTATAAAATTCCTTACAAAAATAATTGCAACTAAAAATAGTTGCGGCGATTCTCCAGAAACCTGTTCGCGACCCCCAGGTTGGGAAACATTGACCTAGAGTATACACATTAAACGAGTATCCATGTTTGTGTTCTCATGGTATAAAAACAATAAAGGTCACGCTGTGCCAAGACCTGCAGTTTTCTGAAGGATCTGAATCTCTGATGCCACAAGAGTCAAACCTTGGATTACGGTGAGCATAGAAGTGGCAAACATTCTATGATGCCATTGGGAGTTAAATCCACTTAATAATAGCATATTGTTTGTTTGCTTGCTTGTGGTTTTATGGCTTAAGGTCTACAATGGTCATGCTGCACTGTGACCTACTGTTTTCCAGAGGAATCCGAACCTCTTAAGGCCTAGGGAACCAAACCCCGGACTACAATGAGCAGTGCGATCTTTATGAGATCTCTGAGTAAGAGTTCTTTGCACCGTTGGGAGTCAAACCTGGATTAACGGCGCACTAGGTGAACACGTTACCACACTGCAGGGCATTAATAATAGTATGACAGATGAATGCGTTAGAACTAGGGCATTATAGGGCAGTGGACTTACACTTTCTCCTGGAAGTCTGAACCTCTCAAGACCTAGGGAACCTAACCCCAAACCACAGTGCATAGTTAGTAAGCATTTTTTTGACACAAGTGGGAGTACAACTTGTATCAATGGCCTATTAGCTGAATGTGCCATTGTAAATATACATCATGAAAACATAGTCTTTCATAAGGGATGATCCTCATGAAGGACTATTGATGACAGATCATAAAGTTTGGGTGCTCTACTTCCTTTGCCATTGCACCAGTGTTTAATTTTTTCATGCAAATTTCTTCCTTGGTACTTTATATTTCTATTCCAACGTACACATACAAATACACTAATCTCTCTCTTTCAGGAAATTCATTTTAATTGATGATTATTTCAGTTTAACGATGTTTCACTGTCTTGGCAAATGCTTCGTAAAATTATGCACGTCCCAATTAATGTCTTTTTCCACTTAACGACAGTTTTCTTTCATCCTTTGAAAGTCGATAACAGGAGAGTTTATATAATAAAATGAAAGTAATAGTATCTAATAACTTGATACACAATTAAGCATTTTTTGGGTTAGGGTTTAAAAAAAATAAAAAAAGGAAAGAAACGACAGGCGAGAGAGAGAGAGACAGATAGACACTGAAAATTATTATTATTTTATATTTTTACTATCAATAGTAAAAAAAAATTGCAAAACTACATTATGAAACTCACTTCAAAGGTTAAGTCCTCAACGAGGACGTCTCCATTAGGAGTAACTAGTGGAACATGTTCAAACCTTTTATAAATGAAACAAGAAAATAATATTATATAATCAATAATTAATTAATTTTTGCATTGAAAAAACAATTCAGGTGCTGATTCACTCACTTGATTACATTATCTTGGAAGACGATATGGCCTGCACCAGGAATCAGCTGTGCTTTCGGCTTCATTGCACAACTCAGTTCTGAAAACAAAATTTGATAAGTATATCGCAGAAATAAAAACGTCCTGAAATTCGGAAACGGGTGAAAAAAAAAAAGAGAATGTCTAATTACGATTATTGGCTTTTGAATTGTCTGCGACCATTGTTCGCTGGTAGGAGCCCTTTTCGAGATCCTGGAGCACTTTCATCAATTGCGTAATACGAGCTGTAAAACCAGCCAATCGAGTCATTTCCCTTCCAGCTAATACTAGACGACCGATCGCCTCAGCCAGCTTCATCAACATCCGCCCACTTTCATAGTACGTCTAAAATCGCACAAAAGCATGCAAGTATCAGTCATATGCCCATTGTAAAGAATAAAGTATACTAAATATTCAGTATACTAAATACACTATTCAGTATACTAATACTACATTCAGTATACTAAATATTCATTTTGATGCAGCCCATACTTATGGTTACAAAATTAATGGTATTACTGTTATGTAAGCAACAATAACCATGTATTTATATAAGTAATATATATATAGTATGTATTTATATAAGTATATATATATAGTATGCATTTATATAAGTATATATATAGTATGTGTTATATAGTATATATATATAGTATATATATATAGTATGTATTTATATAAGTATATATATATAGTATGTATTTATATAAGGTAATTTATATAGGTAAGTATATAAATAATCTAATTTCAAGCGCCAGAAGTTAAAGCAGCATAGGCGTAGTAACGGGGGTGGTTTTGGGGGTTGTAACCCCCCATCGCAATGAAATTTTGTATATTTAACATAGGAATATATGAGTTGTAGCTCTGTAACTCCCACCCCACTTATGAACTTTCCGCCCATGCCTATGCAAAGCAGTGATCCTTTCATAAATTTACATAGCCTTTAACCCACGACTCAACTGCTAGCGTATGTAAGACGTTTACATTTCAGATTTTACTTTGATAATAAATAAATCATGTAAGGATACACTGCTCGAAACTAATAAACAATTATCAACACAAAATTATCGCAGTTCAAATTTATTATTATCATTCATTTGACAACCACACAGGTCCTATAAGCGTAATGATGGAAAAATGGCAGATTTAATCTATCAATTAAAAATACATTTCTAAGGAGAAGAATTGGTGAGTAAAAGCCGCCAAACAACTATGAATCAATTTTTTTTTCCAAGGTAAATACATTTTAATATTTAACGTTTTGTTGTAAATTTACTTGTTACATTCAACAAATGCTTACGTTCGTTGTCTTAAACTTGTCTTATGTGCTCAAAAATACACGAAATTCGAAATGAAGTATTTAAATGATTGAAATGTAATAATTCATCTACTTCACAATGATACATTCTTTTAAGGTCAAACTTTTCTGTCGGCGAGTGAGGAGTTACTAATGAGAGGTTTCACTGTAATGTTAAACTAAGTATGAAAATTTCAAATACAAATGAGATGCGCATTAATTTATAGCAGACAAAATTTTTAATCTAACGGTATTTTTGGTTTGATAATTTGACCACAGGGACGTGAATAACGAGAGTGGTGTTCAGATACTTCTTATATTAAAAAAAAAAAAGACATAAGAATCAATATACAGGTATCCCTAAACATACACGATTAATTGGTTCAGAGAAATGATTGCATAACACGAATACGCATCAAGTGAGTTCATTTTGACATACGTGAGATAGGGATTAGTTCCAAGATAAAAAAGAGTAAATGGCCACCGAAATGGAAATTTCAGCATTTTTTCGTTTTTTTAAAATTGCGTTACTGCGAAAACACGTAAAGTGAGATTGCGTAACACGAGGGATGCCTGTATAGAAAACAGAATCATACAAATGCGAGTGGTGAAGAATTTTTCTTCAAATAATTAAACGCTGGTTGCTTTATTCCATCAGAATGGCTTATATCGGTTGCCTTATTAAGTACACTGAAGAGCTAAAGTATTATGACCACTCCGACCGTGTGCGAATGGGCTGGCCTGGGTGACCCAGAGGACACGTAAGCAAGTGGGAAGGATATTTAACAGTTGCCAGTGATTCTGAGGCATAATTCTATCAATTACACTTGTGTGACAGTTAAGACTGATGATATAAGTGAGTTTGATAGAAGGTAGATTTTAATGGCTCGACAGCTTGGAACCAGTATCTCTAAAACTGCACGATTCATTAGGTGTTTACAAGCTACCGTTGTTAGGACATATGCAAAGTGGATGAATGGTTGTGAAGCTAGTAGTAGACGACAAGGCATTGGATGCCCATGCATCATCAATGCAACTAGAGTTTGGAGGTAGTCCCGCTTGGCGAAGCAAAATTGGTGACAGCCAATGGCTCACCTGACAGTAGATCACAATGCAGGTCCAAGTAGAAATGTTTCAGAGCACACAGTTCAGTGGACTTAATTTCATATGGAACTCTGCGGAAGATGGCCCTCTCATGTGCCAACCAATCGTCATCGCCATTTACATCTACAGTGGGACATCATGACTATACCATGGAGCGATGGAACAGAGTTGCCTGAACACAGTTGCATGAACAGTTGCCAGAAATAGAGTTGGATGAATCATGTTTTCTTTTCCATTACATTGACGGCCACATCAGAGTACGCAGTCTTCCAGGTGAACTTCCTTGACATCGTGGTATCATGGATCATAAACAAGCCAGTGATGATGGTAGAACACACTACGAAAGCTGTGAGACTACTATTTTAACATCATTGCGCACCAGTTGCAGCCTTACATGGTGTCTGTCTTCCCAACTAGGAATGGAGTCTTTCAGAAGGACAACACTCCCTATCATAAAGCCGGAATTATGCTACAATGGTTTGAGGAGCAAGAAGCTAAATTTCGGTTGATGTCCTGGCCGCCTAACTCATCGGATCTTGATCCCATAGAGCACATTTGGGATGTCATGCAAAGGCAGTTCAGAGCTCAAAACCCACTGCCCCAGAATATCGCACAATTGTGTAACCGCAGCTTGCATATTTGGTACCGTTTATCTCCGGCCACCTGCCAACCCTTGTGGAATCCATGTTAAGGTAGATTGAATCTGTTGTACGTGCCAAAGGTCGGGAACACACTATTAGGTAGGTGATCATAATGTTTTGGCCCTTCAGTGTATAATCAAAATAGAAAAAAAGGCTTACTTCTATCCGCTCTGAATTAGATAGGCGTGCATGGCGGGACCCCAGGAAAGGCCTACTAATAACCAAATATCCAACAACTGTGGCCCAATCTGTAAATATAATGAAATTTTTATTATAATTTAGTTTATACAAATTATGAATAATATTGAGGATAAATGTGGAAAAAGGCTGCTCACATCTTGCCACGATGTTGTCAATATAACCCATAGAGAAATTAAACTGCTGTGAAGATCGTAGATGGAAAACCTGAAATGAAGGAAAATGTGATATTGCCATAGTAAAAAAAAAAAAAAGACATTGTAATTAATGCATTGATACTGCTGCCCTATACTTCTTTCTGGACAGACGGATACATACAGTGTGGTCTAAATAAAACTTTCATCACTTGCAAGCCTATAGCAGTTACGATTTTTGAAGCATTGAAAAAACTTTCAATTCCATTTTCAAAAGGAGAGGCACCATATACATAGCGTGGAACCTGGTAAAGTGACCACCTGTCTATGGTGACCACTGCGGTCCAGTCCCAAAAGTGTTAACTTTATGAAGGTTCTACTGCATATGTAAAAAGATTCTATGCTCTTGTTTCATGCTTTTTTAAGCACAAGGAGAGCAAAGGTCATTCTGCTCCAGGACATAGAATTTTCCAAGAAATCTAAATACTCTTAAGGCCTAGGGAATTAACCTCCTGAGACCACAGTGAACAGTTAGCAAGTGCCCTTCCTTTGGTACTGTTAACCCATGTTAACTGTACTGTTAACCTGTGTTAACTGTAATGTTAATCCTGTCTTAACTGGATTACTGCACGGTCCTACATGTACTCCCATGGTTAAAGTTACAAAGCACAACTTTTGGGTATTTCCAGTAGCAACATTAGTTGTTGTATTTTTGTTTTTTTACCTCATTGTGATCAACGTGTAAACAAATTATAAAGTTGTATTTTAGAGCTTAGAAACAATACAGATAGCATTTTTCCAGGTCGGTGAGAATTTTTGGGAAAAAATGAAATGAAAAGAGAAAGTTCTGTGACCCTGAACCATTAACCAGTATTGCCTTGTGGCAGATAGTGAAATCCTTTGTGATTAAAGGTACATTTAGAGTTTTCTCATTTCTTTTATTTTGTGAATTCTCATCGAATTGAAAGTTCTATTTCCCAGTTTAAAAATTCAACTCGGTGATTTCTATTATGGTTCCTGCATATGCTGATCATTCATTCATTCGTTCATTCATTCACCCACCCACATAACTTTTCCATTATGTTGACACACCAGAAACCATGGCCCCTAGTCTCCAGGTGCTGGAGTGCTCCTGATCAAGGCAGCGGTCAGTGTGGCATGAAAGCAGGGGGTGCTAAGAATCACTGGAATGGCCCAGGCTGCCGTTTGTTATTGACCTTGGCTACGTTTAATGGACGATCCCTTGCTTCTGAAGCAAAACTTCAGGAATTGGAAGAGGAACTAGACAAGATCAAATGGGACATTGTAGGACTCAGTGAAGTTAGAAGAAAAGGTGAAGAGTTGGTGGAACTTAAAAGTGGACATTTGTTTTATTATAGAGGAACGGAAACTGGAAGAACAAGTGGTGTTGGCTTCTTAATCAACAAAAGAATTAAAGACTGTCTTCTGGAAGTTGAAAGTACATCAGATCGAGCAGCGAGGCTCGTTGTTCAACTAACCCAGCGATACCAACTTCAAATAGTACAGGTATATGCACCAACATCAAGCCATACCGACGAAGAGGTTGAAGAATTTTATGAAGAAATCAAAGAGTTACACACCAAAGGGAAACAACATATCAAGCTCATCATGGGGGATTTCAATGCAAGAATTGGACAACAGGAACAAGGAGAGACATCGGTTGGTAAATACGGATATGGGGAAAGGAATGAACGTGGCGATCAACTCATCGAATTTGCAGAAGCTGAAAACCTTAGCATCATGAATTCATTTTTTAAGAAGAAACCGCAAAGAAAATGGACATGGAAACACCCAAATGGGGGAACTAGTGAAATTGACTATATCCTGGCAAACAAGAAATCAATTATTGAAGATTGCAGTGTACTGAACAGATTTAATACTGGAAGTGATCATCGAATGGTGAGATGTAAAGTGCACTTAAATACTAAATTAGAACGACAGAAGCTCATTAGGAAACAAGTAAGTAAGAGGGTGGATTTAAAGAAATTAAAAGAAAATACCGAGGCATTCAAGTTGGAATTAAAAAATCGCTTTTCTGCACTGGAAGGACTTATTGAAGAAGTTGATATCTCAGAAGCAAATGAAAACATTGTTAAGACAATAGTTGAAACTGCTGGGGAAATTGGTGGTGTAACCTGTAAAAAGCACAATAGCAAATTATCTGAGAAGACGAAACAGCTCATGAAAAGGCGAAGAGATATGAAGGTGGACAATCGAAATACCAGTTCCAGGATTGAGTACATAGAACTTTGTAAAACTCTGCGCAAAAGCATGAAAGAAGACATAAGAAAATTCAACTGTGAGCTAGTAAGGAAGGCCATTGAAAACAAAAAGAACCCTAAGATTGTTAAAGAAGTTTGTCTATTGGGAAGAAACACATCATTGCATTAAAAGGAGAGGATGGCACTGTAACAAGAAATAGGGAAGAAATACTTAGAAGAGTTGAAGAATTCTACAGAAAGCTATATGAGGGAAACAGTGGATTAAACGAAGACTCTGAGATAGTCGAAGGAACAGCTCCTAAAATCTTAAAAGAAGAAGTAGCATTTGCAATAAAAAGTATGAAGAAAGGAAGATCCCCTGGCGATGATGGCATTACATTAGATATCTTAAAAGAAGCTGGAGAACATGTAGAAGACATACTTGCAAAATTCTTTACCAAATGTCTTAACAGTGGTAACATACCAAACCAATGGGATTCTGCAACAGTAATTCTTTTGCATAAAAAAGGTGATAAAGAGGATCGCAGAAAAGCTTTGTAAATAGTAAAAGTTTCTTTTAAACTTCCTACCTGTGTATCCTACATACAATCCTGGCTGGTCACTGATTTAGCTTGAATACCAATACTCATAGGGTTTTTTTTTTTTTACTTTAAATAAATTTGCATGTGTCACTATACCAACTATTAACATAACCATGCTATATGTCCTATCATGAACAACACTGAAAACAGGTGATTCTAAATTATTGTTGACAATTTCCATGACATATAACTTTCAAACCAGAAGAAACAAACTATAATTCTTTCAAAATAAAAAAGCATAACACAAAAAAGTTATATTATCTATAAAACTGCAGAATGCTAATTCTATTATCTATAGAACAGCAAAATGCTAATTCTATTATCTATAGAACAGCAAAATGCTAATTCTATTATCTATAGATTGCAGAATGCTAAGCTAATAAACACAGATGTCCTGCATTGCATGGCATTACGATTTCCAAGCAATAACCAATTTCCTTCCAAACATTCTCTGGCATTTTTAGTGAGACAATTTCTCACACAGCAATAGTTCTGGTCTTTAGTTCATCGAGGGTCTCATAAACAATTGTTTGTGTGTGAACAAGGACAGCAAGGATCATGCTGCACCAGGACCTACAGTTTTTTGAGGAACCTGCTCTTCTTAAGGCCTAGGGAAAAAACCCCCGGACCACAGTGAGCAGTTAGTCGATAAGCCTTCTTTTTTATTTGGCACAATTGGGGGGTCAAACCCGAGATAACAACCATATGCTAGGTGAAAACACACTACTGCTGTACCACTGCATTGCCAGGTCTTAAAAACAATGTTATTTGTGCATCCCAATTTCAGTGCACATGGATTAAAATAGGCTGGGGAGATGTTTTTGAAGAAAGGGGAGTTTTGATAGAAACTTAACTTCTATCTCTTCTATGAGGAATTTTATTTTACATCTAACAACATTATTCAATTGGGGAGGGAGGGAGGGGGTTTAACCCCTACCCTATCTCTCTGTTCTCCTTGTTCATGGCCTTACGTGTCCCCCATGAAAAGAAAGAATCGAGCGGTGTAATATTCAATGAGTGTAAAGGTCATAGAATTGGTCTATTGTGTCCAGGAAAATGCATGTCAATAGATTCCCCACATGTATGCACACACAGGAAATTCTCAATAAAACTTTCCAAATTATGCGCTTTCCTATCACTTTACATTTCACAAAACTCATCCTAGATTTCCCTGACGATAGTTACAAAAACCATGTTAAATACGAAACAACGAAACTAAATTGAACTATCAGTGAAAACACAGTAAACTCCAGTGGCGCAACAATGTTTTCTTTAGGTGATAATGCTTTCTGAGCGTAACAATGAGGACAAAAGAATGAATGAAATAAAAATAACAGGATATATAATTGCTAAAAACTAAACCAATATCGGCTGTGTCAAAGTTCACATCCTAAACTAATTTTGTTGAATGGTACTTCTACACGCCATAACATTTCTTTCCTCAATTTTTCTAACCTAATGGATGTTTAATTGTTGTCAGACAACAGGTTAGTTGATTGGTCAGACAACAATTAATTACCTGAAAGCTTCATTTACATCTTTTTCATAATTATTCTGAATATAAGTTTATATAGCTCCAGTTGAATATTAAATACCCATCTAAGCATTTACATGCATTACAAAGTTTTAATGAATATTAAGGCTAATAATATATGCAGGTTGAAATCAGTTACTGTTATGTGAAGATTAATCAGTTACTGTTATGTGAAGATTAATCAGTTAATGTTTTATGAAGATTAATCAGTTAATGTTTTATGAAGATTAATCAGTTAATCTTACATGAAGATTAATCAGTCAATGTTACGTAAAGATTAATCAGCTAATGTTACGTGAGGATTAATCAGTTAATGTCACGTGGAGATTAATCAATTAGTGTTATGTGAAGATTATATATATATATACAGGTTTTAACAGGTTAAGGTTATGTCTACATTAAACCTATATATGTATGCTTTAATAGCTTCAGGTTACGTCAAGGTTAAACACATGGTAGGTTTTAATATGGTAAGATTATGAGAAGATTAAAAAACATAAAAACTAAACATACTAATCTTTGAAACGCATGCATCATGGTCGTCTTTTCCCGGTCATGCCCCTGGTAAAAAGCAATTTCTTCGCTAAATCAAAAAAACTGAATTATTATCATCGTTAATTATTTTCAAAAATATATGAATGGGAAATTCTAAAGCTTACTTTCAGATGAAATTTTACTTTATTAAGACTCTAGAAAGCTAGAACTTACTTTTTTAAAATTTATATCCAACCGAAACTTAATTTATAATGATATATCAAGGGAAAAAAAAAGTTTTATAACATTACGCTTCATTGAATCTAGTGATTCAAAATTCCCATTCTTTCGCTCTCTATCAAATATATTATATAAAATTGTTTATAAATATATATATATTTCTATATATTTAATTTATTTTTATGGGGGACCTTTAATTTCAATATACATATCTAAAAAGCTAAGATAATTCCGAAATCTCATGTCACTTATTTTCTAATACTTTGGCTTATGGTCTTCTTGAGGCCAAAGGCATTAACTACATTAGCTAATAATTAGAATTAGTGAGAATAATTAATTATACCTATTTGTAATAAGACGTGAATTTACATATCGGAATTCACCTTCCAATTTTTGTTCAATCATCGTCAATGGGCCAATAGGTCTCCGCAACCTAAAAGCATTTAAAAAAGGAAGTTTACTATCAATCAGATACCATCTCACCAGTTAACTGATTTTATTGGTCATACACCATTCCACCAGTTACCTGGTTACACTGGTTAAATGTGTTCCCACTGGTTAACTAAATTCCACCAGTTAGCTAATTACAATGATCAAATGTCATTCCATCCATTAAAAAAGCATAATTTGCATATATCCTGCATGGTCAAATGGTAAGGCAACTGGTGGATAATCATTGTTATCCATGCCTCATCTTGTCAAATTGAGTCAAATGCGAAAGGTTTCTATACACATATACAAGGCTTGACAAATCGCACGAAACCATGCTCAACTGCCTCATTTAAAAAAAAAAGGGCGACACTCCAGAATTATCCCGGTCACCAAGCTACTTTCATCGTCAAAACTCATGTTATACTCTTAAAATGAGTCTGAGAATTCTAAGCACCGCACCTGAATCAATGTATGCA
>QLNU02003225.1:10071885-10097139 GCA_006491805.2 Dysdera silvatica | reverse complement strand
TCTTGTGTCAACAGTTGATCAGGGTTGGCTATGCGGTTGTCGATATTACTCATTTTATAATAAGTAATTCCACTGTAAAAGAAAGTCAAGTCAATGTACATATACCCTCGTCATATTATATTTTCATATTAACGATTTGACCACATATCATTCTTCCACAAACGAATATTATGCTGGATAGTTGACCTCGTGCAACATAATATTCAGCTATGGAAAATATAAATAATAACTATGAAAATATAAAATATAACTATGGAAAACTGTGATATTCAACAGCGAGTCAGCAGCCATATGACTTTCTATAAAATGTTATATAAACACTCAACAGCTTTAAAAAAATTCACATTTAATGAAAAGGGTTGCGTATCTTATGTGTTTACCACATTTATGCCCCATACTACTGTATCACATTATTTTCTAAAGTCTTTTCCTCAAACAAACTGTAGCTTTTTATTATTATTTATTTAACTCAAATATTTCTCAAGTCCAACAAGACTTCTTACACAGTCCACCTGAGGTGCTGCTAATCTATTTCATAAAACACTCATATCTGAAAAGGATTCCTAACGAGCTTTCCTCACATGTGTTGCTTGTCTCTAATGTTAAGGACTTCTTTAACAATTCTCCTCCGATGCCGTTTATCTATTCCACTAAGATCTTCTAACATCTATAGGGAACAGCTTTAAGGGTACTTTTCTTTTCCAACATGAAAGGTTTGTTTGTATATTTTACATCTTAAAGCTGGTGTGGGTCATTCGAAATGGAACTGATGGTTTAACGTGACATCCGAATCATAATAGATTTTTCCTTAGCCAAGCTCCCTTGGGATCAAATCCAGCCCTGTAACCTGTCTTAAGACATATATAACCACCTCTAACACTAAACATCACTTCCAAAGTCTAAGACAGACTTCTTTAAAAGTCCCCCTCTCATTTTATAATAAGTAATTCCACTGTAAAAGAAAGTCAAGTCAATGTACATATACCCTCGTCATATTATATTTTCATATTAACGATTTGACCACATATCATTCTTCCACAAACGAATATTATGCTGGATAGTTGACCTCGTGCAACATAATATTCAGCTATGGAAAATATAAATAATAACTATGAAAATATAAAATATAACTATGGAAAACTGTGATATTCAACAGCGAGTCAGCAGCCATATGACTTTCTATAAAATGTTATATAAACACTCAACAGCTTTAAAAAAATTCACATTTAATGAAAAGGGTTGCGTATCTTATGTGTTTACCACATTTATGCCCCATACTACTGTATCACATTATTTTCTAAAGTCTTTTCCTCAAACAAACTGTAGCTTTTTATTATTATTTATTTAACTCAAATATTTCTCAAGTCCAACAAGACTTCTTACACAGTCCACCTGAGGTGCTGCTAATCTATTTCATAAAACACTCATATCTGAAAAGGATTCCTAACGAGCTTTCCTCACATGTGTTGCTTGTCTCTAATGTTAAGGACTTCTTTAACAATTCTCCTCCGATGCCGTTTATCTATTCCACTAAGATCTTCTAACATCTATAGGGAACAGCTTTAAGGGTACTTTTCTTTTCCAACATGAAAGGTTTGTTTGTATATTTTACATCTTAAAGCTGGTGTGGGTCATTCGAAATGGAACTGATGGTTTAACGTGACATCCGAATCATAATAGATTTTTCCTTAGCCAAGCTCCCTTGGGATCAAATCCAGCCCTGTAACCTGTCTTAAGACATATATAACCACCTCTAACACTAAACATCACTTCCAAAGTCTAAGACAGACTTCTTTAAAAGTCCCCCTCAAACGCTGCTTCTCTGTGAAACTAAATTCTTCAGAAGTCAGAGAGAGAGAGAGAGAGAGAGAGATTTCCTCAGGAGTACACCCCCAGATGCCATTTATTTCTGACTGCTTGTTATTTATTTTTTATGGTGTAAGGTCAACTAAGGTCATCAAGGCCCTTAATAAAAAGAGCCTTGCTGGCCAGTGGCTTCTAATCAAGTATCTAAGTTTTAAGGTTTAATTATGACTATGCCGATATAGAGTTACTCTTATTTCTAATACTGTGCTGAAAAAATATCTAAACAAGGACTTTTCAAGGACAAATCATATTTATGGCTGTTTTCAAGTACATTTCAACGGCCTTGACTTGGCAAAAAAAAAATTCAAGGACTTTCAAGGAATGTGAGAACCATGAAATCCCATTAAAAATTTAGTTTCAGGGGGGGGGACGGTCCCCTAACCCCCCTCTGGATATGGGCATGGGTACAGGACTAATGGCTTAAAGTGGTTGTCAAACCTAGCTCGTTATGTTCGAAGATGACAATCGTCACTCGGGCTCTTACGTGAAAACGACAGTAACTATTTATACTCGTGTAGTATTTGAAAAAAAAAAAAACTACAGTGAAAATCGGTTATAACGACCTCCAAGGGACCGTGAAAATTCGGTCGTTATAACCGATAGTCGTTATAAACGATATCTTTTTAAAATCATAGTAGCCTATAGCAATGTACTCTAGAGTTTTATATATTATTTTGACAGCAAAAAAAATATTAAACTGTTTGGTTTCAAAATTAAATAAAAATATACTTAATTATAATGAATTTGATTTCAGTTTATATTATGTTATAGCAACACTTAATACATAGTACTTTCTTAGTTTTTTAAATTGAAAAAATTGTAGAAAATACTACTAAAGTATATAATGTAGAAAACAAATGTAATAAATAGTATTTATTATATTATACTAATGACTTCAGAACAGTGCCGGTTTAAGAGTTTTGTGGGCTCTACACTGAAAAAATAGAATGGGCCCCTTAAGAATATGACCCTCGTGATATTCAATTAATAAATCACTTTTTAAGTTTATTATCTTTAATATTCAGGTTTAGCAGTAATAAAAATTTCTCAGACATTTGTAACTAATAGAGATTAGAATAACACTTAAATTTTGATAACTAACTTTAAATTTTAATAACTAACCTACGTGGTTCTGCTTTATGACTGTCAAGTCGCGTCGTTATATCCGATACGAATTTCCCTACTTAGAATCTACGTAGACTACAAAATCGCCGTCGTTATAGCAGGTTTCGTCGTTATATACGATGTCGTTATAACCGATATATTTAGTATGGAGTAGAATAGCAAACCAAACTTCTTGTAAAAATTCCGTCGTTGTAACTGGCGTCATTATAAACGATTTTTACTGTACTGTATTGTGTGATGTGACACATAACAGAACTGGTTGTCATCATGTGATACTGTTGAGGAAATGATTGTCTTGTGTGACACTTCATCAGAGTTAGGGCACTGCGTCATAACACTTGTTCAGAATTTGCGTATTGTTTGTTTAGGTGTTTTATGGCGCAAGAGCATCTGGGCTATACTGCGCCAATTGAGGTATGTGAGGTGTATTGTGTCACATGACACTTTTAAAAAATCATTGCACTCATGTGATATTATGAAAGAAATTATTTATATTATACAATTTGTGTAGTATATCATGTGATTCTTAAAAAAATTATTGTAGTGTGTCACATGATTTATAAAAGAAATTGTCGCATTTGTGTGATATTTTTAAAGACATCGCAAACTTACTTTCATCAGATTGTTGACAAGGGACAACTGAAAACAGAAAATACAAATGAATAAATGTGAAATGATACATTAATATAGCCACAATAAAGTTTTGGTTGTGGTAATGCAACAACACATTAACCTAATTCAATTTTATTTATTTATAAAAATAAATCAAAACCTTACCACCGGCATTGCGAGAATAAACGCTTCGAGCGACTTCTGAAAAAGTCCAACGTCTGCTGTAATAACCGCTCTAAAAAAATTTGAGAAAATGAATTAACAGTTGACTGATAAAAAAAAGACAACCTTTCACCCAGCTTACACAGAATATTAATCAACTAAATTATTACTAATAATATTTACAACTGAATATTTTAATAATTATAATATTTGTGTTTTAGAGTGCAAAGAGCGTGTTGCAGTGTGCCATACAGTTTTATTCGCTTGTTTGTTTTTTGGTTTTACGGCTCAAAGACTACAGTGGTCATGCTGCGCCGGGACCTACTGTTTTCCGAGGAATCCAAACTTCTGGACCTACAATTTTCCGAGGAATACGAACCTCTTGGACCTACTGTTTTCCGAGGAATCCGAACCTCTTAAGGCCTAGGGAACCAAACCCCGGACTACAGTGAGCAGTGCGATCTTTATGAGATCTCTGAGTAAGCGTTCTTTGCACTGCTGGGAGTCGAACCCGGATTAGCCGCGCAATAGGAGAACGCGTTACAACACTGCGCCACTGAAGGCCATGTGCCCTACAGTTTTACGAGAAATATGAACTTCTGTTGCACAGGAAACCTAATTCTGGTCTACCATGGGCAGTATAAAATGGCACTAATTCATACCAATTGGATTGAACCTGAATTAACGGCATGATAAACAAACATGTTACCTGTGCGCAATCGTTGGGGGATAATTATCAATAACCTGTTTTAGGCATTCAAATTTGGAATAACTATTTAGAAATTTGGCTCAAAGTTTTGGTGAATTTGGTGACAAATTTTTTGGGCGATCATTTCACTAAGCCATGGAAGCTTGGCATAGTATACTCAGATTAAAAGAAGAATTATTTAACTATACAGCTACGACCAAAGTTATGCATGTGTTATTACCCGAGTACTCAAGCTGCTTAAAGTTAATCAGCTGGATTTTTCAGTTTTTGCTTTGTTTGATTGCATTTTACAGTGCAAGGACAGCAAAGGTCATGCTGCGTTGGGACCTGTAGTTTTCCAAGGATTCTGAACCTCTTAAGGCTTAGGGAACCAAACCCCAGACTACAGTGAGCAATTAATCGGTAAGCGTTCTTGTTTTTCTTTTTTAAGCACAATTGGGAGTCAAACCCAGGATGGCTGCTCACTATACGAACGCATTAACGCTGGAACACCACAGGGTCCAGTTGAATTTTTATGACGCAAGGATCATATTCTATTACCAAGGTCCTTAGAGATATAATGCGTGTTGCAAGTATTCAAGAATAACACCTCGCAAAACATGATGCATTCTGGGTATCCAAACAATTCAAATGCAGTCATAACACCACCTTCCAGGAGACTGTTACAAATGACACGTTATGTTGTTACAAATAATGACATCAATACACAAAAACGATTCCTGTACACACCTTTCAATAACAGTGCCGTTATGAATCATCCAAATATCACACATTGTCCTCCCAACTAAGGAGGCGGCAACCAGAAGCAAATAAGCTACCTTAAAACAAAAATAATCGTGAATTAATACATAACAATAATTAACACAAATTACCATTAATTTGTCAATGATAATCAGTAATAATTAATTAACAAGTAGTAATAAGTGCTGATTAACGAGTAATGATTAACAAATAATAACTAGTGATAAGTAATAATTAACATGAATTTATATCTAATAGCTACTATGGATTAACAACAATTAATGGTTAAGATGGAAAGCATAAAATTCCCATTAGTAATATAATTCGGTAAGTAAACACCATGGAAGAAAATAAGAGAGCTAGTGTCGATATACTTATTATTAACCCCCAATAATATTAAAGCAATTAACACACTGTGTATCAAATGATTAATAACTAATATTGTCAGCAAGAAATAAAATCATACCTCGGATGAAAAAATTCCGGGTATTAGAATTTTTAGTATCTGATTAAGTTGCCTGTAAAAGAAAAATGGATGTTATGCATTAAACTTTAATAATTTTAACAGTTTCAAATCAGAATTATTACTAAACCGTTTATGTTTAAAGCTTCTTTAGCTCTGCTTGAATAAACGCTAATAACCTGAATCCCATGTAACAGTACCTGCACCAGTCTTTTTGAAAGGGCAGGAGAGCAAATGTTTTTCAATACCAAAAAATTCGTTAAATCCTAAATTTTGATATTGGTGCCGGGGCGGACGGAGTCCTCTCAAAGGGCACATACCTTGGATTATCGGAGGACGTAAGTCCTATAGCCCGTGGGGGTACACCAGCCCCTGTATTGGTGAATCATAATACGATAAAAACTCCCTTAACAAATACATTTCAGGTACAGTCAGATAAAAATTCCTATTGCAAGAATCCCTGCAAAATAATATATCCCCCCCCCCCTCATTTACGATCACCCCTCTTTTACAGACAAATTTTCCCATTCCATGAATGTCCGCTACCAAGGGATTTTACTATTTTGCTATTAGCAAATCGTAATACTGCTGCTGCTGAATTATATTGCCATTTATTTTATATAAATCGAACACTACGCAGATTAAATCAAACAACAATGTCAATCAATCAACGTTTATTGGCATAGTGATACCATCGGCGTCGGTATCACTACGCCAATAAACGTTGATTGATTGACATTGTTGTTTGATTTATATTGCTATTGTCAAATTATAGCACTATTTATGATATTACTATTAGAAAATTATCATATTATTATTTAGTGAATCATCATATTACTATTGGCAGATCATCATCAAATTGCTATTAACAGATTACTATCCGATTTCTGTCGATCAGCCTGGCTTTAGAATTCTACGCCTCACAACTACTTACAGCTTAACCTAACTGAGTGGATGGCTTAATATACTGTTTAGGCATATGGCTATACCTTTTTTTTACATATAGCTTAACACAATTAAATAGCTCGGCCTGATTCGTGACTTACCATGAATCGAGACATGCCTTTTTTCCTAGAAAAATGGAGATAAGACACGAATCATTTGAGTTTTATGATACAAGGACAGTTACAGTTGCGCTGCACCAGGGTCCACGTTTTCCAAAGGATCTGAACTTATATTGCCTACAGCATCAAGCGTTTTCTGCATGGTGGGCAGATGTTCGTTTTGTTTTATTTATGCTTCTTATTTATGTTTGGTATTTTTTATGGGGTTGTTCTGTTGTAGTTTTTTGTTGGCTACGATGCACCATTTTAAGAATTTTTCAAATTATTTAATTTCAACAGATGTCGGGCTCTCTCCGACGATTTTTTAAAATCAGTTAAATTCACCGGAATTGTATGTGTAGAATTCATACAATCGCACCTGAAGCGGCGAATTCTACACATACAATTCTGGCGAATTTGACTGATTATAAAAAAATCGCCGGAGAGAGCCTCACGTCTGTTGACATTAAATAATTTGAAAAATTCTTGAAATGGCGCATTGTAGCCATTTGTGAAAACCTTGAATGTGGTGGATGCAAATACTAAATTCACTGTAGTGCCCGAACGGCTAATTTTTGGAAAAAAATTCACTAAACAAAAAATGTTTATTTTGATGTTCTTCACCTGTTACACATACTTGGCAGTTCCCAACTCTTTTCCAGTGTGTTAAAAAAGGCAGTTTTAGGCTTATTTTCACTAAACAGTAACACAGATCAAAATCAGAAAACGGAATTATGGATTTTTTTGTCTCTGCTGTATTATTAGCTCATTCACTTAAATTATGTATCAAAAATTGCATTTAATTCATGCAATTGGCTACGTAGCAACGTGATGGACGTAAACAGTAGTTACGCTCTACAGCCAAACCGGCCCCCTTGCGGACACGGGGATATGGACAAACATGCCTTATTTGGTGTCCCCTATCACCCCTTAAAGTTTTGCCAGATATTTTCCAAACACCCTGTATATATATATGCATTGATTAAGAAAACAAAATACAGTGGAAGTTATCTCGAATCTTGTAGGAACAAGAAAAAAATGGGATGGAGAGGTTTCTGTATGTAATCTATGTACACAATACACATAAAAACGGAGAGGAATATACAAGTTTCAAGATACATGTTCTATATTGAAAAATGGTTCTCTAAGTCATAAACGAAAAATTTACCTAAAGAACCGGAAATCGACTTGTACCCGTTCCTTCTTTTCTGCTTTCTGAAATGATGCAAGAACATGCAGCAACTTAAATATTTAGGTTTCAATGATTTCACATTTACAAACATTGTGGAAAGCAAACTTTTCATGTGGAAATTTTAAATCTTACAAAATAATAAATACAGAAAAGATGAAATAGGTATAACAAGCAGAAATACATTCCCTTTCTCAACTTTAAACTGAAATTAGGATAACAGGAACTTACTTGAGCATATGCACAAGCGACTTCATCTGTTTGTTCCGCCCTTAAAAAAATAAACGAATTAAAAGCATAAACCAATGCTGATTAACTTCGTTCATTTAGCAAAAACACATTTGCAAAATAAAGTTTTTAGAAAGACTCCAATTTTTTAATAATCGTGTACTATCACAACTAGATGGTGGAAGGCCCATGTCAGGGACGCAGCCAAGGATGGGCATAAAATCGGCTGAAATAATTCATGGGGGGGGGGATATGTCCTTGGCTAGGGAGGCACAATCTAGATCAGTGGTTCTTTAACTTTCCTAGCCAGCGGACGCGGACTCCCTACAGAAATCGCTCATCCTCTTGGACCCCCAAAAATTAACTCAAAGTTTAAAGCCTGGAATTTTCATCATACATATTTATTTCTAGTGTTTCATCACTGATTTTCACCATTTAGGGAAAGAATTTTTCGTTCCCTCATAATTTATTCTTAGCATTAAACAGTAAATGCTCTTGCCTTAGTATTTTTCCAAACCTTTTAGGAACACTGTGAGGATTTAGCGGACCCCCCCGATATGGTCCCGCGGACCACAGTTGAAAAACCGCTTATCTAGACAGTTCTGGCGGGGGCACAAAATCATCTTGCTACGGTGCTGCACAGTGAGGTGGAGGGGGGGGATTCTAGGACCCTTACCAACCCCCTCCCCCCCAGGGCGTACGCCTATAAGTACAAAGCAGGTCAATGATCACAATTACATGAAATGCTGAAAAAATTACCTTTTCCGTCTTCTCCGAAGTCGGAGACTTGAAGCCCAATATATTCCAGCAACCAAAGCTCCGATCATCGCTGAATTTCTCGCAGCAATCTTACTAAAAGCGGGAGCCATAATTTTGCCTTTGAACGAAAAGCAAAATTAATGTAAATATCTCACTTATATAATCAATTTGGATCACTTGTGTAATAAATTTAGATCAGTTATGTAATAAAATCAGATCTCGTGCAATTCCTTTATTTTTAAGACCTCTAGACTTGAGTGAGTTTAGATCTTACCTGTGTTATGAACTTAGATCTCGTTTATGAGGAAAATTGCCGGGTCATTTACTAGCGCTAATCACTAAGGAGAGTATAGAAAACAAAATACAAGAAAGTAATGTATCATCACACGTGTTGCCAAACTTTGAGATGATTGGATACAGACACTGAGCTCTATCTAAATTAGAGCAGAGACTCCCTATTCAACAGTACAACGGCGCCTGAAGCCAGTTTTCATTCTGCGGAAAAATGTATTTCGTAAGCGAATTAGGCAAGGTATCTGTGAATGAGTATTGAAACCCATAGCTAACAGGTGAACGCGTAGTGTTGATTTTCATTTTAGCCATAAATTTATTTTATGATTTGCGTTTCATTAAATTGTAACGACGAAAATAATGGTCAGTTTCTGCTCAGCTTATGGATATACAAATCTTGGTTACATCCTATTGTACCCGCGTCTTTTTAAACTACGAAACATGCCATAGTTTAAACTCATGATGGAACAAAAGCATCTATGAAATACTTTTCCATATTTATAAGTGCGGAAAATTTATTACCTAAACTTCGTACTTAAAAAATTCGAAAAATTAACTTTAAGCTATATTCAAAGTGGACGCGTACTTTTTACGGAGGTAAAGTGGTCAGACAATGCGCAATGTTACATTTTACCTTAGGGTTATCGTTAAATTGTTGAAAATGGGCGTTCAATGAGGATGCCGATTTTGGTGGAGTTGCTTGAGATGGAATTGGCGTCGGGTGCTGTTATTGTCCTCAATTGCATGTGAACTTAATTTAAAAAAACTGAAAATCATTTATCAGTGAATTGGAACAACTGCAAAGAAAATTTATCTGCGTGTGCTTTGTTGCACTGTGTGTTTAAAATCGATGAAAAGTTATTTATGCCGCATAATGAATAATTAAATGGAAGAAAAGGAAAATACAGTAAAACTCAGCCATATCGTTATAGCTGAGTTCATGCTTATAACACATAGATCAAATAAATAAATAAATATACGCTAGATTCATTTACATTTTTTTATATCATGTGTGTCATTAATCACTGAAACTAAAAAATAATATTTTAATATTTTATTCATTAAATATTAACATCTTTCAAAACCTCGAAAATAGTAGTTGTTAACTGAGTGTGATGATTCATATAACTTAGCATATTAATTATTATTAAGGATTATACACAAGTACGAGTTTTGCCATATGGTCATATCGAATAAAGATCATAGCGAAGAAAATCCTCCACTCTCTTGATGATCGTTATCACCAAGTTTGACTGGTTCTACCCCGTTTCGCCGAATGCATTTCTTAAAAAAAGGGGGCGTCATCGATGGGCTTGAAGAAAAGGGTGTGCCTAAACTACGTCAGGGGAAGTGTTGCGTATTACTCCTCTCACATAATTATCAACTACGTTTTTATCGATAATCTATTTAACAATCGATGATTTTATTTACTTTTCAAGTTATTATAAAAATATACCCATATTAATTTTATAATTTATTTATATTACTTACCTGATTCTCGAAAACTATAAATACTATGATTACCAATTTGAACCAAAACTTTGGAATGGACTACAAGAGGAATTCAAAAAATTGGAAAGTAAATAAACATTTAAAAAAGTCTAAGAAAATATTTGATACAGGGTAATGGAAACTAAAAAAAATGGAAAAAACATAAGGAAAGGATGAGTGATTCACAATTAGTTGTGTGTCATCTTTGGAATCAGATTGTAATCTTAAGGTCCCATGCATGTTATATTCTTGCTGATATTTTCTTGAGACCTTTCATTGTAGAGTCTAATATGATGTACTTTTAGTATATATTGTCTGTATTATCGCTGTAGTTACACAGTATATTGTTATTATGACTTTACAAATGAAGAATAAATAAAGCAGTGATTTACACACAGCAAGTTCTCCTCACGACTCGATTTCACGAAGTTCACACCAGCCATGTTTGTCTATGATATTGGAAATGGCTGGGCTGGGCCCACCTTCAATTATAACCACGCCGTCAAAGTGCTCTTATAACCCCGCCTTCTTTTTCGGCGAAATGTCCAGGACACCGTTTGACTATAGATACAGGCCTGCACAAAAGTTTAGACACAACACAAATTTGAGTATAACAAAATACTATTAAAACTGAAGAAGTAGGAACTTTAATATTACGAAGTATGAACACATGTAATATGCAAATTAAAAATTTGAGAACAGAAATCACATCAGTAGCGAACTTGCTGCAATATATAACTTAAAATAAGTAAAATATGTGGCACAAAAGTTTAGGCACAAACATAAATTTTAGCACTTGCATAAGGAAATGAACAATTTTAATAATCAATGTAGCCACCATTACTTCGTATTAGATTAAATACGCGGTCGTTCATTGAAAGCACAAGATTTTGAAAGGTTTCTGGTTCAAAATTAAACCACGCTTCTTCTATAGCCTTTTTAAGTTCTAAAACGGACGGATATTGCTTTCCATTGGCATACACAACATTCGTTAGTATGCCCCATACATTTTCGATGGGATTACAGTCAGGACTAAGAGCAGGCCAATCGAGAACTGTAATATTTTTAGCGCTCATCCATTCTTTTGTTGACCTGGATGTGTGGATGGACGCATTATCTTGTTGGAAAACCCAGTTTCGTCCACATAAAAGTTCGCCAAAAGGTAATAGGTGACTTTCAAGAGTTGCCTGGTATGCCTTGGAATCTTGTTTTCCATTCAAAAACGCCAAAGAAGTCTGTCCATTGAAGCTAAAGGCTCCCCAAACCATGACTGAACCTCCTCCTTGACGTCTGCTGAACCGACTTAAGGGGCGTTTTCGAAGATCGTGCCAGTAGTGCGAAAGGCCATCGGGACCATCTAAGTTCCACTTTTTTTCATCACTAAATAACACCTGCAGCCATTCGTCACTGTATGATATGTGCTGCCTTGCCCATTGTAGTCGTGCTTGTTTATGATGTAATTGCAAGCAGGGCTTGCGGCGCATTTTTGCATATCTCAAATGCCTGCATTCTACAATCCTTCTACGTATGGTTTCTCTTGACACTCGCATTGCTAACGTGTTTTTTATTTGATTTGCAGACAGGCTTTCATTTGAAGCCAATCTTCGTATTTGTCTATCATCCCGAATGCTGGTCACTCGAGGCCTCCCAGATCGTGATTTTGGTTGATACTGATCACCCCGGGATAACACTCGATAAATGCCTCGCTTTGAACGGTTCAATGCAACAGAAATTTGAGTAACAGATTTACCTTTAGTTTTCAGCCTCCAAATCTTCAAAATCTCGTCATTCGTAAATTGCTTTGACTTCGGCATCGTTCTAAGCATTCTAAATTATTTCAGGCCTTATATAACAACTCTGGGAAACGCCCCTTCGATCACTTGGGAACTTCGCGCCGTTAATTTGCATAAATCTGACATATGTGCCTAAACATTTGTGGCATGCAGATTCCAATATTACGGTGTTGGGATATTTTGTTTCAGTACTTTTGGTAATCTTTTAAGTTGCACAATTTATTATTGGTTCTAGGATTATTTAGATACAATATCGGCGAAGTTCAATGCAAATTCTCGCTTTTATTTATAATTTGCCTCTGTGTCTAAACTTTTGTGCAGGCCTGTATATGGAATGCATCACATAAGAACCAGGCGCAAAGTTAAAGTTTACTCGCTTAATAATACATTAATGAATTATATATAAAATTATACTCAATCCATATACTTCTTGTGATTTTTAACTTCCCAAAAGCCGAGTTTAAGAAAGTAAAAAAAATCCTAGATATTTATGTTGAATGCTCCTTCAGTAACTTGTTGTTGCTAACACAGGCGCAAAGTGGTGAATCGAGGACTACCATGGATGACCTGAGGGAATGCAAGGGGTGCACTTGAACCCCTAAACGAACAAAAAGTATGAAATAAGAATGCTTTTTTGTTTGTTTGTTTGTTTGTATGTGTGCGTGCGTGCGTGCGTGCGTGTACTTATTACTTAATTATTTCAGAAGATCACTACTGAAAAAAACAAACTGACGTAAGCTGCTATTATTTTTTTTTTTTTTCAATAATCGAGACAGGCTAATGAAGAATAATTAAAAAACTGTACATTAAAAGGTACCAAATCTTGTTAATCTGGATTTAGAGAAAAAAAATTCTGTCCTTTCGACTAGAAGGGGAGGATCAGACCCCCACAGCCTAGGTTCCAGCGGGGGCTCCTAGACTTCATTCGGGCCCACGAACTGCAGCGCCTGCTGCCCCCCTCTCATCGGCCCTGGTTAATAGTGGTGAGTTTGAATTCCGGTGAATCATAAGCTTACTGGATTCGGTCACGTAAGCTTCATTATAACGAACTATAAGCAGGATTGTATTATTTGGAGAGCTCGAATTAGCGTAATGTTGAGCCACGTAGAAAAGATTAAAGCAAAAAATTGAAAGAACTTGTTTACATTTTTGTACGACGCAAGGACAACAAAGGACATGCGATGGCGGGGTCTACAGTTTTCTGAGGAATCTGAACCTTCCCTGCAATGGGAACTAAACCTCGGACTACGGTAGGCAGAAGAAAAAACGCTCATTCTACGATATCATTAGCAATCGAATCAAGGTTAATTGCACAATAAGTATGTGTACTGCTATTACTCAACCATAAGGCATTGGCCCTACATTTTTCCGAAGAATCCCAAGCTCCTAAGACATAGGGAACCAAACACTGGACCAATATAAACAGCTAGTCTTTTTATTTATTTATTTATTTATTTATTTATTTATTTATTTATTATTTTCACTGGTGGAAGCCGAACCTGGATTAACGGTACGCTGGAAGAACGCATTACCATTGCTCTATTGTAGAGGCAATTTAAAAGTGAATTTTAGATTAATTCTTGGTTTCGAATTAATTATGTTAAAAGAACTAACATTTTCCAAGTTTTTTCACTTTTCCATGATAAAATTATGATATACACAGAAATGGAGAGAAAAATGTCAAAAGTATTATATAGGAATAATAATGATCGGCGTTGAAACTCGGAGAACTGCGCATAAACTAGGCCACGTTCGGCCCTCGCTATATGACGCCTGCTTTCATCTTTAAAAATACGCTGGTTCATAAAAACACGGTTGATAGTATAATTATTTTGCCTTGTTGGAAAGATCCTTTAATGACCTTTCTGTGCCAAAATAAACTTTTTATATTAAGTGGAATGTAAAATATCACAAGTTGAATTTTTTAAAATGCCATGAAATACAAACCATCTCCTAACTGAAGTGCCCTGATATTTTCGATAGTATTCGACACTTATTTATAATTGACGCTTGGTGTTTAATGGAATATACCGTAGAAATGGAGTGTCAATACGGGAGCTTGAAGAAACTGAAAAAATTAGCTGAAACAAAAGAGTGAATCCAGGAAATATAGGAAGGTTGGTCGCCCTAGTGTTACTAGCTTCTGATGGGGAGTGCTACATAGCTATAACTCCATATATTCATATGCATATACAAGCTTACATTGTGGAAGCTCTTCAATCCGATATTCATTGGTTCGGCACATTCTATAATCCGGCATCGATCGAGCTGCTCGCGTTCGGTTTTTTCGGTTGGATTCGGGCGTTTGTTGACCTTGTCCGCCAGGTCGGATGAAGAAGAAGACATGGCAGATGAAGCTGAAGTCACGTGGAAACAGGCTTCTGACGTATTAAATATATTTGTAAAATTTGCCGTATCCAATAAAAGCTATAACTCTTCAGAACTCATAAAGTTGTGTATAATCTGTAACGATTGTTTTTAAGAAAAGATCCGAATCAGGAGACAACTTGATGTAGGAGTCTTTTTTAAACACTAACGCTCATGTGTATTTATTTTTGCCATAGAGCAGCTTATTGCAACTTGTTTTAAATATCACTGCACTGTATTAATTTTTCTTTGGTATTCCCGTTAAAACCATATTGACGTTCGATAATCCGGTAAAATCGCTAATCCGGCACGACCATGGCCCCGAACGTGCCGGATTAAAGATATCCTACTGTATGTGCGAAATTTGATCGCAATGGGGAGTTACAACCCATCACCAACATCTCCCCTGCGTACGCATATTCAATAAAGTGAATTATGTTATTTATGAGGTTACGTTATTGTGCCCAATACGTTAACAGTTATGTAAAGTAATTGAATGTGCTTACTACGCTTTTACGGATATTAAACATGCCTGTTATCAGGGGCGCTGACAGCCAACGCGGGCCTCCATGACCCCTTCCCTAGGCAGCGGCGTAGATATTTTTTCTTTTTTGGGGGCTGGAGCGGGGTTGAACCCCCAAATGAATGAAAATTACGAAATAAGAAAGCATTTTTTTTTACTTACTTACTTATTACTTAATTATTTTACAAAATCACTGCTGAAAAAAGGAACTAACGTAAGTTACTATTTTTTTTTTCAATAATCAAGAAAGGCTAATTAATTAAAACAACCCTGTGTATTAAAAGAGTTCAAAATCCTATGAATCTGGATTTAGAGAACAATTTTTCTGGCCTTCTGACTAGCAAAACTAGTCTGGCAGGGTCGAGCCTCCCCAACAGAATAAATCCGTGTCAGCGAGGGCCCCTAGATTTCCCCCCTCTCGTCGGCCCTGCTTATTACACGTCATATCCTCTTAATATAGATTATGCGACATATCTGTTCGTAACTATACATTCTAAGCTAACTTATTTTATGACATTTTTGACAGCGACTTACAAAACAAAAACAAAAAGGTACTTGAATCTGCATGTTCGTACTAGCCCATGCCAGGTTATAAAATGAATCGATTACATTCCATAGCTTGATATAATAATTTATTTTATACCAAAGGAAGGAAACAACTTCATTAGAACATGTTCTACGAAAAAGAAAATAATCTGAAATGGGAATCGGTCTTGCAACATTAATCTCTAGAGTGCTAGTGGAAACGGTTCTAACTGGGCGGT
The DNA here is from genome assembly GCA_006491805.2 of Dysdera silvatica. Lineage (NCBI taxonomy): Eukaryota > Metazoa > Arthropoda > Arachnida > Araneae > Dysderidae > Dysdera > Dysdera silvatica. The sequence goes on along the minus strand of QLNU02003225.1, from coordinate 10,081,013 downwards.
TCTGGTAAAACGTCGAAATGATCTCTTGGAGCTTAAATAAAAAATAATAAGGAGGAAACGATTCGCTGCAAAGAGATTACCCTTATTTCTAAATTAAATCGACCTCATTTTATCGAACGAAAAGTATGGCTTCAGTAATTTTTTGATAGTCACGTTTTCAGGAAGTGATACGCTTATATTTAAAATCTCTGATTGGGTTATTTACACACCCTTACTCAACCATATCTATCAATCTTCATATCGATAGTTGTATCTCAATGCGAGACCGATTTTTACAGACGCTGCTTTCAACGATTTATACATAATTTACAATTTTCAAAATCGTATTTCTCGGGCTCCAAGCGTCCTTCCCAAACGGCGTCATCCCCAAAGCATCCGAAAAGAAATAATTCTTAAAAAGGGGACGGTGTTCTAGCGATGTCCGAGGTTACCGGAATACAGCCAAGTGATACTTTCCCGCCGATGTACTGGCAATGTCCTTTGACATCATGACTCTGCTAATAATGCTGATAATTAATCTGCAAATATTTACAGCCGTAAAAGTAGTCAGAATGGCCTTTATGGTATTGTTTTGGTAAGTTTATGGTAAATAAAGATGCTCTTGCGCCATAAAAAGTTTATGGTATTGTTAATGAAATAAAATTAAAAGTTAAAACCATGAGCTAACAATATGAATTACTGTTGTTAAATAAATTTAATGTGCATGTTTATATTATAATATGCTTATATATTATATAAACCTTTATAAGGCACATATTAAACATGCATTAGGTATAAAAGGAGGATATGGAGGTACTAATATTTATATTTTGCTCGTTTTCATACATGCATTCTACATTTATTCTGTCTCTGGTTTCAATTTTCTGAGACATGATAATCTATCTAAATATTCAACGCATTTTACATTGCTCACTAAAGCAGTTGTCCCTAACTTCAGGATCGTAACTATATGGGGATGGCTGGCAGAGCGAAGTCCATCTGACCGCCCGCCATCATCTCCTTATTTTTCACTCCATTCTTTTATCACATGTCTTAATTTATGGATGTTCCGTGGAGGTGTTTGAGGAACAATGACATGATGATCAATTGCAGTACGGGGATGCTATAACGGACAGAAAGCAGGAGATCTAGTTAGGGCTAAAACAGACAGCCAATGATTTCTAACCCAAGATATTTTTTCATTGGAATAGGTTAATAAGGATTAGCGTTCAGGGGCGCCAAGAGCCAACGCGGGCCCCCAGGCTCTCTTCGACGTGCCTCCATTTCCCTTCCCCGGGCATTGGCATAGATATATTTTCTTTTTGAGGGGGGGGGTTGAACCCCAAAATGAATAAAAAGTATGAAATAAGAAGGCATTTTTTTACTTGCGTACTTCATTATTTTACAAGATCACTGCTGAAAAAAGAAACTAACGTAAGCTACTGGTTGTTATTATTATTTTTTTAATAATCGAGACAGGCTAATGAAGAATAATTAAAAAACTATGCATTAAAAATGTACAAAATCTTATTAATCTGGATTTAGAGAACAATTTTTCTGGCCTTCCGATTAGCATCGTAGTCATATTGGCGAACATCTCTATTATTTGAATGGGATCGTCGGCTTGAGATATGAATTTTGTACAAGATTGTAATCGCTGAAAGATACACTAAGTTTTCTAGATGCTACAGTTTAGTATAAATTTATCCTGTGTTCCTTAGAATATACTCCGGTATATATGTAGAGTTGTAAAAACCCGGGAATTTTGGGCAAATTGGAAACTTTGAATATAGAAATGAAAATAGCTAGAATAAAGGAGGTAGTCCCGTCCGCGCCTTTCTTCCTATTGGTCGATTCGACACAATCGACCAATAGGGAGAAAGGTGAGGATGGCAATACCTCCTTTATTCTAGCTATCTTGGTTTCTTCCCATCAAAGTTTCCAATGTGTCCAAAATTGCCGGGTTTTTTACAACTCCACATATATGTATCAACACGTAAGACCTTAGCCAGGAAAAATTGGGGGCATGCTATTATTTTTTTTAATTTTTAAATAAAAAAGCAGGAATATCAATCAAAAATATTTTGGGGGCAGGGCCGGACCCCCCGCATCATAGGTCCTTTCCAGAACGGACTCTTGACTTCATCCGGGACCCCTTCTCGTCGGTCCTGCTAACGTTATCATATATTATTTAAAATTTCACTCTCACTGCATCCGTAAACAGCTTTGCACATTAATGCAAATCCGTCCGGATATTTTTGACTAATCTCATGTGCCCCTCTATCGAAAATAGCAAACATGGATTGGAATTCTAGAACAAATTCTTTCCAGCTATGACACTAGATTGCACAGCAATCCCTTTTCGCAATATTCTTAAATTTTGAGCTTAAGTGTTTATTATTGCTCTAATCACTTGGAATTGTTTAGACCAGCAGTTCTTCAATTGTAGTACGCGAGACCCTATTAGGGGGTCCACCAGACCCTCCCAGTGTTCCACAAAGATTCGAAAAAATACCGAAACAAGAGCAATTACTCTTTAATGCTAAGAATAAATTATGAGGGAAGGAAAAATTCCTTCCTTAAATGGTGAAAATTAGTGATGAAACACTAGAAATAAATATGTATGATGCAAATTCCGGGCTTTAAACTTTGAGTTAATTCTTGGGGGTCCGCGAGGGCAAGTGATCTCTGAAGGGGGTCCGCTGTCTAGGGAAGTTTAAGAACCGCTGGTCTAGACTATTCAAGAAATACAATATTTAGAATAATATTAAGATACATATGCTGAAGCTGGTAAATTACAATTAGTCTGCATTTAAAAAAAAATAATAAAAAACTGTATTGTACGAGGGATGTTCTGAAAGTAAATTTCGTCATTTTATTTCACAGGAAAGTTGTATTACGAAGTGAGAAAACACATTGCCATAACAAAGGACAACCCTTTAACTATTTTTCCATATAGTCGTCAACGGCATTGATGCATTTGTCGTACCATGAAATTAATTTCAATAAATCCTCCTGTTAAAAATCGGTGTCCTGCGATTTCAGGGAGTTCTTCACAGCCTGTTGCACCTATCGAAAACATATCCTGCAAAAAGTTATCCTAGCCATAGAGGAGAGCCAATGTATAGATAATCTTATTAATATGAGAATTTCTGTAGGGGAAGGTGGGGCAGGTTGGGACACCTTAAATTCCTGCTTTGATTTTACACACAGAGGTTTTGTTCTCATAGGGGATCATAGATGGCAGCATAATCTACTCTACAATGTGTTTTGGAATTTCTAATGTTTGCAGGTAAGAATTCATCTGATTTTCTTTGTTTTGAAAGAGGTAGAAGTACATTAATGCGCAGTTTCATAAAAAGATTTCCCATGTGAGAAATAGAATGATTCAAATAGAAGCATGTGGTAAAGAAAACATGTACATTTACCATGATTTTAATGTTAAGAAATGCATTGTATTGTTAAGCCTAACATTCTGAGAGTTTCTAAAAGATAATGAGTAAAATGGGACAGGTTGGGACACGTAGTAGTAGTGGGGTACCTTGGGACACTAATGCAAAGAAATCTATTTGCATAGGTTTATATAAAAAAAAATTCAGCTTTAAATATAATTAAAAAAATACTACTTTTACTTAACAAACTTTTTTTCTTTTTTTTTTTTTGCAGATAAAATGCTATAACAACAAAAACGGTGGGATCTAGGAAAGGAATTTGTAAATATCCTGCTGTTGATGCTTCTATGCTGGAAGCAGCCTCAGAAAAAGTGTTACGTAATGAGAGGTCCATCAGAGTGGCTGCCAAGGCTTACTGTCTGAGTAAAACCACTTTTAGCCGCCATTTAAGTAAATTTAAAAAGAAAGCAGAACCTGATAAAAACTTCTACTATGAATCAAAACTAAAAAGCCCTTTGGTATTTACCAATTCTGAAGAAGTTATGCTAGTGGATTACCTTATAAAAGCATCTAAACATCATTATGGCTTAACAGTAACTGAAGTTAGAACACTAGCTTTTCAGTTTGCAGCAGGCATTAATAAAAATATGCCACCAAATTGGAATTTAGAGGAAAAGGCAGGAAGAGACTGGTATTTAGGTTTCATGAAGAGGTGCTATCAAAAGTTAACTCTTCGAAAATCTGAATCCACTAGCCTCTTTCGAGCTACTAGTTTTAACAGGGAAAATGTAAATGCTTTCTTTAACAATTATTAACAATTATGAAATAGTACTGAAAAGACGTGAATTTTCTCCTGGACAAATCTATAATGTGGATGAGTCCGGAATAACAACTGACCATGTACCTCCAAAAGTAGTAGCGGCTGAAGGAGTTAAATAAGTTGGACAGATGACTTCAGGGGAACGTGGACAGCCTGTAACCATTATTGCTGCTATCAATGCCATTGGCAATACTGTACCTCCGATGTTGATTTTTCCAAGAGAAAACTTCGAAGAGCACATATTGAAAGGTTCACCACCTGGAACCATGGGACCTGCCAATCTAAGTGGTTGGTTAAATCCAGAGATGTTTATAAAATATCTGAAACATTTTGTAAGTCATGTAAAACCTTCCTCTCAGGCACCCATTATTTTACTCATGGGTAATCATGAAAACCACATTTCCATTGAGGCGATTGACTTTTGCAAAAATCATGGAATCATTATTTTGACCTTTCCACCTCATACGTCTCACAAATTACAACCTCTGGATTGCACTGTGTTTGGTTCATTTAAAACTTGCTATAATTCTGCTTGAAGCCAGTGGATTTTATCACATGCTGGTCGTCCAATTTCAATTCATGATGTTGCTGAATATGTAGGTAAAGCCTTTCTACTGTCTTTTACACATGATAACGTTGTGTCAGGCTTCCGTGCATATGGAATTTGGCTTTATAACCGTGACACCTTTGGTGATGATGAGTTTCTATCTTACATTACAGATAGACCAGATGTTTCACTTGTTTCTGATGACTTGCACAAACCTTCAACTTCTTATACTGCACCAGTAAACAAACCATCGGGATCACCAAAAACACTGCAAGAAATTAAACCATTTTCAAAGGCAGGTCCACGAAAGAAAAACAACAGAGGAAGAAAACAAGGAAAATCTGTTATTTACACTGACACTCCTGAGAAAAAAAAGAATACTAGAAGAATCACTGAAGAAACAGGCAAAGAAATCTAAAATATCAAAATTCAGCTTAAGAATTTCCAAAAAGACAAGAAAGTTGGAATTTTCTTCAAGTAGTGAAGATGAAGAAACAGAGATTGCATAGTTAGTGAAAATGACAGCTGGGAGAAAACCACAACTAAGTGATTTATGCGATGATAGTGAAGATTAGGATAGTGATGTTGGTTCTTATGCAGACGACTAACATGTTTAAGAGGATAGTTTTGCACAGTCCAAGCACCAACTAACCAAGTGTAGGAGACCATGCACTGGTAAGTTTTGCGGTAAACGTTCTATTGTTTCATTTGTGGGTCACATTGAGAAAGTGGAGGATGGTGAGTGGAAACTATCGTTTTTGAGAAGACATGAGCTAGACTTTTCATTCTATTATCCAGATGAAGAGGACAAATCTTTTGTAGATCTCAGTGGCATTCTTTTGAAGTTGGAAAGTCCTAAAGAGATAATAGGGCAACGATGTCCTCTCTTAGAATTTGAACAACAGCAGTTTGTTAATGTGAAATATAAGATATGTTAATGTAAATGTATTAATTACCAATGTAAGTACTTACTGTTAGACTGCTGATCTACAAATACAAATCTATTAGTCAATTTATATTTTGTACGTATCTCTAATTTATTTTTAGTTTTCCAACCTGCTCCACTGAGTGGTGTAGGTTGGAACATTTTAAGGGTTTTCTAATTACTATTTATCAAGGTGAGATAATAAATTGAAATAAATTTTATTTGAAGTAGAAATGTCCAAAGTGCATGCCAAAATGATTTTGGAAAAATTTGGATAAATAGTAAAATTCATAAAAATCGTTCTGAAAAACTTCCCAAGGTGCTCTACCTTCCCCCATTGGTGATGAAAGCTTGAGAATGTGAAGTAACTGCATCCAATATCCACAACTGCTTTGTGAAAGCCAGCTTAAAAGCTGATGTCGAAGAAAATGAATCAGAATCTGATATGGGCTTGGCAGAATTACTAAATGCAAAATGGCAAAAGCTGAAAAACAATGCGGATGTTGTTGAACATCAGAGCTCTCTAATCTTTTGAATGCCGATGAAGATGTTGTGACCGCCGAATTTCCTATGGAGCATGAAATCTTGTAAAGTGTTAAAAAATGTAATGAAGAATTTACAGTAAGAGATGATGAAGATAAAAAGACTATTGAAAAACCTTCACAAGATGAAGTGATAAAAGCATTCCAAACAATCCGACGGGGATTACAGTTTGAAGAAAATGTTACAGATGACGTGTTCCGATATTTACAAAAGTGTGAGAATTTCTATGAACGAAATGTTTTTTATAAGAAACCTGTACAAAGCCAAATTAGTTTTCTGTTTCGAATATGCAGTATGAGAATCATATAGATGCAAGGTAAGCCTGGTCTTTGCTTTTTGTTATTAATTTGTACATACGTTTATATGAAAAATAAACTCGTTGAAAAAAAAAAAGATGTCAACTAAAATTAGTTTTTACTGTCCAAATTTAGCTTTTTTCATTTTATCGAAATTAAGTTTCATCATTTATGTTAATTTCTATTTAACGAATTTTCCTTATAACGAAGTTTTTCAGAGGAACGATGGCACTTCGTTAAATAGAGACTCGACTGTACACGTTTTAAACATTCACAGCTGCAGGATTCTCAATAGCTTCGTCACTAGGATCAACACCAAGTCCTGACGTTGCGTCCATGGAACAAACAGAAAGCGAAACGTTTTCCAGGAAGTCTCCCACAGTGAAGGCGTCTAGTAAGAAAAAAATGAAAATTTAAATTGTAAAATCACATAATTGTGCAAATGAAATATTTTACAAAATTTACATTTTATGGAAAGTCAATCCAATATATCCCTAGTCGATTTGCCCTCCCTAAATCTGAATTGAAAACCATTGGGTATATGGTTTTGGTCAATCAATTTAGTAATTCTTTTATGAATTAGTTTTTCAAATATTTTAGCAAATTATGACCATCCTTTTCCCTCCTTCTTGAAGTTAGGTATCATTAACATTGAAAATGTTCTTGTGGGGGGTTAATTGAAAAAAAAAAAGTTTTTTTCGTCAGGTTAAAAAAAAAAAGTCGAAGACTATTGTTGGAATAATTATGGTTCGTACTCTTTTGTCCTGATAAAATTTAAGGACTTTTCAAGGACCAAATAATGACTTTCAAGGACCTTACATTGGCAATCGCAATATACATAAAAATTAAAAATGCAAGACATTATAAGCATAATACGGAAATTAGAGCATTTACTTACACTGCTCCTTTTCAACTTAGCACGCCGACAGCAAAAGCTACCTTTCTTATATCCCTTGTATTATCCATGCTCAGTGGTCAAGGGAGGAAGGGGGCGTGTTCGAAGCACTAATGGCTTTGTTTCTGAAATAAGGAGAACTATACCTTTTTATTTTGCCAAAACTTGAGAAAGACTTTTGAGAAAAATTCAGGGACTTTTCAAGAACCATGATAATAATACTTTATTCATTTTCTACATACAGTGTACAGTTTCACTGGTAGGTATTATGATTACAGAAACATGTACTGATATACATATGTAATTTTTTTTTTTTGTCATACCGAATTATTTCACCTACATAATTTTTGCTTACACATACTTACGATTTTAACATACATATACGAATAAATTTTTCATACATAAAAATATCCACATACAGTGAAAATTGATTATAACCACCTCCAAGGGACCGTGCAAATTCGGTCGTTAATATAAAAGATATATTTTTAAAATCATAATAGCCTACAGTAATGCACTCTAGAGTTTTATAAATTATTTTGATAGTAAAAAGTATTAAACTTTTTGGTTTCAAAATTAAATAAAAACATAATTATAATGAAATTAATTTCCGTTTATATTATGTCATAGCTAGCTACACTAAATACGTAGTATTTTCTTAGTTTTTTAAATTGAAGAAATTGTAGAAAATACCACTAAAGTATATAATGTAGAAAACAAATGTAATGAATAATATTTATTATATTATACTAATGACTTCAGAACAGTGCCGGTTTAAGAATTTTATGGGCCCTACATTGAACAATAGAATGGGTCCTACCTTACAAATATGACCGTGATATTCAATTAATAAATCACTTTCTTTTAAGTTCATTATCTTTACTATCCAATTTTAGTAGCAATAAAAATTTCTCGGACATTTGTAAATAAACAAGATTAGAATATCGCTTAAATTTTGGTAACTGTAAATTTTATTAACTAACCCACATGGTTCTGCTTTATGACTGTTAAGTCGTGTCGTTATATCTGATACGAATTTCCTTACTTTCAATCTGCATACATTACGAAACCACCGTCGTTATAACCAATATATTTAATATGGAGTACAATAGCAAACCAAACTTCTTGTAAAAATTCCGTAGTTACATACCGTTGGTAGTTATAACCGGCGTTATTATAAACGATTTTCACCATATATATAACCGCATGCGTGTGTGTGTCTATGTGTGTGTGTGTGTGTGTGTATGTGTGTGTGTGTGTGTGTATGTATATATAATCAAACTTCTATAAGTCAAATTTTTCCTTATCGAATAAATGTAAAAATTTCAATGAGTTTTTTATTCTGTAAGTCAGATTTCTATAACTCGTAGTTTCTTCATCTTTCTTTTTTTTTTGTTGTTGTTGTTGTTGAAGTGCAGATTTACATTCTGTAGCTCGAAGTCTTGTGAGGAAAAGTTGTTTCTTTCAAAATACGTGCTTTCGATCAATGCGGAATATTGTGCAAAATATAAAACTTGATTTGGAAGGACGCTAGGTACACGTATTTCTCTTTCTAGTACAACACACGCGCACATACGAATAGCAAGTCTCACCATTAACCACGTTGCGCCATCTATTGGCGAAACTTTGAGAGAACCTTGTTTTTATCCGATTTTTAAAAACCAGTATTTCAGTTCCGGATTTATACGCTGTCCAATTGAAGTCGGGCCTACGGTCAGTGGCGTATGTAAG
>QLNU02003225.1:10037335-10050054 GCA_006491805.2 Dysdera silvatica | reverse complement strand
TCACTTTGTGACTATGTGTTAGTTTTATTATGTTTTGTGTCACCTTTTCTTGTAATCTCTCTTTTCTATAAGCATGCTTCAGACTCCCCCCCCTCCCCTGTCAGCAAAAAATAAACAAATCTGAAACTCCCTCCCCAAAAGATGTTTACGTAATGATTGAACGGCCCCTATATGGAAATTTAAATTTCCAAATTATCCGAAATTTCGCTTACCCGAAGTCAGGTCTGCCCACTTTATTTCAGATAATATTATGAAGTAATCTTTATGAAAATAAGCCAAAAAATTTCGTAAACTAAAATTACATTTTTTTAAACATTGGTAAATTATTGGGGAACTCAAACCCTTATTAAATTGATTGGGAAAGGGGTTGGGCCCCACGGACATATATAACGCTCACGCATGAGTGCTGCATTTCCTTTCAGAATGTGTGAAATATATGATCAGCGATAATAGTGTCGGATATTTTTTTTTTCAGTTCCTATAGCTGCCCAGATGATATATAGTAACATATTCTTAAAATTACAGATTACTTCTACAATTATTGCACAAGATATATGGTTTATTAAGGGATTTGGTGTGTACATTTGTAAATAGTCCAAAAATGGATTTTCTGCAGTGACGGCAGGGGCCGATTATGAATATTGGGGATCGAGCCAACTTGCATTTGGAGGCCCCTTTACGCAAAGGCATAAATTGGGGGGGGGGGGCGTCAAATACAGCGTAAACTGTGAGAAAACAAAGAACCCAAAATTGTATGGGGGGAAAAGGTACGATTTTGCCACTTTTCTAAAAAAACTGGGATGGTAAATGTCCTTCTTGCCCTCCGCCAGATTACGCGCCTATGGTATTTTTATATTATTGTCATTATTATCATTTATTCGCTTCCTGCCTTACAAAACACCACTATACAAAAATCTTTATTAAGTTACTGAACAGTTCAGATTAATTTGGATTATTTTATTTTAACAATTTAGTAAATTTTGTGGTAAATTAGTACAAACGTAAATTTTAACAATTTAGTAAATTTTGTATGCAACGTTTTCAATATATATACTGTGTGTGTAGATAGGTAGGTTACACTAACATCTATAAAAGTGGTCATTTCAAGAGGTGGTCTTATAATAAAGGTGCTTTCTTAGAAAGTCTTCAGAGTATATATATATACATATACACATAAAATTTTAGCACTATAACCCCCCCTTATGAATTCCTGCGCACGCCTGTGTAAACGATGTTCGTTATTGCTATTCTGTTAGGTTTTTAATATTCCCCGGTTTAACCAGGAACCCGGATATAACGAGCAAAAATACCGGTCGTTTCATGCTCGCTGTAAATGGGTTCGACTAGTATTTAGATTTTAAGTTTAATGGTCCGATGTGTTATGTCTATTTCTTCACTGTTTTTCTACGAAAACCACGGGATGCAGCTGTGGAACGATAACGTATGGGGAAAAAAAAAAGGAATTGCGTTCTGGTGATTCATAATCAGTCTTTGTTGTTTGCGGTATAACGCAAGAAATTTTTATATACATCTTCACTATCAACATTTTTTGTTGAAATCAAGTTTCCGAGTGCACTTGCACTTAAACGGGAACTCGTCTTTACATGAATGAAAACAATAAGCTCAATAGGCAAAAAAATATTCACCCCTGTACGCAAGCATGAAGGAGTGGTTAAACAGGTACAATTGGTGCAGCAGTCGAGTCACGTGCTCAATATACAATTAATTAATATATTGAATAATACAGATGTGTGCGTGCGTATGTATTTAGAATGATTGAAACACGAGGATTGATGGACGATTGAATTTTTATGGTGCAAGGACAACTAAAGGACATTTTGCGCCAAACAAAACGAGGACACAAAGAGTGAAGCCGACATTACTTATCCAGGAATATATTATAATTTTCAGGTTTTGCGTAACTTTCAGGCATGTGTTGAAGGGGGGGGGATACCCCATGGGGTCCCTAAAGGGGGAGAATAGGGAGTTCTTCCTTGCTGAAAAATCATGCCTCACACTTGAGTCATAAAATAGTATAGGAATCATTATAGTATTATATAGTTATAATATAGTTTAATAGGAATAAAAATAGTATAGGAATCATTATTGATTTGCTTCTCATGAATTTTGACCTATGTGCCGCCACTAGGTATCCCCCCCCAATCCTATTTTTTCAATTGTATCAAAATCTACTGAAAGCCACAAGCATTTACATTACATAAATTAATGAAAGTCCATTCTGTGCTGAAATAAAATATTCTTGTATGTTTCAAGAATCATTCTACTTGGAAGAACAATAATATTTTGAAAGGGTGAATAATTTTTTGTAAGGTGTGCTTATTGTATAACGTCATCTTCATCAATGTAGAGTTCTTAAAAAAAAAACATTTGGGGGGGGGGGGCAAGCACATTTTATGTACATTTATACATTACAGTATATGTAAAATCGCAATTTATTTCAGATTATTGGGGGCTCAGGCTCTCTATGCCTATGGTTATATTATATAGCTATATTACATTATACGCCCCAGTCACCCAGTGGGTGTAAACAATGCTTTCTAACCTGCTGGCAAAATTGTATGCAGAATCTAATTTCTGGGAGGGGGAATTCAAAAATTTTTACAGCATGTATCGATACAATCACAGCATGCAAGGCCGTAGCCAAGTCCCATTAAAAATTTAGTTTCGGGGAGAGGCTACAGGTCCCTAAGATCCGCCCCTCTGTGGATACGGGCATGCCCGCTGGATTTGAGCATCGAATCCCAGGCAGGCTTAGTTGTATGTGTATAGTCCGTTCATGGAAAATTGGCGGCCAGGTCGCATTAGAATTGAAGGGAGCTGACGTCACAGACAGGTTGTTCCATTGCAGTAGAGGGTAGAGTGTCTTGCATAACTCGTTTTTCGCTCGCGAAAAACGAGTATATAGAAAATAGATGTTTTAGTTTTAGAGTATGTAGAATATAGATTTTTTAGTTTTAGAGTGTATATATAGAAAATAGATTTTTTACAATTTTCTTTCCAAATCGATTTAATCGATCTGATCCTTTGACATTTTACTCATCTTTTAATATCATTCCAGTAACTTCACTATATTGCTATTTAATGTCCATTCTAATGTTTAAATGAATTAATTTCAATTATCTTGGAGACTTAATACCTTTGGTTCCATTTACTCCACAATATGATCTTGGATCAATACCTATGTTTAGAATACCACACACTCGTACCAATATTGGTGGAACCTCTTTGAACTATATTGGTCCAAAAATTTGGAATTATATCGGTCATAACCTCCCTTACATTCATTCCCTTTCAGAATTTAAGCGCATGGTTCGAGAAATTATTTTTTCCTCGAATTTTTCTGCCCCTTACCGATGTTCAGCCATTTCTCTTTTTGCTGTTTTTTATTTATTGAAATTACACATTTACTTAATTAATAAATAGAATGGTGTTGATGTTAACAGGTATTTTATGTTTATGGGGGGGCACTGGACTAGTCAGATCAGTTAAACTGGTCTTTTTCCGGTGTCTCCAATATCTTTGTACAATTGCTTCCTAATTTTTATTTTTAGATAATTTTGTATTAAGTTAAATGTAATACGTTAATCAACTTCAAAGTTTCATGAATTACTTATTGTATATGTTGTACATTAATATGAATAAAGATTAATAATAATAATAATAATAATAAACAACCTGTCTGTGACAAGCGCGAAAAACGAGTTATGAAAGACGCTCTACTCTCTACTACAATGAAACAACCTGCCTGTGACGTCAGCCCCTTTAAATTCTAACGGGACCTGGCCGCCAATTTTCCGCGAACGGACTATATGTATCGTGAGGTGACTTTAGTCGTCTGCTTGGTGCCCCCTATGAAGAAACGACAGACGATATTTCGACTTCAGATGACTGTAAAACTGCCCTACACCAATATGGTTCGTAATTACCAATGGCGTGTACAGGTGGAAAATTCTTTATATTATCCTTTTGTCGGTTGAGATAGTCATCTTATCTTGCGTAACAATGTAATCTGATATTATGATATAATCACGTAATCGGATAATTAAAGCAGCACGTTTGGAATTTTATCATGTGATTACTCATCTGGCAATATCGATTAATCTTCCTAATTTTAAATTTCGGTGCGTTTCAGGCTTCCGAATCTATTGTTGCCATTTGAAATCAAATAATATTATCTTTGCCAAACGATATTTTTCCGAACGACGCACATACAACTTCAGTGGGCATCCGAAGATAGGTTGTGATGCTGGATCCCAAAGAATAAAATTTTCTCCATTTCAGTTACCGTGTAAAACCAAAAAGGTAAGTTTGATAATTATGTACAACTTCGTAAAATTTAAATTTAATCCAAATGTTTTTCTTTTTTTCTCGAAAATTTAATTAATAAAAAAAAAAAGACAGAAAATGTGCAAGTGTTTCCAATAAATGAAACCTTGGACCCAGAAATCAACAAATTCGTTTCTGATGGTAGCCATAACTCATTTCATATATAAGTCAAGTCAATATATAGTCAAGTCAATATGTAGTCAAGTCAATATGTAGTCAAGTCAATATATAGTCAAGTCAATATATAGTCAAGTGACGTTACTAGCCTCGAGGCCTATATAGCCTCACACTAATGCTCATGGCATTTAATTGTAATTTTTGATTTTGGAGGGAGGGAGGGAGACTGGCCCCTCCCCCCCATTGATTACACCAATAGTCAAATACAAGAACAAGTGTTTCCATTTTTACTTGCTCAATATAATAACAGTGCATTATGGGAAAACATAATGGTGTTATTTCAGCCCATATGAATGACGACATAAAAGTTACGGTTTTTTGTTCGCAATTGATGTTAATAAGCTCACCCAAAAATTGGGCGGTATTTTCTCAACCAATGTGTTGTCCACGAAAGTTTCTTTGTTGTAGCAGGAAGTCCCTGCTACGCGGTTTCCAAACGTTGGAACAACACGAGGACAATAGAAAAGCCATCGATAGTGTTTTAGGTTGAGTGGTCTTTTTTTTTGTTATATAAACTTGAAAGGTACAGCAAATTTAGAAAATGGAAGACCCTTGTTCGACTCCCAACCGTTGAATAAAAAAAGCCTCAGCAAAAACTAGGATCGATATTTAAATTTAGCGGATTTCAGGTAACATTGCATCTATCTGCCTATCACCAATAAGTGTTGCCTTAGATATTGTTTACTTCCAATTGCCAACTCTCCAATTCCATTTCTTATTTAGCTATTATTATTGTATTTGCGGAAAAACTGTCCCTTTATATTGTCGACAAACAAACCAAAAACGATGGCGGCCTGGGGCCATTTTCCAACAAGACAATGCAAGCCCCCATACGGCTGACATATCTGTGAGCTGCGTCCGTGCTATTAATACTCTTCCTTGGCCAGAAAGGTCACCAGACTTTTCGACGATCGAACGTTTGTGGCACAGGGACATAGTCGACTGCCAGATTCGGGCACCGCAAAATGTCGCAGATGTGGAGCAACAAATGAAATATGCCTGGCAGAATGTGTCGCATGATGACATTGGGAACCTTTACCACTCCTTAGTTATAGTCGTTCGCGGAAAGTTGACCGATGGTACCATTAGAATTCACGGGAGCTGACGTCACAAACGGGCTAGCTCATTACACGAGGGCGTCATTTCAGAACTGGTTTTTAGCGAGCCTTTGTCCGCGCCAAAATCAGGTTCTGAAATGACGTCCTTTCCTCTACTGTAATGAACTAGCTCGTTTCTGACGTCAATTCCCGTGAATTCTAACGGGACCATCGGTCAACTTTCCACGAACGGACTATAGACGTATAGAAACATGCATCGCCGCCATGTATGGAAGGGGGTGGGGGAGGTCACCAACTACTGATTTGAACATTTATTGTGCAATTCCTAGCCACTGATGGGTCCTACGGCCCTGAATATTTTTATCATTTCCTTACCTGCGTATGTGCTGGATATATATTTAATTTTAATAAAAACAGATAATTTCTTTATGCTATTTCATTCTTTTCCGCAAAAGAACGTATTGGAACACTTTGCTGGTATCACGCGTGTTTCCATTGATGTCCCATCTGTTGTTGAGTCAGACACACTTTTTTTTTCTTTCTTTCTTTTCTTTTCTTTTTTTCAGAATAAACTGCAGTTAAATTATACATTATTAAATTGGAACATTTAAGCAATGTATAATTTTTTTTATATTTTGGTATGTTACGTTAGAATTATAATTTAGTTTAAGATACGATTCATTTGCGGCATACGAGTTGCCACTAGTGCCTCTCACTTTGCTTGGCGCAGAATGACGTCATTGTCCTTGCGCCATGCAAGTACAACAAACCAACCAGACACTCCCAAACTTCGTGGGCAATAAATAAATTCAGAATATAGTTGAGGGTTAAAGATGTGATATATAAAATACGTATATTAATTATTATTATCATTTTTTTTTTCCTGTCTCCTATTGACTTGCCTAACCACACACGCAGATTCTTTCATGTGGGGCCCCCCAATCTTTTTTTTTTAAGTTGGCGCCCCTGCTCAAGCCTCAAAATTAAACTTCAGTAGTAAGTTTTTCTTCAAGTTGTAATGTTAACTAAATGTGATTAGTGGTGGAAGATGCGATACAAGTATCAGGATGTGTATATATCCGCTAGAACTGTATACTGCAGATGCACCAAATCGATCAGTGAACGAATAGATGAATGGTTTTGTCCGTCTATTACAATCGAGAAGACCCGTCCAGTGGTTCGGTCATGAACGATTGGGCGCATCGCTACTGTATACTTATTTGTGTACAACTCCCAGTATATTTGATCCAATAAAAAAATTCAATAATTTAAATATGGCCCGCTTCTTAAAATTACATTCTTTTTATTAAGGCTTTTGAAAGTAATTAAAATATGATTTTAACTAATCAAAATAATTTCGAGTAATCGTAAACTAATTTCACGTAATCAAAAATACTTCGAGGTAATCGTAAAATAATCTCAACTGATTAAAAACACTTCCAGGTAATCAAAAATATTTTCAAGTAAACAAAACCACTTTCGTGTAATCAAAAATATATTTGAGTAATCGTAAACTAATTTCACATAATCAAAAATACTTCGAGGTAATCGTAAAATAATCTCAACTGATCAAAAACACTTCCAGGTAATCAAAAATATTTTCAAGTAAACAAAACCACTTTCGTGTAATCAAAAATATATTCGACTAATCAAACATACTCCAAAGTTATCAAAAATACTTCCAGATTATCCGAGCTACCCCTATGTAATCAAAAATAACTCTAGGTAATCTGAAGTGCTTACATGTATTCATAGGCGTAACATATAAATAAATGTATTTAAAATTAGTTAAATATAGCGCGAATGTTAAATATATAGGTGGGGGATTAGGCGGAAAAATACGATTTTGCTTCTGTTCTAAAAAAACTGGAGGGCAAGGTCATGTGCCCCCACCCCCTGCTCCCGCCAGATTACATGCATGTAATCAAAAAAGAGTTACAAAATTTTAGAATTTATGGTAAAGAGCTCTGTGGTGGTGCCAGGACCGTACTTACGATATTAGCGGCCTGGGAAAAGCAGGTTTTAGCGGCCCTTAAAGTTTCGACGTAACACAACGATAAAAAGATTTACCAGGGTTTAGCATTACAAAATAAAGTCCTTCACTTGTCTGAACGCTGTAGGTAAAGGTAAGATAATGAAGTTAAATTGAAAATAGAGGACAAAAATTAATTAATTGAAATACGAATCATTATAATTAGGGCTCGGATCTTGATGACCTAAAATTTCCTAAAAAAATGCCCTTAAAAAGATGGAAAAATGACCTAAAAAGTCGAAAAAATGTCCGTAAAATTAAAAAGACTCCCCACCCAAAAAAAAATTATATTTTTCCAAGTTGTAAATTAAATAACTTCAACTTTATACAATTCAGACTATAATTTTCATTCTTTCACCATGATGCGTCAGAAAAAAAAAGAAGTAATTACCTGTTATAAATATATAATATTATAAATGAATTTTAATGATGTGTTATATAATCTCTTGCAAGAACATTAAAATTGTACTTCAATAATTATGCGTTTTTTAGCATTGTCAGAAGTTTATTTTGTTTTCTCTTTGAAAGCAAATTCTTATAGGCCCTACTTTAAAAATCTTTTTTCAACATTTGCATATGTCAGTACAACGATTCGTAGAAAAACTTACGTATATTATTGGAGTATATTTGAAGAAAACGTATTTATTTTTATGGAAAATTCTTCATAAATTCCCGACGTTTCTGTCTCTTTAGTTAAGATACCAGAAATTTATTTTTAAAGTCTGACACTCAGAGGTTTTTTTTCCTAAAGTTTCCTTTAGTTTCGCAACAATGGTGTGTTCAGTCTTCCCCTTGACTATTCTTAGTACTTAGCTTTCTTCGTCGATGTAACCAATTGAGCCAACGAATTCCATTGTGTGTGTGTTTTGAGCTCTTAATAATGGAAGGTACAATACCGAAGTTTGATCTTATGTATGCCAAATTTCCTTCTATTTTTTCCTGAGAGAACAGACATCGCGCAATTTGAAGAGATGCTAAATTCTCTGGCTGAAAATCATTTACTGTCGCCTATATAGCATCAAAATTTTCACTGTAACAAATATACATTCATTGAGCATCCAACCATGTTCCCTAATGCATTGTCAAAGAATTTGGCAGCAAAGTTAAACTACGAGCTTGCGTTTTAAAAGCTTCAAAAAAGCTCTAGCTTGAGCTAAATATACGATAAAGAGATTTCAAGAATTTTTTTTAACAGCAGAAACTATCTTTTTCTCCAAAAACAAAAAAGCTCTAGTTTGAGCTACATATACGTGGGTGGCAAAAATTATTGTATAATAAATTCCCCCACGAAAAACTCACAAAAATCTCGCCCCGGAGGCTTTTCTGTGTTGACCATATTTGGCAATTGTGTTATCCCTGTGAAGGGTAATAATACCTTACATCTTTACATACGGAGAAAAATGCGTTTGTTCTTGTCCTCATTCGTCTAGTAGGTCAAGATACTAAGTTAAATATACATGGGTGGCAAACATTATTGTATATTAGAAACAGGTCTACCTACTTCCAGATAATTTGCCTGAATTTCCATAACAACCTATGTAAGGCGTGATAAAGGCAAGTGACATGCACTATCTTTGTATTAAAACATTTAATTGTTTTCCAGTATTTACTATGTTTGGTGTAGCATCCGTTAAAAAAAGGTAAAACGTTACATTCCACACCGTTTGACCACAAGAGAGTAAAAATTTCTCAAATAACTGACATGTGGTGAATGATTAACCGTTTCAAGTACCTCGAAATTCGATAAAAATACTTAATATAAGGTAACAGGAAATGTGATCGCAGGGTTAAAATAAAAGTTGGGAATTGTGTTAAAGACGAAGTTAAAAAAGGCTGCGATTTATATAGGCCTGCACAGTTAGTTGACAATGAATGCTGTCCAAGTGTCTTTTTTTTTTTTTTTCTAGAAATTAAGGAATTTTGTGACCCTATTCGAGTTCTAGATTTTGAGGCCCCTTCCTCCTATGGCGTGCTCGTCAGCCATATTGAATTACGTTGTTCTTTAAATCATTTTGTGTGGATATTAACGTATTATTACAGGAGAATATTAGTTTGCCAAATATATTCTGTGTATTTGTACAAAGTAAGCATGGGTAGACAAAAATAAAGCCAGACGACGTTTTATGGGTTTAGGCGCCAGAGCCAGGCTAAAATACAACTTACAACTGAAATACCTCTTACAAAAAATAATAGTTATAATTAGAATAATAATTATAGCATTAAAACTTATGTCGACGGATTATGAGAAGACAGCGGATGCCACGGATCCAAATCTGTGATCGGATCATCCTCATCCGCGAAAAACACTGATAGCTTCTTTTTCACAAGACACTCAGAGGGCGACCGCTCTCGCTCACGGCAAAGTTCCAACTCCAACTCTAGCTCAATAAGAAAAAGCACTTCTTACGGCTCTTGCAAGGTACCGACTCTCTCTTGGTCCTCAAGAACGTTCTGGAGAAAGCTTTGTCTTCCCGACCATTTCCAGAACCATTTAATGGCCCTTTTTGGGTGGTCGCTCGTTATGTATTCAGCTGCGAAATCCTCTCTCCTTTCTTATGGCCGGACGCCGTTTTTCAGCATCCTTTGTGTCATGATCGTTCCTTTCCGCGGCAAACTTGGATGTGTATTCCTCACGGGTTACGTATGGCCGATACCGCAGTCAGCGTGTCACCGACATCAAATCTCTTCGTGGGAAGCCAAAATGGTACTTCGTCTTTGTCTACATATTTCCATCGAAAAATCTAGAAATGATAATGTTATGGAACCGTAGTTCGCGGTGATCATAACAAATGGTAACGCGTTCGTTTCGTCATCCTGTGTTCAACTGCCAACTTACGAAATCCATTACATTACATCGTTGGACATGAAGGGAGGGGGTTGAAAAGAGTGGCCGCTGAAGTCGGCGCTATAATCCCAGATAGAACGCCCAAACAGCGCAACCAGTCGCCAAGGCGGGTTGTGGGGAAGGGGGTGTTCGAAAGCCAATCATGCACAGAACACAAAGATGCCCTCTCACATTGTTGTCTTCGTTTAAAACTTGCAAAATCATTGCGCCATTAAAGCAATAACCAACCAACTTACCGTGGAAAAAAATCCGATTACTCGTTTACTGTCGTCCGGAAGTTGATTCCCTAGGCCTTAAGGGGTTCGGATTCCTTGGGAAATTGTAGGTCCCTTGCGCCGTTGTCTGTGTGATCCTTGCGCCCTAAAACTCTGCGCAATAAAATCTGTGAAAAGGGTGAAATGGGATTTTCCCAACTTTGTAATCTTGGCACGAAATCTTGTTTTTAAATTACGCCAGACATTCTAAACGTAAGAGTTACATAATATATAACCAATTAGCTCGTTTGGCGGGCTTCCAGGTTAACGCTGGATGCTGTTAACGCCAAGCTCGTGTAGGTCATTTATATTAAGCTCGCATTCATTACCAAGGCGCTTAATTCCCGATGTCATTGTTCAAACGTTTTTTATTTTGCATATTTTTAGCGCTAAATTGCACGTTTTGGCAACCCTCGTATTTCGTCCAGTGATGTTAAACAACTTTTTACAATCTTAAATTTTTGCATCGAATTTTGAACTTAAGAAAGGCATCCTCGTTATTTCACCACTCCCTTGTAGAACAGATACCGAGTAGAAGAGTCTTTACCAACTTTTTCAAGCCGCGACCCACTTTTATAGTAGCCAAGTAATCCGCGACCCCCTTTTATAGTAACCAAAAGATCGGAGACCTCTTTATATAGTGGCCAAAAGATCGGAGACCCCACTTTATCAGTAGGAGGTTCTGCGCCACTTGCGCGCCAGGACCGAGTGGGGTCACAGTTCCGTCCAACCCTGCTTTTCACGTTGTTTTTTATTTGGTATTTTTTTTACTTTTTTAAACTTTAAGATTTTTTTCTTTTTTACTTTTCTTTTTTTAAAAACTTCTACCTTGTAATTTCTTTTGTTAGCTTTTACACTTTCTTTTTAAAACTTTTTTTAAATGTTTTAACTTTTGAAAAATATTTTTACTTTTTCTTTTTAAACCCTTTTATAATTTTTTCTTTTTTTTTTTAACTTTTTGTTTTTTTAACTTTTTGCAATTTTTTTCTACTTTTTTATCTTTTAACATTTTTATCTTTAAACCTTATTTTAAGTCGCATTTTATTTTAGAGAACGTTGGGCTTTTGCCTGCACCTTATGGTGCATGACACCTAGCGCCTCCCCTTCAGACGCGAATCGCGGCCTCGGGGTTTAGTTCCCCTTAAATTTGAGGGGGCTTGCATCAAAAATACTAGGTGCTAGCCCCTTCCCTAGGCTCATCCGTAGGATCAACGGCAAGTGCAAACTATTAGGTCAAACTAAGTACCGTTAAGGAAGTAAACATGGGCCCTCGTATCAGAACCATTGGTTAAAATGTACGGCTTATCATCCAGAGGGCATAGCGCAATTTTGTTTAGCTGGATGGCGCTGATTATATATTTTTTGGCCGAAAATTTGCGGGAGGTCTCTCTGGTTTTCTGCCTCATATGGAGACACTGCCTATATTTTTTAAATGTTAGTTCTTTATCATGATTGTCCTGGACACCCCTTTTACGGTTTTCTTCTCCCCAGATTCGCTGAGCAAGCTGCACATCTCACTCCTCAACCCAACGAACTGGGATTACAGCGCCGCCCCCGGCGGCCACCCTTCCCAATGAAACCCTTGCACAATCCTCCTCCTCAACCCAACGAACGAGGAAGCGAGGACAGAGACGAGCCCATCTTTTATTTTTCCTAGAACCTTTTTGTTTGTAGTGCTAAATAAGGGGTGTCGTAGTCTTTGATGTTACAGGCCATATCGACATAAACATCGTCTGTGGTGAGCTCGTAGCAAAGACTGTCAGTAAATAAAAGCTTTTCACTCGTTCTCCATACTCAACTAGAATTTTGCTGTCATGAAAGTTATACATGAGTGTTTTACATGTCGAGTATGGAGAACCCGATATAAATTAGTCGATTGAGCGTGAGGATGATCTTCTTCCGTTAGATGGCGACAAGGTCCTCCGTAATGATGTTGGAGCTATGAAACACTGGAGAGGCCACCAACTTTTTTGCGATGTAATCCTTCTGAACCAGCCGCACATCCA
>QLNU02003225.1:9998910-10037235 GCA_006491805.2 Dysdera silvatica | reverse complement strand
AAGCTTATATATTTTTTTAAGTATATGCGAAAAAACGTGAATCAGTATTTGTGTTACATCATCGTCTATTACATCATTGCAATGCTATGCCGTTTAGAGATGGGCAAGACCATTCACTGGAGGATACACTACATCGACGTTGTGGCTCATCAAAAAAAAAAATGTTAATAACGGACGCGTTGGCCCTGTCAACACCTCCTACATAAGTTATGTTACCTTGTGTAGGAAGTGTTGGCCGTGTTCGATAGTGTTAGATTGGTACAAACAGTGCTGTTCTTGGCAGGAGTGCAAAAGGTACCCTCGCACCTGGGCGGCCAAACCTAGAGGTGGTTTGATTATATTTTTACGTTGTCGTTAATATTCGAATCAAAGGCAGTATCAAGACCCTTTGTTTCATTTTATGAATTTTTTTTAAAAATTAAAAAATATTCTCTTTCGTATGATAACCGTTTAAAATTATATACTTACATACGTATATACAAATGTAAACGTTGTGCATACCAAATTCTTAATTAAAGAATATTAAATGAGGAGGAGAAACCCGTAGCTAGACACTTGTTGAGGGGGGGCTCTGAAAACTATAGGGGCTTAGAATTTGTAAAAAAATTTATTAATATATTTAATAACACTAAATATATAAGTAGACTAATATATTTAAAATTAATAAATAAATTTCTTAAAATAAATTTTGCATTAAAAACTTATAAATTTTAGTATACCTCTCTATAATTTCTCTTATCCTTATCATAGATGAAAATTCAAACCTCTGTGAAAAACATTTTGTACACAAGATCTTCCGTAAAAAGCTACTTTGAGTACATTTTTAACGTCAAAGAACAGTTTGCATTGTCACGTACAATTTCATAAAAGACAAAATATTTAAAATGACATTCTACAAAAATTTATTTTTACAAAAGAAATTTCCAGGGGCTTAACCTCTCTAGACTCAGCCTGACTACGGCTCTGGTGTAGCGGTTCAATTATCACTAGGGGGGGGGGGATAACATGTTTTATAACAGATAATATGATTTGTAGTTGAACCGAACAATGAGTTTTGCTATCCAATTGGGGGGGGGGCTTGAGCCCCCCATTTTATACGCCGTTGGAAGGCTGCGATATTGTTTTTACACATAGGCGCTTAACAATCCAGGAACGGCCCTAGTTACTAAATGTACAACGCTTTATATAACACTGATAAATCGATCGTGTGTAATGTTATATCGATATTTTCTTCTAAATTTATCGATTTTCGACGCTTCGTGTCCTCAAGGCAATGATTAGAATTCTGGCGTTCTTCCTCTGTAATCTTATCTAATCTTTATCTGATACACTGAGAAATTGACTTCCTGTAAGGAAATGAAATACCCACGGAACGTAACTAGGATCTGCATATCAGTTAGCATATTTGTTATATATGCGTATTAGTTTCATATTTGTCGATACAGCGGCCATAAAAATCTCGGATCGTTTCACTTATCTGGAAAAACAGTATGAAAAATTTCTCTAACCGCCAAAGCAAAAGGGAAAAGAGTCCCTCCCTGTTCTACAGGGGAGGGAAATGAACCTTTTCACAGTTGTTTTCAATGGCTCCTGGTATGAACTTTTTTTGTAGCATCTCCAGTTATTGTTTGCTCTCTTATTCTCTGGACTGTTCCCTCTCACTTCTGGAGAGAATATATTCGGATATTCTCCATTAATTCGTGGGAGAAGTGGGGAAGCCTTATTAATCTGGACTTTCTTAAAACGAACGCACTATACCTTGACCTTTTTGAAGACCACGCTCTTGGCTTCACACCTCATTAAGATTTTCTGTGCTTTAAATGTGAAATGATTTATCATCCGAAAAGCTTAACATTTCTAGGATCTGGGGTTCATCGTGAATTCTTTACCTCGTAGCTAAACAAAATTAGAAAGTACGATGAATTAGACTTTTTTTTTTTTGATCGTGAGCATGGGATTCTTCATTCGAATAGACTTTCCAGCATCAGACAATCACGAAAAGTCTCTTCATTCAAATAGACTCGTGATTGTCTGATGAAGGCCTAATCACTCCGAATTGATTCAGATGTTATGGAAGGCCTTCGTGTGCGTGGGTTGTTGTTGACTGAACCTGTCTCTTTTGAAATTTTCCATCCAGTTCGATGTGGAGTTATGTGTTAGATTCTTTTTGTAATGGTATGAACGTTTTCCCTGGACAGAAATGATTGATTTCAGCCCAGCCAACCAGAGGAGGCCGTTCATATTTCCTGCAGTTGTATTCATCATCTGCAAAGGAACAGATGCAAACAGTACAAGACGGTGGCGAAGGAAGGAAGGGGAGGGGCTTAAGCGCTTCCGCCATAATCTTTGAATTGCCACGCCTCTGGTGCAAGATAAAAAAAAACAAAATGTTTAAGCTATCCGATGTTATACTTACATTCATTTATGACTCACTTAAGAAGGCGTCAGTGTTTTAAAGTGCACCCTGTGTAATCTGGTTAATACTAGTTTATAATACTAAATAGATTCTCACACTATTCGAACGCAGTTTTATCAACGAATCAAATCTTTCTTACTTGATTTAAATGTTTTTTGTTCGTTTGGTGTTCTACACTGTGGACGGGGATTAAAGGTAATGCTCCACACTGGACATTGTTCACCAGAACCCAACTTCAGTTCTTCTATCACATCTCGTTAAGAGCTCTGATCCCCAAATAGAGATTCTACCCCTTCTTTCTTTCCTCCTTTTTTGGACTCTACGTCCCTCCCTCTTCTGGAAACACAGTGCCGCTTAGTCGGCCAACATTTCTAGATTATTTATTGTTTCCTGCGTACAAAATAACAACGTCTGTTTGGTGTAAGGCTGCGTATACCAAACAACTAAACAAATATTTAAATCTGATAGCGATTGGACCAAATCAAATTTCTTAATTCTCCATTTTATAATCACACACTCCTTTGTACCCTGTATTCTGTACAACAATCTCCTGGAATTACGGCATCGTACAGACGGCCAACTTTCTCAAACCAGCGACCTTGCAGTGATACCACGATTCAGTGATACCACGATTCCTTGAAAAACTAAGCTAAATCGCCAAAATACGAAGGGTGATATATCAGTGGATATCAACGAAAACGAACGTGATAGCTTCTTACCCCTACTGTTCTTTATATGTTTATTTACTCGTTAGCACGTGACCGCATGACGTGTAATTTTTTTTTTTTTTTCTGTAAACAGGATGGGAAATCTTATTTCGGAGTTTGAATGTGCAGTCTTTCAAAACCTGCCATTTAGTGCGTGAAAGTCTTTTGACCATTCTGATCTTTTATTTTCTTTACTTCCTTTTCGTTAATCTGGCAGCGAGTTTCAACCTGTTATTGAAGGAGAGGTTCACCTTGAAAGGCTAATGAATCTCAGTAGTAGGCTTTCACAGACAGCCTCTACCAGCTTCGCAAAATTTAATCCTGACATAGGAACCAGAGTCGTATATATATATATATATAGAGTTCGGTCACAGGAAGTGCATGGCGCCATTTTCGCTCAATCCTGCTCCTCGTTCGAAACGACGTTACACTGTTGTATTTGCTATAATCGGCGTATTTTTTAGTTTCAAAACGGAATGAAGAGTAAGTAATATTACATTTTTTGAGCAAATTTTGTATTTTACCTTTAAAATAAGACATAAAAGGACTTTAAATTAGCGCGTAAAGGCTTTTATATAGGGTTTTGATTTTTTTTTTTATCCACAAGGGCATTTATAAACATGTAAATAATCTCTCAGTATTTTTCAAATTGCGTTTAGAAGTGATAATTTTGAGGTTTCTTAAAAAGCACTTACCTTCAGGTGGATAACTGTCAATTTCCTCAAAGGCTGGTAGTTAAAAGAAAGTATTATTGTAACTTTTGTTTTAAATTGTTTAACTATTTATTATTGCTTTATAAATATTTTTAACTATTGTACTACTAATTTATTTATAGTTTACTTCACTTTAAATTTACTTATTATATTTATTATATTTTTACTTTTTTAAAACGTATCTACTTTATTTAATTACTTATTATTTACTTTATTTTCTTTAATTACTTATTAGTTACTTTATTTTATTTAATTACTCAATAGATAATGAGATCAATGGCAAATGGGAAAATATGGTAGGAATGTCATTTGGCTTTAATTTTCCAGGAATTTTCTTTTCATTGATCATTTGATCATTTCAAATTGATCAAGTTCAAAGTGTGCCTGAATGAACAATATTTACAAATTAATAACTAAGAAAAAAGTATTTCATTTGTACTTAAATTATTAAATGCATGGATAACTTTTTTCACCAAGCATAAAACATTGATGATCCAGGCAATTTCAAGTTGCAGTTATTTTAAATATATATTAATGTGCCTGAACAACATTAATATTTAAAACTTAATAACATATAAAATATTTTAAATTTGTACTTAAATTATTAAATGCATGGATAAATATTTTTTTTTATTATTACAGATAAAATAAATTGACGATGCATGCAATTTCAAGTTTGCAGTTATTTTATGAAAAAACATTAATATTTAAAAATTAATAACTGATATAAAAGCTTTTAAATTTGTATTTAAAATTGTAAATGCGTAGATAAACATTTTTTTTTATTATTGATAAAATACGGATAATCCACGCAATTTAAAGCTGCCATTATTTTAAAAACATAAATGTGAAACTAAAAAGTTATTTAAAACATTAATGATAGGCATTGACACTTTTATTTTACATGGTTAAATTACGGGTCAAACTTATTCCCGATATTATCTCATATCGTAATACTCTCAGATGTGAACAAAAAATTATAAAGCGTGGCATATTTCTTACTACCCAAAAACAATTTAAAAAAAAAAATATTTACTTCACACAAACAGGTACTTTTCACGAAGTTAAAATCTTTTCGTTTTATTTTGGCTAACCAAATTTTGCGCCGTTCTTGATCATTTTTTCCATTTGGAATGTGAAATAATTTTACTCCTTGACCACTTCGATTCTTACAATTTACAGTGCAACAAATAACCATTTTTCACAATGAATAGCCTCCGATTATATTGAATATTAAAACACTCGTTATCTGTACCAGCCAAGAGTATGCTAACACAGTACTGAGAGCGCGCGATGATTGAGCCATAATGGCCGCTGTCTGTCACTTGCCCATCAGTTAACCAATCAAGCAGCCTGAGCTCGACAACAATACATCACCGAACTCTTCCTATATATGGCTCTGATAGGAACCTGCCGAACTTTCAGGTGTTTGTTGTGGACTTTTCCTAGGCCTTCGTCATTTTATCTTCATTTATAAATTGTACATTTTCAAATGGCGTATACCTTAATTGAAATAAAAAAAATCTGCATTTGTTGAGTGCAACCTTTAAAAGAGGAACAAAGTTCATTTGTCTGTCCAATATTTTATAATAGACTTGTCGTACTTACTCATTGCGCTTCTATGATTTGCGGATTATTAATGAAACAACCATCTATTGAATTTGTTTCGCAGACGAAATCGGGGAATGGGATGCAGACTAAAAAATCCTTTGGATTCCTAAGCATAATTTTGTAGGGGCGTCCATATGAGGACAAGGAGGCTCGAGGCCCCCTAGATCCTGTGCTCCCAACACTTCAGAAACATTTCGGTGACGGACGAACTTTACTTATATCCAAATGACAACGTACCGGCTCACACAGTAGGCGCTGATTTTGTCTAGTTTCGAGAAAATTGAATTCTTGTTTTGGACTAGGCTTCATGAAGTCCCGATTTGAAGCCAATGGAAAACCTTTGCAATGTATTGGAACACCGCACTAATAAAGGTTTGGAAATACAGATGAGACGGGCTCATCAGATAGATGGGCTCAGCCTGATCCCGGGCTCATCTGATAGATGCAACTGAATCTAAAAACGGACTTTTCTATATCGAAATTCACCAAGGAACATAATTATGTGATTCGTTTTCTAGAATTATAGAAATACGTGGATATGAGAATTCGTAGGAAATTAACTGTTGTAGTTTAGCAATTTTTTAAAAATTTAAATCATACGTTATGGGATTTAAAGTTATATTTGAAGTTGGGGCTCAAATTTTCACGAAGTATTTCGAGCTTTGAAAAATGAGCCCAAGCTCATCTCTATTTGGAAAATGGCCCTGCTTCTAAACAAGATCTGGCAATTCCAATGACTCAGCACTAGTGTAATAGAAACATAACCCTACAATTACTTGCCAAAATTTGGCGCAGTATAGCCCAGATGCTCTTGCGCCATAAAACATCCAAACAAACTTGCCAAAATCTTACTTAAAGCGTGTGCAATATGATCATTGAATACATTAAAAAAGCCAAAGGCTGACCCTCCCAATGTTAATATATTAAATTAAGGTCAGTTTTTTTCATATATTTGGTGTTCGGTGACTTTAACCATATAGTGTATATGTTTAAGCAAAAGTTCGTTTATTTTTATGTATACTTGGGTGTAATGTTAAACATTTGCTTTATTTAATTATCACAAATGTTATGGCACTTTTTAAACAAAATGTAGATAAAATGATAGAGAAGGTAACAAATTAATACTGTTAATTAATAAATTTAATCGTTTACAGCTGTTTCAGTAGTCTTGGGCCATTTTCATCAGAACGGCAACCGATACTTTTGAGGCCATACATATAATCGCCAACGCAGATAACGCCGTTAATGACCAGTTGCCGTTTAATTTAATTTCTCCCTTTTGGAAGAACTTTCTCCCCACATCGAACAGTAATTTTTTTTAATCAAACGTTTCTACTGACTCATGGCGTATTTCATCTCATACAAAATAATTTTATACTACCATGGACGTTTCTTTTCAAACTCATGTTTTACTACCCTCTGGTAGTAAAACATGAGTTTCTTTAAACTTAAGTTCCACTACCAAAGACGTTTCCCTAACCCATGCTCTTGCTTTATTTTTACCGTTTCATTTTCATTTTACCTGTAACCGCCGTTTTTAACACTGGTTTCCGTTCTGATGAAAATAGGCCAAGGGTATTGAAACAGCTGTTAACCAGCATTAAATTTGTGTAAATTTAAATTGTTTAACTGTATTAATTTGTTGCCTTTATCATTTTAATAGTGCGCAGTGTCGTCGTTAAATTATATCAAAATGTAGATAGTTCGACATAAATTTTTCTTAATAAAGTGTAGAGCCCTAATAAAGTGCTTCAATTAAAAAGAAAAAAGATTAAACCGTTACGCGACTGCAATTTTGTTGAACTTCGTTAAAAGCTGTTTTAAATTTCGGAAACGTTTATTAATTCAATTCTATATGAAGTCTGCTAATTGAGATTTAATTACTTTACTGACATAATGTGCGTTCTAATTGCAAAATTACCACTTAATTGCTTAACAAAAAATTCACTTCATAATTTGTTCTTCAAACACTGACGTAGTCTTTGACGTGTGATGTTTCTATCGTCGCTCTCATTTTTTGCAGACGATTTTTTTTTTTAACTGTAATTAATTTTTCTTTCGGGAGCTTTACTCTCGAAACCATCAGTTGTGATTTTGTTTTTAGAAATTAACATATTTTATTCATAGCTCTTCTCTGATTATCATTAAAAAAATTCGGTTGGAGATCTATTCGTCGCGCCCCCTATCAATTTTTCTTACTCCTGAATTTCTTGTTTTTTCTGCTGATAAATCTGGCAATAGGTGACAAAAATAAACTCGTTGCCAGAAAAACAGGGTGTGGCTATTGGAGCATACCAGCACGTCTTAACCCCCTTTCGGAAAAACAGTCACGCGATC
Source organism: Dysdera silvatica (assembly GCA_006491805.2). Lineage (NCBI taxonomy): Eukaryota > Metazoa > Arthropoda > Arachnida > Araneae > Dysderidae > Dysdera > Dysdera silvatica. The sequence continues at coordinate 10,029,451 of QLNU02003225.1, read as the reverse complement.
CAACTCTAATAGTATACTATGTCCTAATAATTAATTGGCGTGAGGCGCATATATAACCCGGGATTATAGAGCCAGGTTCTGCGACCACCCTTCCCAATTCTCTCTTTTGCCAAATTTCTCTCTCTCGCATGTATAAGATAGGTAAGTTTATGAAATTCCACGTAGGAGCTCGAATGGTGAGTACGTTGGGCTGCATTATGGGTATCCACACTGGAAGACTTTGTCTAGCAATTGTCTGTAGACATCCAGTAGACGGTCAGGTGGTCTAGAGGTCGTTCTGAGACCATAATCGCAGAACGTTAGTCTCCCATCCGAAACGGGAGTACTGAGACAATCGCCATATAATGTTGCGCAACATTGCATAGTGTGGACGCTTGTGATATCGTAGTTCTAGAGCAGTCGTCTGTCTTCGAACTCATTGGTAAACTCTCTGTCGATGTGTTTTCGCCTAATATATATATTTTTTTTTCGCCTGACAATGTCGCCGAACGATGAAGTTTTCAGTTGATAGAAGATTATCGTATGTTAGCTTGTTTATGGGAGATCCCTAAACCACATTACAAAAATTGTTCAAACAGAAGAATAGCAATGGAAGACTTGGCTAAAAACGTGATGTGTTCGTAGTTGAACTTGAAAAAAAAATCACAATTTGAAAGCGCTTTTCAGTCAGGCTACGAATGGAAAAAATCGGTGTCTATCCTTATGTATCTCATTGGTTTGCATACAATAATTTGCTATTTCTCCCGCAAGGGACTAAATCAAGGGAAGAATTAACAAAGAATGCTCCAATACTGATTCGAGACATGTATACGGGTGTGGACGCGAGACAAAGTATATAGACTGTCTCAAGACCGTCCGGAACTGTCTACAGAAAATCACGAGACCGGATCTCCCGGTGTGGATTTAGACTTATCCACTGTCGTGAAAATTCACGCCACAACGAAAGTTGTAATTACTGTTAATCAATGATAATCGATTTGACGCTCTATCGTAATCGAACGATTTATCGTCTACTGATTCCGTCGGTGTTTCGTGTTCGCCTTTGGGCTATGAAGGAAGTCCACTTGTCGCCATAGGACTTCACTTCGAAGAAATTCTCGTTCCACTTTCTCGTTTTATTTTAATACGTAGGAAATGGCGCGGTTACAGATTTCCTTGACGGAACTGAGTGACCAATGGTTAAAATGACCAACAACTAATTTTCTCTCTCCCTCTCTCTCTCCAACTCTCCAAAACCGTTAAGGTCATTCACCAGGGATATATTTTAAGATTTTTTTTTTCATTTGAATTTTTATACTCCAAAACCTATATAACACACACACATATATCTGGATTGTATATGGGTATTTAGAATTCACCTGCTGGTTGTTTTATTTTAATAATGTATGTATTTATGGTTTTTAGTACATTTTCAATTTGCACTTAGGTTACAAGCAGGTTATACTTAAGTATCGTAAACTGTATTCCGCATTAAAATAAATACGTACAATAAATAGATGTGTACGAAATGTACGTATGCAGGACTCAATTTCTGCCAAAAAATACTTCAGGAGCCCTAATATTATGATAAATCGATTAAAAAAAACTCGAATTGCTGCAAAAGAATCGATAAATCATATTAATTGTTTATGTCCTTTTTTCTGGACAACAAAGTTTATGACTTTAATCTCAAATTTATTACTTTTTCATGACAGTGTCTATTTAGGGGTTCTGGCTAATATTTAAATAATCGCCAAGCGTATAAAAGTACCGAAACCGGGTTCTGGTGGGCTCCCGTCCAATTTAAGCCCTATGCGTTATTAAGCGTAATTAAGCCTTATTAAGCTTATGCGTAATTAAGCCTTATGCGTATGTATACACATGTGTACTACAACGTATGTATAAACAAGAAGAAATATATGGTATAATTGTTGTGAAAGCAAATAACATTAAGTTATTACGTTATTAAATGGGCATTGCGAAGTGCTGGAAACAGACCAGTCTCTTCCCGCCCTTTCATAAACTTCAAAAATAGATATTTTTAGAAGTTCGGAATGAAAGGAAAGTGAGAGAAATTGCTTTTTATTAACAAAAGATTAACTTCAATGCAATGAATGCCATTTTCGATATTCCAAGGGATCAGTTGCCCTTCACTTGCGCTGTCTGACCCCTCCCTTCTTCTCCGAAATCGATAATCAATTTCATGCACGCGAGTACTTCCCCCTCTCAAGATTGGATCATCGTATACAGTGTGTAACAAAAAAAACTAAACTGCCTATGCCTATTTTTTTTATCAAACATTTTTTCCTTCAATGCTTATGAGTTAAGCATATATTATAGAAAAATGTTTTTCAAAAATTCTACTTTTGGTGGTTTTTTTTAATGTTTGATGCTTGGTTTATTTATGACTCTCCCATGCATTTGGGTATAAAAACAAATTTCGTTGAGTTATGCTTTATTTTTAAAAGGCATTTTTTTTTTTTTTTTTATCTTCTTTATAAATATTTTCAGTCAAATTTATTTTCGTGGAAGCATTCTTAATTTACCAGTTTGTTTCGTTTTGTTTGTTTGGCTTTTTTATGGCGCAAGAGCATCTGGGCTATACTGCGCCAGATATACCAATTAGAGTAAACGCAAGGAACTGAAAATTATTACCATGAGGCCATGCCTTGTTATAATGCATATATGGATCGGTATCCGAAAACTTAGTAAAGGTTCTGAAACTAGATGGGCGGATGAAATAAGAAAACAGGTTAGGGTGACATGGAAGCCAATTGCTCAGGATAGACGTGTGGAAAGCATGTGGAGAGACCTTCATTCAGCAGTGGATACATAATAATTGAATATGATGATAGCCATCTACGGAGGAAAAATGGCAGTTGAAACTAAAAGCGTGGTATGGAAGTTTGCAACAAAACGGGAGAACTATCATATCTGGACTTTTTAATACTAAATACTTTGTAAGTATTTAGCATTAAATACTTACAAAGTATTTAGCATTAAATACTTTGTAAGTATAGTATGATTCATGTATGAACAACATTTGTAGGATTAAAATAAAGGGTCACGCAATTTAAAAATTAATCGGTGCGATTTTAAAACTAATTCATGCAATTTTAGACCCATCCATACTCTCTTCAAATTAAGCGATATGGTTACGAATGCTGTGATTTGCTACTGTGTACAGGGTGTTCCCAAAACCTTGACCGCCCCTTTAATTCCTTAAATATTGATCTTCGGTATATGTATTAAATTGGAAGGGTACAGAATTTTATGAAATCGATTGAAATTGCGGAGGATTATTTTTCGAAGAAATATAAAATTTAAATTTTTATACGGTCCCTGTATACAAAAATGTCCAGTGAATAAAATGTTCCTCATACTCCAATAGGTCAATATACATACTTTCAGCATTCTAGGGGAAAAAAGAATCACAGATACGAAGACCCAAAATAACGGGATTTAGCAGAATGAATTTTCCCTCTTCACGGCATGTACCTATTGCTGCTCCCTTCAAAAAGTGTTGTAAGTCAGTTATTTTGGGCTTTCATATCTCTGGTTCTTTTCTCACTAGAATGCTGAAATTTTTTATATTGACCTGTTGGAGTATGGGAACGTTTTACTCCTTGGATATTTTTGTGTACAGGGACCGTATAAAAATTTAAATTTTGTTTTTCTTCGAGAAATAATCCTCTGCAATTTTAACGTATTTCATAAAATTCTGTACCTTTTTTTACGTCACTTTCCAATTTAATACATGTGTCTAGGATCAATATTTAAGGAATTAAAGGGGCGGTCAAGATTTTTGAAACGTCCTGTATATTATTTGCTATACATGTTTAGTGTTGCTGAATAACTATCACTACAATGTGAACCTTCCTATTCCGGCCATCTCTCGATTCTGGGAGCTTCTGAAACACGGTAACTGCCTTAAAATGAGTTCACCTCAGTATTAAAGAAAGGGGAACAATTCTGCAGTTACTGGGCTTCTAAATGTCGACATCAGGCAAATTACCATGTGACATTATTTTCATCTTCACCTGTTGTTTGAAATGCCTGCCTGCACATACGTCTACGCGCGCATAAATTAACAGATTTTGATGATCATGACAATCGAAAGCAAAGCTGCGAGAAATTAAAAGCACTCAGGTGTGCTATCGTGCGTGACAGAATTAACGTCAAAAGAGAAAGTATGTTTCTACACTAAAAAACACACTTGACTTCTCAGAATACTCCCATTTCCGAACAGCGAAAGTCAAGTGGCCCGAAGCTAGGGCACCTGCCAGGGAATGTGGCGCAATACTTGTAAGTAATTATCGAACAAAAGTAGGTCACGCATGGAAGGAACAAGATGGAAAACGGCATGTTTGGTTAATTGCTACCATCAGGTCTAATTCTTGCTTGGATTTCGTTTGAGGAAATTGATTTGTTGATGAGACTGTATCTCAAAATGTGTGCTGCGGGTAGTGAATTACATGTACACACGCGTAGACAAGGTGTCCCAAAAACATTGACCGCAGCTCTAATTCCTTAAATATTGATTCTAGACATATGTATTAAATTGGAAAGTGGCGTAAAAAAAAGGTGCAGAATTTTATGAAATTTATTAAAGTTGCAGAGGATTATTTTTTGAAGAAATACAAAATTTAAATTTTTATACAGTCCCTGTACACAAAAATGTTTGATGAGTAAAATATGCCTTGTATGTACTCCAATAGGTCAATATACAAAATTTCAGCATTCTAGTGCAAAGAGAACCAGAGGTATGAAAGCCCAAAGTAACTGACTTACAACACTTTTTCAAGGGAGCAATGGGTACGTGCCGAGAAGAAGGGAAATTAATTCTAAGCCACGTTATTTTTGGGTCTTCATATCTCTGGTTCTTTTATCCACTAGAATGCTGAAATTTTGTATATTGACCTATTGGAGTATGGGGCACATTTTACTTATTGGAAATTTTTGTGTACGGGGACCATACAAAAATTTAAATTTTGCATTTCTTTGAAAAATAATCCACTGCAATTTTAATCGATTTCACAAAATTCTGCACCTTTTTTTACGCCACTTTCCAATTTAACACATATGTCTAGGATCAATATTTAAGGAATTAGAGGGGCGGTCAAGGTTTTTTGGGACACCCTGTATAGTGAATTATATACATGCGCGTATATAGCGAATTAGCGTATATAGCGAATTAGCGTATAGTAGCGTATATAGCGAATAGTAAAACTTTGTAAAACTCTGCGCAAAAACATGAAAGAAGACATAAGAAAATTCAACTGTGAGCTAGTAAGGAAGGCCATTGAAAATAACAAGAGCCTTAGGGTTGTTAAAGGAAGTTTATCTGTTGGGAAGAAACACATCATTGCATTAAAAGGAGAGGATGGCACCGTAACAAGAAATAGGGAAGAAATACTTAGAAGAGTTGAAGAATTCTACAAAAATCTATACGAAAGTAACAGTGAATTAAACGAAGACATTGAAATAGTCGAAGGAACAGCTCCTAAAATCTTAAAAGAAGAAGTTTCATTTGCAATAAAAAATATGAAGAAAGGAAGAGCCCCTGGTGATGATGGTATTACATTAGATATCCTAAAAGAAGCTGGAGAATATGTAGAAGACATACTTGCAAAATTCTTTACCAAATGTCTTAACAGCGGTAACATACCAAACCAATGGGATTCTGCAACAGTAATTCTTTTGCATAAAAAAGGTGATAAAGAGGATTTGAAAAATTACCGACCAATTAGCTTGTTACCTGCTATTTATAAAATCTTCACAAAAGTGCTAACACATCGCCTGCAGAAAAAATTAGATGCAGCTCAACCAAGAGAACAAGCTGGATTTCGAAGTGGATTCAGTACAGTGGACCATATTCAAGTATTAAGAGAATTAATTGAAAGAACACATGAATATGAACTTCCATTGTGTGTTGCATTTATTGACTATGAGAAGGCCTTTGACTCTATTAAAACATCAGCAGTCATCAACTCTTTAAGATCAACAGACATTGAGGATGTGTACATTGACATGGTGAAACGTGTGTATAAAAATGCAAGTGCAAAATTTCGGTTACATAAAGATACCAAAACTATCAAAATTGGTAAAGGTGTGAGGCAGGGAGATACCATTTCTCCAAAACTTTTTACTTCAGCTTTACAGATGATTTTTCAGCTGATAAATTGGAATAACAAGGGAATAAAAATAAATGGTGAATATTTAAATCATTTGCGGTTTGCTGATGACATTGTTATTTTTTCAACGAACCCATCAGAACTCCAAGACATGGTACAGGAGCTCTCAACTAGAAGTAAAGAAGTTGGACTCAAGATGAACCTACAAAAAACTAAGATCATGTTCAATAATTTTGTAGAGGAAACAAAAATACAAGTTGACAACATTGAGCTAGAAATTGCTGATTCATATATTTACCTTGGCCAGCTGATTTCAATGGATGGCAACATTATGAAAGAACTCAACAGACGTATTAAACTTGGCTGGAGTGCATTTGGAAGAAACAGTTTTATCCTGAAGGGGAAATTGCCTTTGTGTCTAAAAAGAAAGGTCTTCAACCAGTGTGTATTGCCAGTCCTCTCTTATGGATCAGAGACATGGAGTCTAACAGTTGGAGCAATACGAAAGTTACAGACAACGCAAAGGAGCATGGAGAGGTGCATGCTTGGAATAACTAGGAGAGATCGAAAAAGAAACACTTGGGTGAGAGAGCAAACTAGAGTAGAGGACATCATTGTTAAAGTAAAAGGGCTGAAATGGCGATGGGCTGGGCATATTGCAAGAAGAACTGATCAACGATGGACAACAGAAATTCTGAACTGGATTCCAAGAGACCACCGAAGACCTAGAAAACGTCCTCAAACTAGATGGGTGGATGAAATAAGAAAACAGGTTGGGGTGACGTGGAAGCGAATTGCTCAGGATAGACTTGTGTGGAAAGCATTTGGAGAGACCTTCATCCAGCAGTGGATAGATAATGGTTGAATATGATGATGATGATGATATAGCGAATTATATTCATGCACACACCGGGGTCGTAGCCAGAGCTGGACCAGGGGCCGAGATCCCCCCCCCCCACTTCCCACTAGAAATCTAATCACCCTCACTTTGGAAAATATTTTTTCTCAAAATAAAATATTGCAGAATTTTATTTTAAATTTTTTGTTTTGTATGAAATTCTACTCGATGATTGAAATTGCTCATGGATGTTCAAAATATATTCGAAACAGATTTTCACTGTAGATCTTGTGCATATCATGTTTTTGTTTTCATCTATTTTGGGAACGTTCAAATATTACGGAAACAATATTTTAGCCATATCAACCCCACCCCCCACCCCCAGTAAGTAAAAATTAACATTGGCTAACATAGGAAAATAAGACCAACGGCAACCCCCCCCCTCCCCCAAGGTGTTTACGTAATACTTGTATTCTTCCTTTATAGTAAAGGTAAGGAAAATTGTAAATTTTGGTGTGTCCCCCCCCCCCTATAAATATGAATGCAAAATTTTTGTTAAAAGATTTATCCATTAATACCAAATATGTTTATTTGCTTAGATATTTAATATTATTAAATATATTAATAAAATACATCAAAACATTAACAAATTCTAAGGCCCCCCCCCCGTAAAAAACGCCGAGCTACGGCCTTGATATATATATGTATATAACGAATTATGTGCATATGCGCACAAGTGTGTATATTGAATTACATGCACGCACACAAGTGTATATATTGGATTATATACGCGCATACAAGTGTATGCATTGGATTATATACGCGCATACAAGTGTATATAACGAATTATACACACACACGCAAATGTATATACAGTCGAAACTGCATATAACGAATTCGGTTGTAACAGGTTTTCTCTGGCAATAAAGGGTATTTGTCCTGTATATTTTGAATGCAGTTAAACGTTCGTTCACGAAAAGAAGTCCGATGGAATAGTTAGAAATAACGGGAGGTGACGTTACAAACGGACTATCCCATTACAGAAGAGGAGGACTCACATTTCAGACCTTGATTTTGGCGCCGACAAACGTTCACTAAAAACAAGTTCTGAAATTGGAGTCCTCCTCTGCTGTAATGAACTAGCCCGTTTGTGACGTCACCTCCCGTTATTTCTAACTGTTCCACCGGACTTCTTTTCGCGAACGAACAGTATGTTTTATTCCCTTTCGTTATAACCGAATTCTCGTTATATCCGGGTGTGGGTGTAAATTCTATGGTATTTTCGTACGCACTATTTATAGTAAAAAAATTATACTTTTTTAAGTGCCTAAAAGGGGAGTTAATCTGCACTTGCACCATAATTTCCTCAGTCAACGATTATAATTTCAGACCTTGTATATAATTCTTGATCTCAAATATACTTGGAATAATTTACAAGTAGTGTCATAACGTAAATAATTCTTACCTAATCCTAAGCGCAGCGTGAGACCTTGGAAATTATAAATATTTCCTCAGATACTCTGCGTTTCGGAGTTCCTTTGGAAATCATTGGGTAATCCGCCTGCCCATAACTAGGAAATTACCATAAACCGTTTAACCTCAAGAGGGGGAAAAATAAGGCCAATTTGAATTGCAAAGTGCTATTACATGCTGTAATTTAATGCATGCGTAACTTGTGGAGAGAGAGAGTTTTCCTGCTCTTCTATAATGAATGCTCCATCAAAATTATTCAAATTTAAAGAGCAAATGAATGATAAACGTTTTTACGAATGACGAACGAAGGTTGTTATATGAAGATTGAAAACACGTGAGATTTGCGTTATGGGAATACTTATTTTTTGTACCAAACAACTTATTCAACATAATCTTACGTGCAACTAACGAGATAGTTTTAAAATTAAGAAGAAAACTATAATCATTACGAGGCCTGTTTGTGAGATTGTTTTCTCAGTGACGCGATGATTCTTTCTCCGTACAATCAGAGGCGTAGCCGGGGGGGAGTTTTGGGGGTTATAACGCCCCCATCGCAATGAAATTTTGTATATTTAACATAGGAATATATGAGTTGTAGCTCTGTAACCCCTCCCATTAAGCCTATAACCCCCTTTATGAACTTTCTGCCTACGCCACTGCATAAAATGCAACTAACCCAATGACGCACCTTCTTCAGGATGGGGGTGAGGAGAGAGAACCTCTTAAGTTAGGTAAATGTAAGAGAATAAATTTCACAAAATTAACGATTACAGACCTGTTGGATTATTGACAACACGTCTCGATAACACGGTCGACCTTCTTCAGGAAAAATTAAGATGATGCCATCCCCAGTAACATAAATATTCGAGCAGTGTGTCGCGAACTTCAAGTATTTTAGGTCATTTAAGCCAGGGTGGTCGAACTTTTCATGCCAAGTGGGCCGCACACCGCATCAAACTTCAATATCGTAAATTAAAGTGTTAGAAATATATTTAATATACACAATTGCTATATTTAATTAAATATGTAACCAGATATGTAATTCAAATATTTAGTTATTAAACAAATTTAATATAAAAACAGATGTATATGCTTTCGTGTTAACAGCTATTGCTTTTGATATCCGTACCCGAAAGGTTTTTTAAAATTATCGTACTTAGATTTTTTACAGTTTTGTTGATTTCGGTATATTTTTCGTGAATAAATGCGTACATGTACAACGAGGCAGTTAAATCTATAGAAACGTAATCAAATAAGTAAATATGTTAATTAGTAACGTGAAACACTGTGCTGAAACAATAATGAACTATTTAAACACGACTACCACAGTTAAAATTATTTAATTAGGTGGATGACGATCGTTTCGGCAGTGAATGACTGCCTTTGTCGAATCCAGTTACGAAAGTGAAGGTAAACTTCACCGCACTTCACAACACGTGTTTATACGCCTAGTGCGGTAAAGTTTACCTTCACTTTTGTAACTGGATTCGACAAAGGCAGTCATTCACTGCCGAAACGATCGTCATCCACTTAATTAAATAATTTTAACTGTGGTAGTCGTGTTTAAATAGTTTATTAAGTAAATATGTGTTAACTTATATGTAATATAAACTTCAATCACTGTTCACCACTCTCCTGTTCAAATTGGCTGTCAAATCACTTCACAAACTTACTGTTCTAAGAAGATTCTCGAAAACTGAACCTAAACCGGGTTTGATACCCAATTCTGTAAGAATCTTCTTTAGAAAATCTTACATTTATTCTAGATCATTGGACATCGATGCAACCTTATCTGGAAATACAGTGCCGCTCGCTCGGCCAACTTTTCCAACATTCATATATGCACATAGGCGTAGAGTTATATGGGCCCATGTTCCCCAATAATCTGAAATAAATTGCGATTTTACATATACTGTAATGCATAAACATACAAAATATGTGCTTGCCCCCCAATAATTTTAAGAATTCTACGTTGATGCATATACACACATATTCGTATGTTAACAGATAAATTTTTAAGGCTTTAGGGTGTTTTTTCTTGAATGTAACCGAAGACCCCAAGAATGTCATGAATTATCGACTGGGCACGCATAGCCCCGTGCCCCAGCTGGAAGTGGGGCCCCAAATTATGTTTTTTTTTTTTTAAGTCTATTTTTGGTTCACTTTTGATTACTATCTAGAAATTTTTTTAGGTAAAAGTTTATTTTTTGGGCTATTTTGGATAGTTTACTAAAAATCTGAGGTGTTTTAGAATGAGTATATGTGAGTACTTATTTTTTATATGTTTTCAGACCCCCCTTCTAAATCTGCGCGGTTTTCACCGCGCGTCGGGAGGGGCCCCCCCTAACTAATACTGTGTCTATAGCCCCCATATGTCTTAATCGGGCCCTGTGTGGGCCGCAGGTTGGAAAAGCCTTCGTTTTAATCGAATTATCTTCATAGATTACATAAAACAAATATTTGAAGTGAAACAGTCCATAGACCTGCTTAAATATATTTATTTACATTTATTTATTTACATTTTATGTAAATAAATAAATATATTTATTTACATAAAATATGAATTATAATCAACTTAATATAATCTGGACTATAAATGGAATAGTCAGTTCTATATATTTCTTCTGTAGAATCCTTCTCTACGGAAAGCTCACTAAATTTTTCCAGAGGAATATTTCCAGTGCAGACCCAAGACCTACCGATAAGGGGCGCTGCAGTCTTCATAGTTAAAGGTGGACAGACGCTGAACTAAGTTTTGGAAATACCATTCCTCTTTCCAGACCCAGATGCCCACATACTTTCATCTCTATAATGTATATGTATTACTTAATTGGAAAATAGCATTAATGAAGTACTAAACATAGTGAAATCCTTCATTAGCGAAGACTCACCAGCAAAGGCAGCCTTGGGGTAAGGAGAGTCAGGCGACCACCTAGGACCTGGTGCCATACTCCGATAGTTGCATTCATTTTTTCTAAACCTCGAAAAACTGCATGATAATTCAAATATTGTACATAAAAAAAGCAAGCATTTACCGGTAACAGTTGCAAATAATGTAAAATTTCTCTACTTAAAGAAAGCAGGTAATTACCAAAGGCGGATACCGGAGGGAGGTCACAGGGGTCATGACCCTCCCCAAAACATATTTTTTCACTGTAAAAAATTCCAACTTTCATGATAAATGAAGGGTGTTATTCCAAGACCATGGCAAATTCTGTCCTTGACCTCCCCCCCCCTAAAAAAAACGAAAGTTTGTATCCGCCCCTGATAATCACTACAAAATATTATGTCTCTGCAACAAAAAGCAAAGTTTAATTTGTGATCTGCGAATGAGGAGAAGGGGGGGTTTAACAATTAACGTGAAAAAGGAAAAGAAGTTGTAAATAGGGTGGGATATAGCTAAAAAGGAGACTTTTTTTAGAGAATAGTTGTCGTTCATGAGTCTTAGCAGCTATATATAACACGTTTGGCTTAATTTAGTTATTTTTGAATTTCAAAATAAATATGGCGGATGAAAAAAAAATATAAATTTTACTAATCTCGTTATTAAGACTTTCGTGTAAGCGTAATTTATTTGGAGGCCTCGTTAGGCCATCGATCTCATACGAAATTACCAATCGCGCTAGAGACGTAAAAGGAAAGCAAACAGTATGAAGTGTTTGCGAACAATTTTATGTATTATTTAGCTTTATTGAATGAGAATATCGTGATTTGAGCAATATTTATGTATGAAGTTATTAGATTAATAAAGCCCAAGTAAGTTTGCAAAAGTAAATCAAGGCGTTCAAACGAAATATTAGTATATTCTGTTACAAACCCTTGAGTCATTCATTGAATATGATCAGTATTTAAACATATATTTCATTTTCTTTCATTAATTTGCTTCTCCCCCCTCCATCAAAAAACATTTAGAAAAACCTTTAAATAAAATAGAACTTATAACAATCGCACCTTTAGCGAGCTTTCGAACGTAGCCAAGAAACTGTGGATTTTATTGGGTATAATGGTTAAATACAATAGAATTCAGTCGTTTTTAGTGAACAAGATTTTTGCAGGTCAGATGTAGCGAGCATTTTCTTTGGTCCCAAGTTCCTTGTTATATGCGAGGCCCGTTTTATAGGGCCTTGCGCAGTACCCTTCTCGTCTGGCAATTTTTACCTGATCGTAAAAACGGGATGGTCGTACCTGAAAGGTGTCTGTAGAGTGTTTTACTTCAATCGTAATTCCAGCATCAAAAATCACCGTGTCACTGTCGAGTCACTGTCCTCTGTTCCGAGGCTGGCCGTTGTCGCAGGTAGTTGGCTGTGACTAAACACTTCTCTGTATACAAGCTCTTGGATTTGCATGCGTAGAAGGAACTTTCTTTCTACCGGTAATGTCTTCACTGTGGGCAGAAGCGATTGGAAGAAATGCCAATCATCATCTTCATCGCTTCCCTTTGAGGAGAGCTGCACGGGGATGGAATGAAGCGTGACACCTTTCTGTTTCAGTGTTGCATCACTGTCATCGTCTTCCATTGTATTTCTCTTTCTTTTCACTCTCCTTAACTGACCGCGACTGTGTCTGCTGAAGGCATTGTCATGGGTTTCCGTGCAGCTAATGATGCCTTCGACTGTGCAACACGAGGAAAGATCCTCTTTGACCTCTTCTCCCTCTCCATCACTGCAGTGGGCCTCTTGTTTCGTAGGACTCCATTGTGCAGTGTTCATCAAAACGCAGCCATTCAGTAGTTCACCATCGTCTGGCGGATTTTCTAAGCTGTTGCTTAATGAAAAATCGTTATTGCTCGCTGATTCTTCGAGGTGTGGTGATCGAATATGGCCTCTCAGAAATAAGAGATGCTTGTAGTAGAACCATTTAGATGTAATTTTTGAGGATGGAGTGCCCTCTGGTGGCAAAGGATGCTTCTTGATTTCCCTTCGCAAAGTGTCCCGGAGACCTTTCCACCTGGATAATGCTTGGTCAGCTGAAAATAAATAAAATATAATTTTATATAATAAATAATTTATATAATATATAATAAATATAGGGTTCTAGGAGTCAGCCATTTCCTAGACATCCCTTGTTTCTTACTATTGCAAAATATTTATTGGTCAAATGTTATATTATTTTGTTAAAATGTGTATTGTTGAATATTTAGAATTATTTTTTATATATTACATACTTTTAATTCCTTATACAGTTCAATCAGGCTGCACACGCTTTAAATGTGGGTATTTGCATGCATTTTAAATACGGTGGCTCATACTATACTTAAGTTATACTAAGTTATACTATTACTTAAAGTTATACTAAGTATAGTTAGTTTTACTAACGTTATACTTCAAGTTTTCAAATTATGAGGGGGTGCTTAAGCACATGTTATGAACATTTGTACATTACAATATATGTAAAATTGCAATTTATTTCAAATTATTAAGACCCCAAGGGCCCTTATAACTTTACGCCTATGACTATAAAGTGAACGGTTTATATATAAACGTGAAAACCCGTAGCTTCAAAAATCTACATCTGATGGCAAATTTTATATTAATAAAATAATAATGAATTTTATAATAAATCTCGATTAATAGTAAATTACAGTTATAGTTATTTATTGCTGAATCATATAAACGTTTGCATAAAATACAGAAATTAATATATATAACTTATCAATAAGAAGTAATATAAACATTAATTCTGTCAACTTTTTGCATCAAGGAGCACTTTTCAAAAGAAAAATTATTTGCGGAGCACTCTCGTTGCTACTATAAGGTATTAATTATATACGATACTTATTATCTACTATACGATATTAATCGCGATTAATAATCGCTTAATAATCGCGATTTTGCGTGAGGGCGACGCGTCGTCCTTATGTCAGACACGTATGTGCATTTCTGGCTGCGTTTACTTATTCACATTTTCCAAGTTGTTCCAAGTCGACATTTTATTGTATAATAATAAAAGCAAGAATTTGTTTTCGAATTTTAAATTGCTTTAATTTGAGTCTAAATTTAATTGTCACAATTTAAGTCATTAAAAGTTGGAACTTTAAATATCGTTTTCTGAAAACATCTATTATGCATATACTTTCTTACATGCTTTTATTATTTTTTTTATACTTCTGTTTTCCCATAAGACTCATACCAACATGGGTGCTAAACCAAATGGCAGCAGTACTAAAGACGGAAGGTATTTTTAAGCATTTGGGCATGTAAAACGTTAAGTTTTGGTTTATCCAAAATGCTATATTTCTCAAAAATTTCAGAGAAATGAGAAACTTACTTAACTACATAGACACAAACGAAAAGCAGTGACAAAAAACATAAAGCAGGGCAAAACATTTAAGAACAAATTCAAAGGTATTTTAAATCCACCGTGTTACCCATATTACCCATATAGATATGATATCTAAAACCATTTTTGAAGTAAAAAATGAACTAAAATTTTCATTTGATGATAAAGCCCAAGAAATACAGCGATTTTTTTGTAATTTTTGAGCACTGGAGCACCAAATGCTCCACTGAGCATAGGTTAAGAACCGCTGAATTAGAATATTAATTTGAAGTTGTATTAATTAAATTTGGCAAAATAGACATAAGTCTGTCATAGCATTATATGTAACAAAACGTACTAAAAATATGAAGATTAAAAAATATTCTCTTTAAAACCACATATTCTTTAATCACTGCCGTAATTGGTTGTGAGGTCCACGGGGGAGAGGGTCACAGACTACAGCTCCTTTCACTCTAATACTCTACACGTAAAATTCATTAATAATAATCGTGTTTTTCTCGAGAGGGCTAAGTCAATAGTACCTCCCCCTCCCCCCCATTACAACAATGTGCCTAATCCAACGATACTCATATCTTTCAGGAATTAAAAAAAAAAAGGGCAGTAAAAAAGCATACAGTATATAGTCAATAGTGTAAAAGAAGAGTAATTTTTGCTTATTGCAACTTTGATTTTTCTGTAATTTAAAGATATATGCGGCCATGGGCGTCCATATGATTACGTCTAGGGGTGGGGGGGGGCTGAGAAAAATTATTACCTCCTCTCATGCTTTTAAGCATTTTAGTGAATGCACAAGATACTAAATAAAATACTGATGCTTAACAATTAGTATCATCTGTGCATTGTAAATATGATCGTAAATTTTTAAAATAACAATTTCATATACGACAAAGTTTACATCATATTTTGCAGTTGCTGTACTTTTTGATCATTTACTACACTGTCAAGCTAGAAAATTCAATTATTTTTGAAATATAAATAAATTTTTGAATATAATCTCAAATAAATTTTTTGAATTGCTGGGGGTCAGTCCCTCCGCCCATTTATATGGGCGCTTATGTATGGCATACTGGCAACAGGTAGCACCTTGGGGAGAGGGGTTGGCATATGCTTATTTTCTGACAATGGGGAGTACGGGAGTCTTAACCATGCTGATGCTTAAGGTGTACAGAAAATAATAATAAAGTCATAATAATAATAATAGTAATAATAATAATAAAGTAATAAAAAAAATAATAAATCTAGCACGTAGTCATAAAGTGACAACTACTCTGACAGAATTGCAATACTTGAATGTATGACGTATTGCGAGTAGAAAATGTAAAATACAGGTGACTGCAGTTAAATATTTAATTATTTAAACTAGCGTCTCTCAAACTTTTTTCACTCGTGGGGGGGGGGGCTTTTAGGTTCCTCGTGCCCCCCCTTTCCGACATTTTTAAATTATAAGAATGTATTATTTTTAATAAATGTATTTTATCAAATCGGTTTCTTATTTATTACACACTATTTGCCTACAACATAGGAAACATTAACAATAAAAATATAACAAAATACTTTATAATACCACCAAAATAGCTATTAACAGGGTATTAAAACTTTTTAAATGCGATAATTTGTTATTACTCTGTTTATAAGTTATTTAATATTGCAAGCATAAATAATAATCGTAAAATAATATAAAATAAATAAAATAAAATAATATAAATATAAAATAAATAAATATAAAATAATATAAAAATAAATATAAAAATATAAAATAATATAAAATAATAAATAAATATAAAATAATATAAAATAATAAATATAAAATAATAAAATTACAAATAATGCTCGTATTACAATAAAAAGCAAATAAATATTTAGATCCATCACTGCATTTCAAAACTTATACCAAAAATTAGAGACAAAATCTTGTATGAAGGGCAGGCATTTGCTTATTTTTTCTTAATTGGGCAGTGTATAAAAAGCCCTCAAATGTGCTTACGTAATACTTGAATGGCCCTGATGTACTAATAGTCCACTTTTTCATGATATTGTTTTTTAGTCTTGTTAGTTCTGTATTTCATTTTGTAATTTTCAAACAACAATATTAGTTACAAACGTTTTGCTAATATTAAAAGTACAATTTATTGGAAATGGATTGCCAAGGGACATAGGCGTACGCAGAAAGTTCATGGGGTATAAGCTCAATTGGATTACAGAGCTACAACTCATATATTCCTATGTTAAATATACAAAATTTCATTGCAATGGGGGGTTACAACCCCCATCAACACCCCCTGCGTACGCCAGTGCCAAGCGGGTACGAAAATGAAAAAGATTTGGAACTCTAATCCAGCGGTTGCCAACCTTTTGAATCTCACTGACCACAAATAAATAAATAAATAAATAAATTCATAATTTTAAATCCCGCAGACCACATTTCGTGAATTTAGTGCAATATAAAGGTGGAAATTGTCATTCAGAATATGAGAATTTCTTAGAATATTATTTTTGTTTTATTATTAATAAAACATTAAAAATGCAAATAATGTCCAGATTTTTCTGCGGACTACCAAAATTTTCTCGCGGACCACCGGTTGGCGACCGCTGCTCTAATTTCTTGTACGTTTGTCACTTCATTTGCAAGATTTTCCCCTTTTAAACCCTTTTTTCCTAAAATATTCCCTCTTAAATTCTCATAATTGAGTGCTCCAAAACAAAAATTCCGATAAGTTTCTTTGTAATAATCGCGTTAAGTTGTTCGTCCCGTCTTTGATAAGCCAGTGCAGTGCTCAAGTAGCTTAACGCATCGTCGTTTAAAGGTAATGTGAAACAAACTATCCCATCCCGGATATCCAAATGTGCAGTTCCGGGGTGTACAGAATGCTGGCAAACGCATCCGGTGTGATCTTGAAATAGACATCAATACAATTAACGTAATGTTTTAATAACAATAATTTAATAATTTATTGCTCTAACCGTTTATATATGCAATATTTTAATAACAACAATTTAATAATTTATTGTTCTAACCATTTATATAAATTATGAGTGTGTTGTTTATATTACATATTTTTTAAAATATGCTATAATACAACGCAAATATGCTAGAACAGGAATATTAAAACTGCGCATCAGTTGGGGCGTTGTCAAACATTTTATGTAACATATAAAAATATTTTTAATAAAAGCATATAAAAATAGTTCTAATAAAAACATATAAAAGTATTCCTAATAAAAAAAATATAAAAATGTTTTTAATAATACCATCAAAAAATAAAATGTTGCAACGTAATGCAAATTTTGTGCTTATTTATTTATTTTTAGTTTACCTCCGTATAATCCCTTTCAATTCTAACATCTATTCACCGTAGCCCGGGGGTTGGTTTCTAGGCCTTAAAAGGTTCGGAAAACTGCGTCCAAGTGCAGCATGGCCCTTGCTGTCCTTGCGTGTTAAAACTCAAACAAACCATCAATTCTAACATGTAATTGGCATAATTTTGTGTATTTGAGGGCCATCAATAATAGGAAATTAATGGCGAAGTCAAAAACGTGTGAAAACTCAATGTGCCGAATAAAACATCAGACATTAATATTATAAGATACATGTCTTAATATATTATAAGACATTAATATATTAAGAGATTAATATTCCTTTACATTTTTTGGAAAGAAAACATTATTAATTTAATAAATAATAATTTACTTTTAATAATTAGCTAGATTACACATAGAATGATAATAGTTTGATTTAAAGAATATTTCAATAGTTATATATTGGTTTTGGCATTTTTATTTAAGGAAATAGAAATTTTCTTTTCATTTCTGTAGCATTTTATTGGATATTTTTTGGCCTGGTGAAATTATTTTAGAACCTTTTAATAGTTAATTTTTTAGGACCTTTTGATAGTTAATTTTTTAGAACCTTTTGATAGTTATTTTTTTAGAACCTTTGATAGTTAATTTTTTAGAACCTTTTGATAGTTAATTTTTAGAACCTTTTGATAGCTAATTTTAGAACCTTTGATAAGCTAATTTTTTAGAACCTTTGATAGTTAAATTTTTTATGGCGCAAGGATATCTTTGTGTGGCGGAACTGCACGGTCCCAAGGTCCTAAATGCCCCCCTCAATTATACCTAACCCCCAGGGGCAAGCTCAGTTTACGATGAACGTAGTTAAAAAGAGTGACACATTGTATAATGGACCATTGAATTTATAGCTTCTTTTTTTTTCCAGAAAATTAATTCATTATTTTATAATTTTGCTAAAAGGCTATAATCAGGCGTTTAATTATACACTAGGACAAAAATAACTATATATAGTGAATAGACTTTTATCATAGGCATAGGTGGAAAATTCATAAGCTCAATAGGGGGTTACAGAGCTACAATTATTGTTCCTATGATAAATATACAAAATTTCAAGCTCAATAAGGGGGTTACAGAGCTACAATTATTGTTCCTATGCTAAATATACAAAATTTCACTGCAATGGGGGGTTGCAACCCCCAAAACCACCCCTGGCTACGCCTATGACTCTTATTATAAACGAGTAAAGATTTAAAGATCGCGGTCACCAATTTTCGCGGGAAAGAGTTCCCGCCATTTTTTGCTTACGCTACCTGGGATGTCCAAATCTTGGCCGATTTCGTCCCAGAGTTTCCGAGTCACCGATCTGTTTTGGTACATTCGGTGTTGGCTGTTCCATAACGGCTCCCTCGCGAACACCTCCCTGATAAGTCGCAGGGTCGTGTGTTTATCCAACATCGTGGGTCGTTTCCGTCGCTGCGACTTCCTCCGCTGCAGAGCGACCAAGCGAACGAGCGACTGTTGATGCCATTACAAGCCTTCTGCAACTACGTAATTTGGATTCGCGCGTTTTCATTGGTTGCTGTTTTTTGGTCGCTTTGACGACCAGACCAGTTTTTGGCTGGATGTCAAAAGGCAGGGAGTATGATGAACCTAGGTACGGGGCAGTGAGGTCAGCTGGAATACGGTGGGAAGACGAAGACGATACACAGTTGCAGTTAGAAAAGGAAGAATGCTAGAATTTTTTAAAGAGAGGAAAAAAAAAAAAAAATCGGAGAATAAAGTCTAGTAATATTTATTGATTATGGTCATAATTAAAAAAAAAAACTTCGCATATTCAATCAATTTAACAATTATATAAAAGCTTGAATTTAAATGTTTTAATTTAAATTTATATTGAATGCAGGAAATTGTTAGGGTCAATAGTGAATTTTGAATGTGGTGAAATCTCCGCCTGTAGCAATACTTCATGCATGTCAGTATCCGTGAGGGGAAATAGGGTTCCCACCCACGAAAATACATTTTAAATAGACCCACAAAAATACGTATTTACTTGTGAAACTTGTAAAAAGGGGGGGGATTCTTAGACCTTAAATAATTAAAATTCTGACCACAAAATCTTGTTTCGTAGTCCACTAATTTGAGAATATTTTAAAGGAAAAAAAAAATACAGAAACCATTTTCGTTAAAAAGGAAAGAAAGAAAAAAGAAAGCTAAATTTGGATGGCAAGACTACAAGCAGAAATTTACAATGATGTCTAAAATGATGTTTAAAACAATGATGTCTAAAGGCAATATTGGTATTTTCTCATTTATTTCTATATGACGTATTTATATTTCTTCTTGACGGTAAAGGTGTCGCATCTTTATTCAAGGTATTTTGTAAAAAATTTTGAGCCCCCCCCCCACCAAAATTAAATCCTGACTGCGACCCTGGCTCCAGAGACCGAGGAGAAGATGTCATTATGGGCAAAGTTTAACTTGGCAACACTATATCTGATGGGACCGCGCAAAATATAGTTAGATATTTTATCTTTGTATGTTGATTTCGTTCTAATAATGAATAGCGACTTGCGAAATTAGACAATTTAATTGGCCTTTAAATTTTACATCAAATTAATTTCATTAATAACGTTTAAATAATCACATTAATTTTAACATCAAACGACATTCAATCGTTTGTTTGTACGCACACACTTACACAATGCCCGCCCATTTAACTACAACTCTCTCCTCCACGAGATTGAAAAATGTATTTTTTCATAAGAAATAGTTCGGTCTGTTAATATAAAAATATTTTTTTATTTAATCTTGAAATATATTCATTATTAAGATTAATACAGGTTTACCTTTTCCCGGAAGGACAAGGATTGTGTCCGCATCTCAGAGGAATTCGTTTGGGGAGGGGGCATCAGACATCAGGAGTGTCATCAGCAACGAGTACTCAATATCAGCCGATGAATCAGCCTCCATCGAGAGAATGAAATTTAAATTTTTAAGTGGCAACACTAATCCGGCGTAGGTCGGTTTTCCGAGCTACGAAAGCTTCCGCTGATCCGACCTGGATCAGTCAATACCTTTGTCAGGAAGCTCCATAATCCCTACGGCTTTCGGAATAGGGATTATGTCATCACTTGCAAAATTGATTTTATCGATGGTCACTACCGATGATAGACACTGATCTGTTTCCTGATCATTTTATCGTCAACTTCTCGCACGAATGGACTTCAAAATTGCATTTTTTCGTTCTTTTCTGAATAAACTGTTCGTCATATCGAACTCGTGGTTTAAGCGCTTTGTCCAAAAAGAGACGCCCTCGTTTTTGTTACAGTAAAACCGTTGACGCAATAGGGGATTCGTGTGACCCAGGATCAGAAAACAGCAGGTGATTCCGTTAAAAATATCGCTTATTCTTTTATTATTAAAAAAGGGGTGATTCAAGTGATTGCTAAATAAGAGTGATTCAATTGATTCACGTGATGTCCACGCCATTTTTCTATTAGCTCATTGTACTGGTCTTGGAAAGCGTACAAAGGGCCATTTGTTTACTAGTTTGTTTACCCATAAAAATTGAAGTAAGCTTGACCCTTAGTTTATTTATTTATTTATTTATTGTTGACAGTTTTTCTTATTAAAGATTAATTGGTAAAACTCAGCATATGGGGCCATATACTTGACAATTTCAGAGGTTTATTCTATGATCTATAAATACCATATTAGTTACCATGTAGCTCTTCGGGCACCAACTGCTAGGTGGCGCTTTGGCCATTTTATACGAATTCGTTGTAAACTGTCAAATTTATTTGCTGAAGAGGTGCTTTTAATATTTTAATGCTACTTTTGATATTCTTTTTCGTTCTGTAAATTATCGTATATATCGCAAATTATGTTTAATGGTTGTCGTATTATTATTGTTATTTATTTATAACTATATTTTTTTTTATGAAAGTCTTTGTTTTTAATTGGTAACAGTCGTCTGGTGCAGTGTTTCCCAATCTCGGACCCCATTTTCTACCCCCACCCCTCCGAAAACCTCTTGAAATAAATTTCAAGTCTTAATGAACACCCTGTATAAAAAATTATCACACGCGTCAGCAATGTAGAGTTTTCAAAATTATTGGAAATGGGGGGGGGGCAAGCATATATTACTATATATACATTACAATATATCTAAAATTGTAATTTATCTTAAATAATTTGTGGTGGGACACATTGTTGAGGGGCCCTGGTCCAGGGTGAGGATGGTTGCTATGTAGCGATCAATGCAGCATTGCATAGATAGCAGTGGTGAAAAATTGCAATTCAACAGCTGTTTCGTCTAGACATCGACGACCCTCTTCCTTAAAATGATAATATCAATGAAAAGATAATTTTCAAATATGACCATGTGTTTTTTATCAGATCAGGGGCGTTAATAGTAAATAATATATAAAGGCAAAAATGCAAGCCCCTCCCTCACGCTCGTAGAAATAAATATTTGCTATTTAGATCGAAATTTGTTGACTTTGCACTACACCAGATAAACAATATGCTTATAAATAGCATGATTATAAATAGTATGCTTATAAATAGTATGCTTATAAAAATCATGATTATAAATAGTATGATTATAAATGCTTATATCAATGGAACGGAGTCATTGCTGATCTTCATCAGGAGTAGCAAACTGAAACAACAGTAAGCCTTAGTTTATCCTGGCTTTTTAGCTTTTTATTTAGCTTTATCTTGTTTGGCATAGCATAACCTTTGTTATCCTTACGTCATAATGGTAAATCAACCAGCATGACCTTTGTTGCTCTTGGGTCATAAAGGTCAACTAACCAGCATGATCTAATCCAAACAACCACTCGCCATATTCCAAATGCGTTGTTTATACAGTGATTTGTTTTTTGAATTACTTCTTTAATGGAAACTTTTTACTGAGCTTCAACCCATAAAAATATTCAGGTTTTTAGGTAATATTTTTCTGGCGCGTTTTTTGTATGCCAATTCTCTCACCAAACCTTGCCAATTTTAAATTGAATTTCCGGATTATTCGAAATCAGATGCCTCTCCCCTCCCCTCCCCCAAGGGCGGATCAAGCGAGGGGCGGAGGGACGTCGCCCTTCCCTCTTCAGGGTTATATAAAAAAAAAACGAAGACGATGAAGAATATTTTATGTGTTGTTTGTTACTACTGTAATAAACGGAAGCCCTACAGTGTAAATCCTACAGAACTGTAAACTAACTACAACTGTAATGTACTGTACTGTAATTGTAAACTAACCACAGAACTGTAAACTAACCACAGAACTGTAAACTAACCACAGAACTGTAAACTGTAAGTCCTACAGTTCAGTCCAAGGTCTCCGAGTCTTGGGGATATGCGATCCAGATGTTTTTCCACGAATCGACAAGTTTTCGTCTTCCGAACTACTTTTTCAGTAAGGGTTACTTCAGCATAACGTAGTTTTTTATCCTTGAAGCGCCGTCAAACTTGGCTTCGAACGCGGATGACAGAAGAGACTTTTAATACACACCCACAGAGACATTCATATTGATGTAAATAAAGTGATTGACAAATTTTCAAAGAAACCAAGATGGCTCGACTTTGCACTATAAACTTCAAGTTTTTTAAAAAGTTGCTTGTTATAAAAAAAGTAAAATAATTACGATGTTTTTGTAGTTTAAATTTAAACTTGTTCTATTAATTACATTGTAAATTATCATTTTGGTTATTGTATATGTCTCCTTTACTAGCTTATCCTTCTGTCATACTTGACTATAATCTACCCTAAACCATATAGTTTAATTAAAGAAAAGACCATCTTTAATTCATTGTCATAAATTAAATATTTTGGTGAAGATAAAGGAAGGCTAGTAATATAACAACATTTACCTAAACTATTTAATAGTCCAAAACTAAAAATTTTCCCAGTGAGGGGGCCCTCGAAACCGCTCCCCACCACGTAATTACAACCTGGATCCGCCCTTGTCCCCCCCCCCCCCCCGCTTTATTCCGCATAACTAGGGTTCTACTACATGCTATTTATATCCATACTATCTATACATGCTATCTACTACATGCTATCTTCTACATACAATATTGTGTTCGGGCTACAATGTTATCTAAATTTATCTAGGGAAAAGAAAAAGGCAAGTAAAAAACACACAAATGACAGAATGCGTATACCCCCGCTGCAAAACAAAGAGTCCAGGGCAGCCTGCGGCATAAATGATATGTTTAATGAAAATAAAAAAATAAATAAAAATAAATAAATAAATAAAAAAAATATTAATAGTAATATAAATGAAATAATCAGTTTAATCCCTCTCTTTTAAATTTATTGAAGTCATGTGAAAAGAAAAGATTAAAACCCATCGAAAAAATTCCCCTTTGCGGTTATGTATCGCAATACTTTCAATTTTACTATTTAAAAATGATTTAAGTCTTTCTTTCATTCATTCATTCACTAATGTACTACGGAGATAAGGTTTTTTATAGCGTAGCCAAGGACTGGAATACAAAGGGAAGAGACGAAGAGAGTACCAGACCTTGACCCTACTTTTCGGTGCATAAGCACCGACGGAGTAGCAGTGATGCCAGAAAAGAGGGAATATTCCCATACTTGTAGGGAATTATTGAATTCCGTTTAGTGGAAAATCCGTAAAACATATAAACTGCTCATGGTTAATTTTTTTCCTATTTTTAGATCGTTTCTGCACCTGACTTTTGCGGAATTTTCTTTAATTTTGCAAATGAATGAATTTGCGCTTAACCGGTAACTGATACGTATAATGTTATTTGTGAATAAAAATAAAAAAATTGACACAGATGTAAAAAATATAACGATTGAGACATGGGCGGATTTACTGTTTTGCCGCCACTGGGCTACTTTTTTTTCCATCCTTAGACTGCTTTTAGCCGCCCTTTCCTACCCGTCCTCCAATTAATGGTAGTAACGTATAAATTGTCGCATTCAATATACGCCAAAAACTTTTGTATTGACATTAAATATGTTGAAAAACAAACTTATATATTAAAACACAAACATTAAACAATATTATGTTAATTAATATATATTAATTTAAACGTGATTGTATCATCGTGTGATATTAATTTTTTTTATATTAAACACAATGCGCAAAATTTTGCCGCCCTAGTCTATAGCCTAGTATAGCTTATTGGGAAATACGTCACTGGATTGAGATTGAAAGAGAATAGAGATTGTGTAAAAAAATAGAATTTTTGGGTATAATATTAACTAACAAATTAAATTGAACACCCATATAAACAAAAAAAGGTACAAAATGAGCAGTGAATCGGAATTTTGAAACGATATAAAGATATATTGACAACAAAAATAAAACTCGATTTATATTATACATCGATACACAGCCATCTAATATATTGTAATAGCATCTGGGGAAATCTAGGAAGTAGGAACAGACAGATTTTGTATAATATTAAAAAAAAAAAAAATGCAATAAAATTAATAATTGGGAGGAATCAATTACATTGGAAACATTTTGCAATAAAATATTATCATTAATTCAAGTTCATAAATATTGCATACTGAACAAAATGTTTGAAAGATTAATATAACAATGTACAATTAATACAATTAATATAAGACAATTAATATTAACAACATGTACAATTGATACAATTACAACACAATGAGAGTGAAAGGAACAGAGCTAGGAAATATAATGAACTAAACTTACCTCAAATACGAGCAGAGAATGGAAGAAACAATATTAATTACAAAGGAGCCAAGATGTGGAATGACTTGACAACAGAAATAAAAAGTTCGAACAATATTTAATTTATTTAAAAAAAAAAAGACAAACGAGGGAAACCCCCAACGTGTCAGACGGGGATTGGAGCCAAAGTAGACCCAAAGTAGACATTCTAAAGGTCTCAAAAACTTATTAGACGCACATCCAAGCTTTTCTCAAAATGGTCCTATATTTCGGAGATATGGACCCCCCACAAAGACTGAAAAAAGCCTTACTATAGACCTTGATATCTCATGATTCCATGGATGGATTTTAATGATCTGCGGATTTTAAAACAGGTTATCGAAAATCACTTAATATATGCTTCAGCAATTTGCCAATAAAGTTCAAAGTTTTTAAATATGAACTTTCAAATCTTCCGGCAAAACGAAAAATAATCAACCCCTGTTCGGTGGTTTATCAACAAAACCTGAAATTAAAAATATTAAGCTTTAATAGTTCGA
Source organism: Dysdera silvatica (assembly GCA_006491805.2). Lineage (NCBI taxonomy): Eukaryota > Metazoa > Arthropoda > Arachnida > Araneae > Dysderidae > Dysdera > Dysdera silvatica. The sequence continues at coordinate 10,003,233 of QLNU02003225.1, read as the reverse complement.
AAATGCGATATTTTACTTTTTGTGTATTTATTGTTTACTCATTCAATAACTCTGAGCTCGGTAATTTGAAACAATGCGGGCTTCATGGAAGAGAGGTTGGTTTTTGTACGTCTTGTGAAGTTTTTTTGTTTGTTTTTTTAATTCAGAGATACACTCGCCCATTGCGATCGATAATTGAAGCGAGTGTTCGTACTAAACATTATTCTGACTTGCAATCCAAGTCTTTGGTTTTCACTTACATTAATCACCGAACATGCGTAGGGTCCTCAATACCACATTTTGCTTAAACTATTTCCTCATCCTCAATAAAATTGAGAGAGGAAATTAAAATTTCAAGTTTTTTAAAAAGCGCGAAAGCTAAACATTTTTCTTCTTGAACAATTTCAATTGCATCATTTTCAAAAGTGTTCAAAATAGTGAAGAACATTGAAGGGATTAATAGTGCTATTCATAATTTCAAATTACTGAAAATAACAAAAATTTTAAATGCATGTCCTTTCAAAGCCCTATTAACTATCAAATAACAAACTCATCAAATCAATAAAAAATCATAATTGGTTTAAATCTAATTTGATTTTTGAAATTGATGAACGCATGATTAATTTCTTTCATATTTTAAAATTAATATTAATAATATTTAGGAAGGTGACCCCTTAAAATACTCGCAGTACGATTGACGGAACGAAATCTAACGAACAAAATCAGTTTTATTTCTATACTTAATATAATTATTGCTCAAATACGTCTCAACTCGTTTCACTATATTTTCGAACAATTTTTCTCTTTAAACTTGTTTTGACTTCATTTATCGGAGGGGAAAATAAAAATTATTATGCTCGCTTAATGACCAGAAAAGACTACGTGATTTGTTTTAAATTTATTAGTAAAAAGTTATTACAACATGTTTTATAGCTATTTTAAGCTTTCAAGTTCATTTTTTGCTCACAGGCAGCAAAAATGCTGTACGTCAACATATATCTAACGAACGAATCTATTTTGATTTCGAACACGCCTTTCTAGTTTTTAGAGAGTAGTTTAATACAACACAGTCTTAATTTTTATATATATATATATATGCTCAGGTTTTTGTTCCTGGTTCGAACTCCCAGGTTACGTTTATATATACGAAGATTGCAAAATATTAAGTAAAAAAAAAAAAACCATTTAGAGCGTTGCCAATTTTAGGAACTGTAATTATACTGATTGCGTTTCTTAGTATGCCAAGTGGCAACGACATAGGAAGCCCGTAAAACGAACAAGTAGCATTTGTATTATGGAAGCGCACATTTGTAACGATCATGCAAATTTTTAATTTATTGAGATATTCATGCGAATGATATAAATTAGTTGTTAGAAGTCCCAATACATTACTTAAACGATAAAAATGTTGATAACTATGTGAAAAATCACACCTTCACGTATAAAGAGTTAAGCGTTTTGATGAGTCAGGTTTCGTTTTCGTTAAAGAAAAGACGTCATAATGGCGACCATTCGATAGGGGAAGATCTTAATTTGTGATTTCTTTTGCTGAACACTAAAATCGCAAACGACTGGACTCTGCTATTAAAGTCACTTTAAATAACAGCAATTTTGGCATTGGAAATGGTTTAAAAAGGAACCAGATTGCTACATGTGATTTTCCTGGCTCTGTGTCAGAACTGTGTGGAATGCCACTAGTGAACTGAAAATCCCTACGCGTAGGGATATAAACGGCATCACTGAAGGACTTTCGCCACGCTGTCTGGCGAGAAATGCGCCAAAATGGCTGTACGCACTAACACGTCAGCTTCTCAAAAGGGATTCCCCCGAGAGATGGTGTTGGGGGAGGGATACAAAATACGCACTATTGTTTATGCGAAAGCCCCAAACCTGAATTTTTTTTTAGCCGTAAAACCTCCTTAACGAACACTTCTGAATAACGGACACCTATATTTATTGATATTTTTTCCAATTCCCAGTTTTCCCTTTTTATTCTTTTATTCTCCCGAATAGCGGACTTGTTTGTGTACGGGAGGGAAATTGGGAAGGGTGACCACCGAAGACTGCGCTGTAATCCCAGGCCCGAATAACAGACAAATACCACAAAACTTTCAAGCGAGGGAGGAGAATTTGTTTCCGATTCCTATTTTTTGCAGTGTCCAGGACTTCTCATCTTATTTTCCATGATATAATCCCTGGGGAAGGCGATCGCGCCCCATCACAATCACCCTTGGTTCCGCCAGTGGTGTCAGCTGTTCAAAGATTTTACTGTAGTATTTTCCGCCCAACAACATATTATCAGCAGACGATCTCATCTGTGTAAACTGATTAGCAAGCAGAATTCTATCTGCCTATACGTCCTTCTGTTTTAGCATTCATCCTATTCTGCTTGCGTGTATGTACGTTATGCATATATGTGTGTGCGTGTGCATGCCACACGCAGCATTTCTGCTTTATACCGTGCATGCATTGGACGATTTTTGCGAGTTTATACCCACACACACACATATTAATATTAACCCGTCTGGGATTTCAGAGCCGTCTTCCAACCTTGGCCAACCCCTAATCCCGGAATCTAACCTTCCCAATCTCCTATCGTGCCTGAATCTGTCGCACATTTTAACATGGCGCCAGTGATGCCAGATTGGGCTACAAGTAGGGTATTGGGCGATGTTTTAAGTGCCCTCGCTACAAAAATTTCGAATTGGGCGACACGCTACTTATTGGGATACTTTTAATTATATTCAGGCTATAAATATGAAAAGTACATTTTTGATTTTCATATATAAAATCACAAAATATTATTAGTATTATATTGTACAATAAAGATGTTATTTATTGAATGATGGTCAAAGAAGAATGGGAGTAGTAAAGAGGAGAGATCCTGAGTGTTCTTACCAGAGATATCTCATAAAAGATCGCACTGCTCACTGTAGTCCGGGGTTTGGTTCCCCAGGCCTTAAGAGGTTCGGATTCCTCGGAAAACTGTAGGTCCCGGCGCAGCATGACCACTGTAGTCTTTGAGCCGTAAAACCAAAAAACAAACAAACAAACAAGCTCTGCTGACCGTATTCCTGTCTCAGATAGTGCCTAATAGTTGAACGGTGTTGTGAAAACGTGAACATTGTAAATTTAATTGTATTTCCTTATTAACATTGCAGCCGCATAACTTGTTTAATATAACCATGGAAATGTAACTTTAACAATACATGTACATCCGATGTATGTATGTATGTATAGTGTAGGTGTATAGTTGCAAAATAATTCATTTTTATGTTTGGGCTACAAATAGTTCAAATCCGCTACTTTTGGAGCACAGTTTGCTACTTTTTAATCTTCAGATCTGGCGACGCTGCATGGCGCACACGTTTAGTTTTCGTAAATGTTGATTTTTATCACATTTTTAAGTGGTTGTTTCTACAACTCCTATCATTATTATGACGCTATGGCATGCTGCCAACGCAGTTGATTCTAAAAAGGCAAACAATATAAAATTCCTGATGTTTGGGATCTCAAGGATATAGATTAGCAGTTGTGCGTTGGCAACGCTCAGATTCGTTCCTTTCCCTTCTTTCGGTTTTTTATGTGAATTATTTTCCATCCATTCGTCGTCCTTTTGTTTACGGAGTCCGTGGGAAGGAAATGCATTCTGGGAAAGATGAATGCGTTCTTGCCTGTGTAGTAGAAATAACGTTCTTCGCATCGTGAAATTACATGTCAAGGGAGAGTGGTCGAAAACAAACATATTATTCTTCAAAACCGCGGTTGTTCGAAGGAAGCGGGTACCGTGATCGGAGATGAAGCCCTATACCCACATCAGGGTAGTAACCTGGGGGGGATCTGAGCTCCCCACCTGGAAAATGTTTATTCTCAAAATCAAATATTGTGGAATTTTATTTTAAAATTTTTGCTTTGTGTAAAACTGTATACAACAATGGAAATATATTTTTTAAGTTAAAGGTATATTCAAAACGTATTTCTTCGTCAGCTCTTGTGTATATCACGTGGTTTTTTTGTTTTTTTTAAACCTAGGTTTGGATCTTCCCCCACCCTATAGCAAGGGTAAGGGAAATTATAAAATTAAATATACTTCTATAGGGTTTCAATGCAAAATTTATGTTAAGAAATTTATTCATTAATGTTAAATATATTAGTCTGTTTAGATATTCAATATTCTTAAATATGTTATGTAAAAAATTTGGAAAATTCGCCGTTCTAGCCGAGCACTATATTGGCAAAGGTTACACTACTTACTACGGCCCAAAGCAACTTTCCGTTGCCAAATTTATGCAATTGGGGAATTCATGGCCCAAACGTGAGCCTTACGTTTGGGCCATGAATTCC
>QLNU02003225.1:9985186-9998810 GCA_006491805.2 Dysdera silvatica | reverse complement strand
AAACTAAAAACTAAGTGCTATGGAAAGGAATTTCCGATTTTTTTTTTCTTACTGCTGCCATTACTAGGTCAATAACTTCAATTACGTGTTAAAAAAATTTTTTTTTTTTTTTTTTTTCATGTAATTGCCTAGGTAGCGTAACGATGTGGATGTAAATAATACTTTCACTGTACAGCCAAATCGGATCCTTTGCGGACCTGATTTCGCCAAATATGGCTTATTTGGCGTCCTTTACCACCCCTTTCAGTTTGTTCCATTAGTTTTGAATCACTCTGTATAATCATTTATATTTTAAATGCAGATCGATGCTTCCAGTATTTTAAAGTCCAGTCCTTCCAGAGCTAAAATATTTTTGTGATGCCATATATTGCATATGTATGTTTCTGACGTAGATTATATTTGTTTAGTTAGCCATAAAAAATCGTAAAAGTGTCATTAAAAAAACATCATGCTAAACTTTCAAAACCTTCTAAACTCACAGCTAGTTAAAATATTCTTCTCCTATCAGAGAAACAAAAATGCACTAAAATAGACTATAAAACATCATTTGTAAAGCAAGAAAGTGATTCGTGAAATTGTCATTTTTCTTTTGAACTGACAAGGAAATTGCCTTGAGTTGGGTGCAAGCGCACTCGCTATATCATTGTGATGTTTTCAATTGTTGGTCGGATTTTATTGTGGAATCAAGAGAGAAATAACAACCTTCAGGGCCCGACTTAGAAATTCTGGGGCCCAAGGCAGACACACATGAAGGGGCCCCAACCCCTCCTGTACCCACGACAGATTTCTGATTGCTATGTTTATTATAGGTATGAGCGAATGACTTTTATTTATAAGACCAAGGTAAGTGTAATTTAACATATATAACATTGCCTAGCCAGGTAAGCTTGAGGGAATTCAAAATATTTTGCCCAGGGGCAGATTGAGTCACCGGCCCTCATGGGTGACAGGACTAGCGAAAGAGCAAAGACGCGTTTCTTTGAAATCTAAGATATGCGCCCTTTAAGGGTACCCCAGCTCTTTAAGGGCCCAATGGCCTAGCGATGCCAATGCGGTTGCATGGGGGGGCCCCTTGAAAGTCGAGGCTCCTTAGATAGCATAATTGTGGGATCCTGGTATGGGGTAGGGCCCCCACCCCCCTCTACCAGCGATTACATTGGGGCCCAAATTCCATAGCTACGCTACTGAGTCTGCCCCTGCTTTTGCCATAGACCAGCGTCACTTATGACTAAGGAAGGGGACGTTGCCTGGCCAGCTTATTATGCCATCAATAGATTAACCAAAAAAATTTCATCACTTCCGTGGTGTACTTTTTACGAGTATCTTGAACTAAATTTAGAATTTAGGGGGCCCCGAGGCAGCTGCCCCGCATGCCCCTGCGTAAATCGGGCACTGACAACCTTTACTTCTTTCCTCTGAATCACACAAAATCGAATCGTTTATGAGAAAGTATGTAAAATCCAGAAAATAGATACGCATTTTGTGGTAAATTTCTCCAGCGATATGAAGAACTTACCGAAGAAAGAACCCTTTTTCTATATAAAATAGTATTATTTAAAACAAATTACACACAAACGCAGTTTAATTTGAGCAGGAGAGACATTTTACAATTGTTTCGGTGGAAAATCAAGCGTCCACCATCGTCAGAAAATTCGTCCAAACTGATTTGTTGCCACTAAATCAAAAACGAAAAAGTGAAAAAGGCGAAAAAAGGTAACATAACAAAAAGCCTGATTTGTGTCGCCATCTATCAGTTTGGATGAATTTTCTGACGATGGTGGACGCTTGATTTTCCACCGAAACAATTGTAAAATGTTTCTCCTGCTCAAATTAAACTGCGTTTGTGTGTAATTTGTTTTAAATATTATTTTTGCGCAGTGTATCGCTCATATTTCTCTCATAAAATAGTATTGTTTGTTCGTTTGTTTAGATTTTTTATGGCGCAAGAGCATCTGGGCTATACTGCGCCAAGAAAAATAGTATAAATTACTGTTAATTTTTTTAAAAATATATTTGTTGTTCAAGGTATTAATTTCTAAGAAAAACATTTTTTTTTTATCAAAAAGTTCATTTCGGTCGATAATCAACCACAACTACCAAATGTACTTTTAGTTGTATTAATAGTCTTATCTTCTTCCGTACTAGTAATAATAATCCAGTATTACTACTAATTGCTGAATGTACCAATAATTACTGAGGATATTACTAATTATTGAGAGCATTACTAATTGTTCAAATTATTACCGATGGTTAAAGATTTTACTAATTGCTGGAAGCACTAATTATCAAAATACTAATTTCTAAAAATTCCAATAAAAATAATATAAATATCCACAATTACAAATTACTGTTAGTATTACTAATTGTAGCAGACATTGCTAATTATTGAAAATATTATCACCGTTTTACTTTTCCCCTTTATTCCACCCCACCCCCCGCGCCTCTCTAGGTCAATAACATAGACGCTACCAATCCTTCCAATCTTGAGTGTTAAATCAATGTTAAGCTTAGATCTTAAGCCAAAGTTACCAATATGCTTGAGAGTTCTTGTTAACAATGGCAACTCTAGTCTTCTTTTTCCTCTTATTAGTTCACTCTTTGCAGTAAATGGTTCTCTTCGCTCCTCAGAACATCTCCCCACCATTCAAATATTTTCTTTCTCTGGTCTCTTCTATTCCACACAGTTCTTCGTCTCCTTCTTTCATATCCGCGTTATTCTTTCTATCTTTTAACCCGCGAGCAGGCGCGCGGGATGTTTCACATCCCACAATTTAAAATTTGTGAAAAAAACCGTCCAACCTTGCTTTTGAAACTGGCCAAACTCTTTCCTGTTGCCTTCAAAGTCACAATCTTTGGGGTAGGGTGACAAAGTGAAAATTCCAGTTACTGTTCCCTGTAAAATTGGACGTTTTTAATGAAATAATGCTATATAATCAGATGGGGTGCAAAGCACCCCGCGCGCGTTCTCGCGTTCTCTAACCCGCGCGCCTGCTCGCGGGTTAATAACAAATTATATATGTTAAGCTACTAAAATTCCATGCCAGACCCTTCTTTTGGGCATTTACCCTCTGACTCTGCTTGAACCTCTTCTTGCATGTTTTTATATCTTAGTTTTGCTGACTTATCCCGCCATTTATCTCATCCTGGCTGAATTCTGCTTCTGTTGACACAGCATGATCCTTGTTGATCTTTCGACAATTTTGCTTCTTTACACCCTTTTCACAATTTCTTCCATTCTGCTTCTTTACACCCTTTTCACAATTTCTTCCATTCTGCTTCTTTACACCCTTTTCACAATTTCTTCGACTCTGTTTCTTGCACCCTTTTCACAATTTCTTCAATTCTGCTTCTTTACACCCTTTTCACAATTTCTTCCATTCTGCTTTTTTCTACCCCTTTTCATAATTTCTTCAATTCTGCTTCTTTTCGCCCTTTTCATAATTTCTTCCATTCTGCTTCTTTTCGCCCTTTTCACAATTTCTTCCATTCTGCTTCTTTACGCCCCTTTCACAATTTCTTCCAGTCTGCTTCTTTACACCCTATTCATAATTTCTTCAATTCTGCTTCTTTACACCCTTTTCATAATTTCTTCAATTCTGCTTCTTTACACCTTTTTCCCAATTTCTTCAAAATTCTGCTTCTTTACACCCTTTTCACAATTTCTTCGATTCTGCTTCTTTATGCCCTTTTCACAATTTCTTCGATTCTGCTTTCTTACATCCTTTTCATAATTTCTTCAGTTCTGCTTCTTTACACCCTTTTCATAATTTCTTCCTATAACACAGGTTTCGAGTATATGAAAAATTTCTCTCATTTAGCCCTGTACTCAATACGTTTACAGTCCCTTAAGTTATTGAGAAATATACTGCACATTAGAGCTGGGGGCAGGAGATGATTTTATTTACGGCCCCATCCAACCAATTATATTCAATGATAAATTGTTTGTTACGTTATTAAAGTTCCAAGCTGGACCCCTTTAAGATCCCTGGCCCCTGGGCATTTGCCCCCCCACCCTGCTTCCATATATTTCGTTTTTCTTCTGCTTTTACAGCGTGCATTAAAACGTAGTTAAAAGTATTATTAATTGTGGTGGGCATTACTAATTACCGCAGGTATTACTAATTACTGCAGCAGAATCTAAATGCTCTATTTCCTTGCTGTGGCTTAGCAATGGCGTTCTTGGCTGCCATACGAATAAACTGGCTTTATTTCTGCAAATACTAAAAGCTTACTTCCCCATACCCTCTACAGATCAGTAATTCGGGGTTTTGTTAACCCCGGGCAAGTTAAGTATTGCGCCCCGAAAACCTGTTAACGCTCCCTCCCATCAGTCCAATGTTGAAATTTTGCGCCCCTAAAAATGCTGCGCCCGGAGCTTTTGCCCTGGTGGGCCCCCGTCACGGTATGCCACTGCTCTTAGCAATCCTTGTGCCACAAAAGACAAACCAAAACTCTTTTAGTATTTCGACAGTTTAAAAAATAACTACAGTAGAACCTGCCTAAAGTGACCACCTTTGGGACTGGACTGCGATGGTCATCATACACGACAGATTTTGGTATGGGCATGACTAACGAAACAATACAGAGTTTCACCAGGAGATTCCATAACAAACAGTTATTTCGACACTGGCGTAAGGTTTAAAAACACGACGTTTCGGGAGCCAACTGCTCCCTTTGTCAAGTGAAGGCAGAATGTCAAGTGAAGGCATGACTAACTCTCTACCAGTTCTATCTTATAAAAAGTGATCATTTTCATTCATGTGGTCAACTTACTAGTTGTCACTGTAGATTGAAAATCACATCATGACGTGACTGCGCTGTGTTTTGTACTTCTGCGCACCCGCAATGCGCATTTCCATAACTTTGGATTAGTAGGACGTATTTGGTTATCCGTATTTCGCTATAATCCGGATTATCCCTAATCCCCAGTTAATCTGGATAATCCGCATTGTACAGAAGTTTGGCAGAAGGCTGGTTGTGGGATGACGGTTTCATACACAAACAACAACGTAGGGTTTTCGAAATTTTGGGGAAGCCCATGCATTTATTTTATACATTTATACCCTACAATTATATGTAAAATTGAAATTTATTTTAAATTATTGGGGTATCGGGCATCACGGGCCCGTATAACTCTACGCCTGTATATACAAAGTAGTTTGCTCGCAATGGACAGCTTTGGTTGTAAGTAATAATTTTGACTTTGTCGCTAATCAATTTCTATAAATAAAAAATAAATAATTGCCCAAAATCTACTTCACGATATAATGTTAATATTAATATGATCATTTGATACGTTAATACTTTAATAATTTGTGATATTTTAATATTATCATGCTACTGATTTGATAACATGTGGATATTTTGATATTGTGATATTGATAATTTGATATTGTCATATTGATAATTTGATATTGCCATGTTGATAATTTGATATTGACATATTGATAATTTGATATTATATTATATATGTTGATAATTTAATATAATATTGATAACTCGATATTATGTTAATAATTTGACATTATCACGATAATTTAATAATAATATATTAATAATCTGATAATTGATAGTAATACAGTCGAAAGCTCATATATGCAAATGGACGCAATAACGAAATCCTATGCATATAAGCGGTATTCTCTGAACTATAGCGTGGAAATAATTTGCTCATTAAATTTTTAATGAATTTTATTATTAAATTAGATATTCTTATTTCTAATTTTATAAATCATACACATTATTTCAATATTTATAATGCACAGTACTATTAATCTATTAATAAAAATAACAGGAAGTAATGTAGTAGTGCTTACATAAACACACGTACTGCATTAGTTGAAAAAATCAATTAACTTTCTTTGTACGCATGGATGTTCTGATAAATGATTAAAGATTTGATCTGTTAAGGTATTGAAGTTTTTCATATCAGAATTGTTCGATCTTAAATGATCTTTCAAAAGCATTAGAGCAGGAAAAAAAAACTCCTTTACGAGTAAACACACTTTTCACTTCATTCCGTGTTAATTATTTCTTCGCCTACAGGATCTAAATTTAAATTACCCTTGACATTTATTACTTTATTCAGAATCTCATCGTTGGTGAGGTCATCATGGCAATCTAAATTGTAGTTAAATTTGACAAAATCATTGAATTCGTCTTCTGGAAAACCACTCCTTAAAAATAAGAGTTATCAGCTGTTTACTGTGGATAAAACTTTGTCCATAAAATTTGTTTGCATATATCTGGTTTAAATTCTGTAATAAAACATTCGTTTGGCTTCAAAATGCTTGCATGTATGCGTTTTAATATGTGCGTGTATAAAATCGAAAGTAAGCGGGGTTAGATAACATTGAAAAGATGGGAGAAATTTTGAGACACGATATTTTATACATGTGTGCGATCTTTGAATATATGCGAGCTGCAGATTCGATTGTATATAAAAATTCTAATGATAATTTGATAACAATATATAAATAATCTGGTAACAATTTGGCACGTTAATAATTTACTACTAATAATAATAATATGTCAGCACTTCGATTGACCCGAAACAAATGATTCTAAAAACCATGGCGTGTTGAAAAGGTCACACTATATTTTGGGAATCGTGCTTGTCTGTTATTTATCGCACGATACAAACCTCGGGGGGGGGAAGAGGAGTCTCGGGACTGTAAAAAAAAAAGAAAGAAAGATTGTATTAACGTTCATGATGCTTTTATGTTTATTACTTACGGTTGCAAAAGTAGAGGATTAAACTATGAATTATACAGCGTGTTTCAGAATAACGTTTAGACAATTTGAGGGTTTGCAAAAGACGTTAAATAAACAATACTAGTGGAACACCGTGCGCAAAGCAAACAGTTCGTCTGTACAGCGAATTTACGTTTTACGTCTATCTTCGTTGCTTCGTACGCAATTAATTATACGAATTGAATACAATTTTTGATGTAGATTTTAAGCCATTGGCCTAATAATATAGCAGAGACAAAAAAATGCGGAATTTCATTTCCTGATCGTGATCTGTATTGCCCTCTAGTGAGATAAAGAATGAAAATTGCCTTTTTTACATCACACTGTACACATTTGGGACTTCGTAAGCACGTGCAATCAATCAATCAATCGGTAAAGGATTCAAAAATGAACATTTTTCGTCCTAACAATTTTTTTCCTAAAATGCGCTGTTTTTTAATTGCTTCCATCTATCTACTGCGCACAAGATTGCAAGAATTGGCTATGAAGCGCCATTTGCCGACTTTTTAAAATTGCTTAATAAAAATTGACTTTCTCCACTTAAAAAGTCGCCAAATGGCTCTTCGTAGCCAATTCTTGTTACCTCGTGCTCAGTGCATGTAAGCAATTAAATGACCGTAGCGCCATAACGGTGTATTTTAGGAAAAAAAAAAATTTCGGACCAAAAACGTCCATTTTTAAGTCCTTTACCGATTGCACATGCTTAGGAATTCCCAAATGTGTACAGTGTGATGAAAAAAAATGGAATTTTCGTGCTTTATCACACTACAGGGCAATACAGATCACGATCAGGAAATGGAATTTAGTTTTTGTTTTTTGTTTTTTTGCTGTATTATTATGCCAATGACTTAAAATCTGTACCAAAAATTGTATTCAATTCGTATAATTGCGTACGTAGCAGCGAAGATGGACGTAAAACATAAATTCTCTATACAGACAAGCTGGTTTCTTTGCGAACCGTGTGAGTTCCACCAATACTGTTTATTTAACGTCTTTTCCAACCCTGAAATTTTCCAAACGTTATTCTGAAACACCCTGTATGTATGTGTGTGTGTGTGTAGACAGACAGACAAACAGTGAAACCTGTCTAAGGCAGAAACTCACGGGACCGGAAAAAATTCCGTAGTATGCATGTTTCCGCCTTATGGAGGTTACATGCAAAATATATGCATACATATTTAAATTCAGTGGTAAGAGATGACTGCATATGCTATTTTTTTTCTTTGTCTTATCTTGCGAACTTTAAGATTATATTTATTTTCCTTTTGATAAAAATATTTATTTTATCACTGCATTTTATTTTTATTAATTTTAATTTTTGCACTATTTTGTGGTTTTAGTACTTACGATCAATATGGTACAAAACTTCACTCTAACTATACATGCCTATTATATAACAAAAATCTATTACGTAAGCTTAAATTGTAACGATAAAGTACCTCCCTTGTAAAGATGATGATTCCCTTGTAAAAATAATGTTTCCTTTGTATAAAGATACTCTCCCTTGCGGTGGGTTTATCCATGAATTGATAAAGTGGATATGAGTGACTTTTCGTCCTGGTTTCGTTAATAATGACGTTAATAATAACGTTTCGTTAATAATGAACGTTTTTATTTAAGAAGTTTTTATTTAAGGCACTGGCATACGCAAGGGGGGGTCGATTATGGTTGTAACCCCCATTGCGATGAAATTGTTTATAGTATACATGTAAATACAATGGAGTTGTAGCTCTGTAACCCCCCATTGTAAGCCTGTAACCCTCCCCTTATGAACTTTCTGGGTATGCTATGGTGGGTGGGTGGTGTGCAAAATGGTGGTCGCTGGTCGGATAAGCATAGGCAAAAATTCATAAGGGGGTTATAGGCTTAATGGGAGGGGTTACAGAGCTACAACTCATATATTCCTATGTTAAATATACAAAATTTCATTGCGATGGGGGTTACAACCCCCAAAACCGCCCCCTGGCTACGCCTATGCGGACAAGGGCATTCTATATCTGTAAAATGTCTTTTGTTCGTTATCCCCCACTTTGCTATTTGCATTGTATTACAACCCTCTTTCCTTTTTCTGCTGAGAAAATTTTCTTCCTACTGGCGATTTTCCGCTTTATGCAGGTTTTTCTCTTTGCGGGGACTAAATACTGCTTTCCGTTTCCGCGTTAGAGAGTTTCCGTAGCTAATGTTAACTTTTGAAGGGACCGCAAAAAAATTCCGTGTTGAGCAAGTTTCCGCTTTATGTAGGTTCCGCCTTAGACAGTTTTCACTGTATATGGCCTGCAAAAGGGTTGCTGGTATCTAACTGGAAGGAGACCCACACGCTGAACAATGTGTGGTGCTGGATTTTCTACTTACCTTACGCCCAGGGGCGCTGAGAGCCAATGCTGTGGGGGTCCCCACAGCATAGGTTCTTGCCAGCGCGGGCCCCTAGACCCAACCGCCCACCCCCCCGGGCTGCAGCTCTTGTTGCCCCTCTCCCCTCTCGTCGGCTCTGCTTACGTCAGTGTGGAAGTAACTGTTCGTTATGGAGTAATAATAATCCACGCAAACTTCCTGAACGGAAGGGATGATGATCGTGTATGACAGTTCCCACAGAGTTTCCTTATGCTTTTACGGAACCGTTCAATCACGGGACCCGTATGCGCAGGGTTAATATATTCACATAGGCCTATTAATTAAAGTTAATTATTCTTTCTTCCATGCATTATTAAATGCGTATGGCCTGGTAATCTATTCTCGAAGTTTGAGCATTAGAGTAGTCGTATAAATGTTTTTTCACGTAGATGTATAGTCCGTTCGCGGAAAATTGACCAATGGTACCATTAGAATTCACGGGAGCTGACGTCACAAACGGGTTGGTTCATTACAGTAGAGGGAAGGGCGTCATTTCATAACTGGTTTTTCGCGCAGAAGGACGTGCACGAAAAACCAGTTATGTAATGACGCCCTTCCCTCTACCACAGTGAACCAACCCGTTTGTGACGTCAGCTCCCGTGAATTCTAACAGTACCACTGGTCAGTTTTTCGCGAACGAACTGTACAACGCGATTCAAAGCTCCCGTTCAATCCTCGGTCCTGTCCCAGGTGACCTATATCGTGACCTTTCAGGACGCAAAACATACAGCTACCAAATATTTTCAGAGGATTACATGAACCTGCTTTAGTTGAGTGTTTAGCTTGATCATACGACGCCGCCGTTCAGATTGCGCAATAGGCCCCGATGTGTCTCCTCCTCTTCTTCTTCTTCTTCCGCGATAATTTCTTTCTTTCGAAATTTCCCACTGTATTTCCTTTCGTCCGGATTTTCCCGCGATATTTCTCTTGGTCTGAGTTGTTTCCCCGCGAAAGGGTCACGACCTTTTGTCCGGATGCGTCATGGCCGTAATGCAATGAGTGAGTAAATCGGTTTTTGCCTTGTTTTGATGTTTGGCCCTCGTCCAGCCAGTGAAGAATGGACGGGATGACGTGGCAGGGCCGAGAGTTTTCGGTAGTCGAGAGTATCGGGTCACACTAATTCGAGTTTGGTTCGGGAGCATTACTATTGATGGGGGCGGGGGGAGACGAGTAGAATGGATTGAGGGGATGGAGGGGGGGACGATGTTGTACAGATGCAGTCGGCCGGATTAATGAATGAAAACTGGGGGATGTGGATTAAAGAGGCGGGGATTAACGCATTCTATAATGGACGTGGGTTGTTCCGCCTCACGTATTTCTGTTTTCCTTGTGTTGTTGGATCCCTAACGCTGGGCATCCATCACTTGAGCAGTGAGCTGAATATCTATAAGGGATTTATGTACTGCTAAATATTGCCGCCATTCTTCTTTTTACTTAATACTCGTCTGTTCATGCGAATTGAAGCCCTCGAGGACGTCGATCACCCTCTGGGAAGGAAGTACACCCAAAGTGGATTTCGTGGTACTACCACGTCTTCTCTTTCAAGCTAGCGATCAATGCATTTTCTTTACCTTTAAATTGTAGTTCATGTACGTTGAATTGTAGTTCATGTACGTTGAATTGTAGTTCATGTACGTTGAATTGTAGTTCATGTACGTTGAATTGTAGTTCATGTGCGTTGAATTGTAGTTCATGTGCGTTGAATTGTAGTTCATGTACGTTGAATTGTAGTCAGAGGCTGATTAAACCTATTGGGGGGCCCCTGGCCGTAAAAATTTCGAGGCCCTGAGACCCAAGCCCTAAAACAAAACAAAAAAAATTGTGTAAGGAACTGAGGATTTTTTTCGGAAATATTTCAGTATTAGATTTTTAGTGAGTTCCTTAAACCGGCAATATGTAGCTAATAATAAACTCAACGTTTCAAGAAAAACCATACATTTATTCAAAAAATTTAATAGTAAGTTACCTCAGTGCTTAAAAAATGTTTTGTATATAAATTTGTGTCTTGATTTTTCTTTTCTTTGACAGATTCATCAATTATTTTTTCAGTATCTATTTCATCCAAAATTTTTTGTTCTAGGTATAATATGGCCATGTTGTTCAATCTGTCTTCTCCTATCGTACTCCTTAAATAGCATTTAACGCATTTTAAAACTGAAAAAGATCTTTCACCTGTTGCATTTGATATTGGCATTGTTAAAAATATTTTCGAAATAATATCTACATTAGGAAAAGTTCCACTCTCTTTATACACTTCGAACTATTATTCAATAGCATTTCTGGCTATTTATTTATCAACACTTCTGATTATTTATTTATCAGTTTCTTACGTTCTTATTATTTCTCCTTTCATAACAACATATATTAATATTCTTTGCAAATGTTCTTGCAAACTTCCTTTATCATTTATAACTTTTTAATATCACTTGAGATATTATATCGGGCTTCCAAACATAAATTTTTTACCATCATTCATCTATATAATTATTATTTTTCATAAATTCTTCAAAAATAGAATAAACAGTACTTACAATTCGATTGGACTCTTTACGTCCTGGTATATATATCCAAGCGATATATTCTTACTGATAAATACTTCAATAATAATCATTAATAATAATAATTCACCAATAATCCCATTGATCATTCACCCCATAATAGACAAATACTCTCTTTCCCCCTTTTTTTTTATTTCTAAGTTTTATTTATTCTACAATAAGGATTATTTCTTTAAAATAATGATATTAATAATAGTTCGACGGGAGTTTTAGAAAAATTAATACAGTCGGAGCAGGACATAAACGTCCTCTCGTCCTCGAAGATTTATCCAGAAGCTCCGATTTTCGCGCGGAAATATTGTTTAAACAATAACGTCCAATTACCTTCAGTATTCTCGCGCTAAAGTGTGCATGTATACACCCACATATTGAGTATTAAGGTGCGTGCCCAGAGGTTAAATCAAAGTTGTTCTTCTCAACTTCTTATAAGAAAAATGGCGTTGTTGAGAACAGGGTTTCCGCCATTGAAATTTTATTTCATTTAATTCTAATTTTGTTTATTTAATTATACATCGTATGGGCGCCCATATGAGTGCAAAGAGGGGCTCGAGGCCCCCTCCCCCCCCCAGCTGTTCAAAAATTTTATTTGCCCGGTTCTGCTATGCATTTGCTTTCAAAAGTTTTACAAGCACATTTTAAAATAAGGTACTTTTTAGCTCATTACTAATTGCCAAGCAGTATCAATTATTTTTGTAGCATTTTAGTATCTTGTACATTCACTAAAATTTTTGACAGCCTTGAGAAGAAAGTAATAATTTTTTCAGCCCCTACCCCCCAGCAGTATTTATATAGGCGCCCATGATACATGGTGAAATTACAGTTATGGCTATAGCCCAGATTATATACACTGAAAAACAAGCAAAATACGCACTAATGAGCTTCAAAATATGCACTTAAAATGAATAAATATGTATTTAAAAACTTTTCAACGCTTGAAATCTCATATCCCGTATTTCAAAGCACATTTATTATTAACCGCCAAGTAGAAAAATTCGATATACATTAAATCATATGTTTTATACATCGCAAATTCTATGACTGCATATCACAATGTGTCTCCCGGTTTTCTGAAATTGTGGTTCCCAACTCAATTTAAGCCGCGGACCACTTTTCCACTTCAATTTTACCTGAGGACCACTTCGAAAAATTTCCACGAGTTCAGGGACGGGGGCGATAGCCCCCACAATGGAAATCAAACATTGAAAAGATACAAGGTAAAGGTCCAATGAGGTATCATTTTCAAAAATCAAGTCATTAATCGCCACCCTTGAATGACCTCTAAATCCGTCCCTCCAAGAGTTGACTGCAGCACCTTAATAAAAAAAGGTAGCCAATTTTTTTGGGGGATGGAGGTGTAGATGTGTAGAAGTAAACAAAGCAGTGTTGCCAAACAAAGCAGTGCTGTTTAGGTGAAACCCCTAGCGGCAACAATGGAAAGTCCCCACATTTCACCAGAATGTCCCTAAGTGCAAGAGGGTAGCCAGCTTCTCTCCAAAAGTTGGGATGGGGGCATTTACCATTTTGCTCCCCTTCCTATCCGTCTGCCTCCCCTCAATCAGCGGTAGGGACATAAAATTGCTACATTCAATATATGCACGCCAAAAACTTTTGTGTCGATAATAAATATGCCGAAAAACAAACTCATAAATTGAAACATAAACATTAAACAATATTAACTTATATTGAAGTATTATCTCTTCTTGGTATATAATAAATCAAATTCAATTTTATTGAAATAAATTTTAATTTTAGCAAAAAATAAATGTCTATTGAGCACTGGTATTTAAATGGAAAGCATGACGTCTAGCTTTCTTCTCGGCAAAACATCTGATTATATCATATGGTATTAAATTTGTTATATCAGACTCAATACACAAAATTTTGCCGCCCTAGTCTATAGCCTAGTATAACCTATTGAGAAA
>QLNU02003225.1:9899369-9975178 GCA_006491805.2 Dysdera silvatica | reverse complement strand
AAAAAAAAGACGAAGTTTTATTTTCTCAAGTCAAAAGTCGTTAATTCCTCTATCAAACGAAGTTGTGAACGCAGATTAACTGAGATTTATTAATTTCCTCATCAAATAAGTCCGTGAATGCATGTTAAATGACATTCATTAATTCCCTCAACAAATAAGTTCGTGTAGCCAAATTAAATGAAGAGTCATTAATTTCTCCGTCGAAGTTCGAAAGACAATTTAAGTGGGTTAATTTCTTCATCCAAGTTCGTACAACCAAATTGACGGAAGGTCACCAATTTCTCCATTAGAGTTCGTAAAAACAACGTAAGTAGATTAGTTCCTTTCTCCAAGTTTTGTCCGTCAAAGGCTCTGCGATCAGGTGTCGGTCAGTTCCTGCTTGTCGCATCGTCAGTGCGACGGGCATCGCGCGGAAACCCGTTACGCACCTAGGACTTCTGTTCAGTTTCGGTTTCTTTATTCCGTAAAGAAATTCCAATTCGTCACGGAATATGCCGTCCCATGTAGAGGCGAGGGAGGGTGGCTGTGGAGTCCGCTCGTGCTGCATACCAGACAAACTGGACTGTATGGGTTGACTCCTTAAATTCCGTATACTCATGTTGACATAGACACCTCTATATTATCAACCGACATCTGCCATGCATTAATCATTAAAGTGCCATGTTAAATTAAGCCGATCTATACTCCTTTAATAGTTTCTGTACCTGACATTTATTTTTCTAATCTCAATCGCACGATCACTAAACGAAGTTCAGCCAATTACAAGCTACAAGTTAAATTAATCGTTAGTTACGTATTCAATTGATATGCAGTATATAAATAAAAATTAATCGATCTAACTACGTTAAGCTGATTTTTGTCTGAGTTGCTACTGTATTCACGTTATGTTAATCAATATTAAGACACCATTAAGCTAACACTTAATTTGTTAAGCTAATTTATAGTCATATTAACATAATTCTAAACTGCCAAATTGCATCCATGTATCCTTGCCCTCCTTAATTAATATCAGATTGCTATCTCTTTGTCAAAATTTGCTAAAAATCACCATCTCTCCTTATTTTTTGGCATTCCTCTGCCTCCCCGACAGGTAAATTTATGATTTTTCCACACAGTTTGGTTTGAAAGATCCCTATTATCGCGCATGCGCTGCTGTAAGGTACTCACAGCAATTTGCTTTTGATTAAATTGATCGTCGCTATGACCACGATTGCAACGATTTTCTTCTTTCCGATCCCGATTAAGATTAATTGACAATTTTTTTTTATAATAAATCGGATAATTTAATCCAATAGTTCGTTGAATTTCATCTCAATCATTTTACTAAATTCACCTAAGTCCTGTGTGGAGATAGTTTTAACGCAAATGTCTGGGAGACGCTGTGGTTTCGCTACTTTGGCCCTCAAATGGTAATGTTCATTGTGCCTGTCGGAGGGGGTGCGGGAGGGATGATCGCACCTTGTTTGCTGACTGCTCTGCTCGCTTTGGTTTGCATTTTCGCTTGGCGTGGGGAAAGTCTAATCTTCTTCCTCATCTTCTTCGCTTTCAGAATCGTAAGTTGGGTGGGGAGGGGGTGTCCCTTATATTTTCGTCCCGCGCCTGTCTTGTTCTAAAATTTAAATAGTCTCTACGCATTGTTATTGGTATGAGATGATTAACATGTGCCCGTAGGGTCTTTGACGAGTCAGCTATTCGCGTGAGGACAAAACTTACCGGGGTGGTTTTCTTAACTATTCTAAGAGGTCCATCATTAGAATATTTCAGTTTCGAATCTACTTCCTTGGTTAATGCAGGTGAGTTCATAAAAACAATATCCCCAATTTTGAGGTTTTACCTATGCTTTTCTCCCTTGAATTTCCTGTTGCTTTTCTGCTGCCAGTTTCAAATTTTTTGTGACCTCATTATACACTTTTTGGTGAATTCTTGCTAGGTTCTCATCATGATTTTCATTGAAATAGTTTGGGGGACGGGGATTTTGATATGATTTGATTGGGAGCCTCATATCTCTCCCGAAAGCTATGTAATGGGGACTATCTCCCGTGCTGGAATTTATCGAAGAATTAAGCACCATTTGCACGGCAGGTAGACAGTTGTACCAATCTTCGCTATTTGTGCATAAAACGGCTAATCGATCATTCAGTGATGAATGTGACCTTTCTGTAACTCCCGCTGACTGTGGCATAATGATATGGCTGCTGATTATATATTAGTATCTAGTTTTGCATGACAAATGACGGAAGACAATCAAAGGGACTTACGGCTTGCGGAAATGTGTGTCGTCCAGGCTAGTCCGAAACATACCACCAGACTGTCGGCGTAGGGAGGATGATTGTAGAAGAAGGCTGACGTTCGTAGTCAGATGCAGACCTCTTACAACAAATAATAGTTTTAATTTGAATAATAATTATAGCATCAAAACTTATATCGACGGATTATAAGAAGACAGCGGAGGCCTCGGTTCCAGATCTGCGATCGGATCATCCTCATTAGAGAAAAAAAAACTGCTAGCTTCTTTCTCACAAGACACTCAGAGGTCTCACGCTCACGGCGAAGTTCCAACTCTCGCTCAACCAGAGTGAACATCTCTCCCAGCTCTTGCAATGTACCGATTCTCTCTTTATCCTCAAGAACATTCTGGAGAAAGCTTTGTCTTCCCGACCATTTCCAGAACCGTCTGATGGCGCTTTTTGGGTGATCGATCGTTATGTATTCGGCGGCGAAACCCTCTCTCCTTTCTTACGGTCGGACGCCGATTTTCAGCATCCTTTGTATCATGATCGTTCCTTTCCGTGGCAAAACCTTGGATGTGTATTCCTCACGGGTTACGTATGGCCGATACCGCCTTTAGCATGTCGCCAAGGTCAAACCCCTTCGCAAGAAGCCAAAATGGTAGTTCGTCTTTGTCTACATATTCCATCGAAAAATCTAGAAATGATAATGTTATGCAACCGAAGTTCGCGGTGATCATAATACCTGTATAAGAGTATTGCCCCCATCATAGCAACCCAATGTGCTTTGTTTCGTGGATTTGAGTTCAGATGAATCCCGTGGGGAAACGAGCGTTGCCGGATTTCGTGCCGGTTCCCAAAATAAAGGAAGTAATTTCCTATTCAACTTGCGTTCTGGGAGGGCGTGTTGTCGTCATGTAGGGGAAAGGAAATTCCCTATTAAGTCCTTAGATCTATACGATAACGTATTATGCATGCTTGTGTTATAAAATGTTCCAAGCCCATTACATCAAGAGCAAAACTCATTACTTATAGAACGCAGTATTATCCAATATCCTCATTGTATGAGGACTTTGCTTTTGACTGGCTTTCCGTAATGAATTAGCGAAAAAACTTGAACTTCCACAGATGGTTAACAGAAATATAAATTTTTAACGTTATAATTCGTTTAACTTTTGTCTAACATCAACCATTATTATTCTTATTAAAATATCTTAGTTCTAGAAATAAGTAAAGAGATTGTTTTGTATATATATCGTGTTATCTTAGTTCTAATCGTTACATTTTTCCCGTCCAAAATCTATAAATGTTTTTATTCCTTTATTTGTTTATGAGCCAAACGACTTGGTTTTATATTTTTTTTTTTTCAAACCTTGTGACCCCCCAGGAATTTATTGCGGGAAGGGACTTACAAACTTCTGAGGAATCAAACCCAGAATTATGATGAAGTAGAAAGTCGATTTATGCTGTACCGGCCAATGGATGCCAAATGCAAGGTTTCCACGCTTTCCCGTACGTTGCCATAACGGTGTCAGTTTCAGTGGAAATTACATTGAAAAACTATTATAAGCATTATTATTAAAACAACTTTATAGGCCCGTAACAAAGCTTTCTTTAACCATTAATTAATCGATTGATGAAAAGTAATTAACGCTAGTTAACAAATATCGTATATCCGAAAAATAATAAAATTATACCAAAGGTACAAATTATGGACAGAGAGAGAAAAACGATGCACTCCCCTTCTTCTCGGTAGCTTTTTAAATTTCCTACTCCCTTACGTGATCCGTCTCCTCCTCGGAATCGAAGAAGCAAAACAGTAAAAGGGGAAAGAACGGGCACAAATCAAGTAAGAGAGAATAGTTTCGAAGAAGGCAAATTAGTTTTATGTGAAAAACGATTTAAACAAATGAATTTCTCGAAAGTCTGGATGAGCCAATCACACACACACACACACAACGAAGAAAAGGTTTCTCTTCGAAAACCGAATCTCGAACAATTGAATGGTTTGGCTGCGGAAAACCGTGGTATGCTACAAAAGAGTAGGATAAGATTAAGAAGGGTGGCCGCAAGAGGCGGCACTGTAATCCCAAGCGACAAAGGAGTAAACGTTACATACAAAGCTTTCCCTACCAACCATTCAATTCTTTTTGAAGGATGCACTCGTAACGTTTTTGACCATATTCAAAATGTTAAATACGCACTAGCGATGGTCAGTTTCGTTCTTTTCTGAATGTAATGATTCATTCTGCCCATCTGCGTTAAGCAGAATGATTTATTTCATTCTGAATAAAAAAAAATGAAGCTGCCTATTTCTATCGTGTATGTAACGTTCAAAAGTAAAAATTTAACCCTCATTTTTTGTCCTTCAAATATAAGAGTAATTTGAAAGTAGTTATTGAATATGAAAATACATTTTTAATTATAAAAATGTAAGATTGAATTTCCGGAAAGTTATTATAAATGAAAATTAAATTAAGAATATGAACTGACATACACAATGTTCTGGAAAATATGTCCGGTAAATGTTTTATGCATAAGATTTGTCCGGTTTTTGTGTAATGATTCATATGCTAATTATTGCACTATACTAATATTCTGGTAATATTTGGTCCATATATGACAATGGTGTAAGCAGTGGGAGTGGGGGGTAAAGGGATCATAGTCTCCCTGTTACAATTCAATTTTTTATTGACAGATATGAATGTATATAGAGTTATAGCTCTATAACCTCCCCCCCCTTATGAAATTTTTGTGTACGCCAACGATATACGACCCTGTTAATAACACATAAATAGACGCAACGTAATACCATTAGGAACCGTATACGTAATTGGTCTGTGGTAAAAGCAATTTTCGCATAGGCAGGTTATAAAAGCCTTTTTTCCTATTACATTGTGAAATAATTGCTTCAAATATGCTAGCACTATAATCTTCATGCCGGTGATATGCTCTATATGCTGGCGCTATATTCTTTGTGTTGACGATAAACTGTGGGAGATAGTGGTAAAATCTTTAGAAGAGATGCGAATTTTCGATGATCTTTTAGTTGTATACTTTCCAAATATAGACATTTGTGTACTGTTTGCTTGGCTTGTGAGGGTGATAGTGTCGTGGCCTTTTTGCTCCATTTTTTAAAAATACTTCTTAACGCGCTTTCGATCTTCTTAAACTGCCGGATAACATATAGAAAGAAGTTGTATTTTTAGGTTTAGTTTCTTGGCACTATGCTTTCGAATAGTAAATAGATCAAATGTGTGCCACACCCAACGTTGTTTGTAGTTTTTGAATGCGGATTCGCCATCAGATAGGATGTAACTTCGTACAAAAGGCTTACACTGGGTTTCTGTTCATTCTCTGGTCTTTTAAATCTTCCCTTGGAGTCCACACCCTTCTGCTACAACCCTCACGCAATCTCAGTCGTTGGCCCACTTCCTCTGTAATTTTATTAATGCTACGGTGGAGAGAAATTCCTTCCGGAGATGTGTTCTTCCTCTGAATTTTTAAATGCTGCAGAATATTTAATTTCTCCGAAAGGTCAAAAGAAAGCAAAACAAGTTTACACGAAACATTTCCTTAACATTGTGTTCATACTGTAACTACCTTCACACCTTGTCCCTTTCTTCACACCTTGTCACTTTCTTCCACATTTGTAAATGCAATAGGACCTGGTAAAGTGATCACCTTTATAAATTGACCACCTGCATAAAGTGACCACATTGTATAAGAGAACTAGTAGGGACTTAGTCATGTATTTACCAAAGTCTGTCGTGTATACCTGTCTATTGTGACCATTGAAGTCCAGTCCCAAAAGTGGTCACTTTAAGCAGGTTCTACTGTAATTAAAAAAAGTAAATAATGGTAGAAAAAAACAGCCGCTTTAAGAAGACTTTACTGCAAAATTTTTTCTTCAATAACACCTTTCACATTGTGAAAAAAAAAAAGAGGGTGTTAAGAGTATTGTCACTCCACTAAATGAAGAGTGAATTAGGTTATTAGCACCCCAACCCCCCCATTTGCATTCGGGGGTGTAGTGTGGAGAAAAGCATGGGGTATCCTCTTCCCATTCCATCCCAATTCACTCTTTCATAAAAATTTTGAATTGACGATTTTTTTAACGTGCAACCTAATGCAGTTTGATTAATTTTAACCCGAAAGACCTCGTCTTTCTTCTCAAGTACCATGCCCCTACTCAGAGCCTTATCGCGAGTAGGGACCTACGATTCTCCAAGGAATCTGAACCTCTTCCACCTAGGGAATCAAACCCGGTAAGCATTGGATAACAACTGGAACACTGAACTCAGCGATGGTCATTCTGAGCATCTCTGCGAGCGCCTTTCTAATGTTTCCAATACTGCTTATTTTCGGCGCATCAGATGTGACGTCATATTTTTCTTTCGCATTTTTCTCGAAAACTATGGGTTGTTTTAAGGCTCCTAAAAAGGGGGAGCTGGCGCATCCGCCATTTTGATGCTTAAGCTATGATTGCAAATTGTATTTATTGGCGACATCTTAAAAGTTGCGCCAATGTTTACAATAGTCGGATAATGGCGGAGTGTTGATTATTTTTATGCCAAAATAGCGATCATTGCTCCAAAACTGAAAACCTTTATCGCCAAGGTAAATGAAACCGGAAGTGTACAACAAAATGGCGGCTGGTGATTTAGCCTCTAGGTCGTATGGTTCTTTAGTCACTTTTTATGTACTCCGGGAGAGCATACTCGATTTGCGAAGTTTATGCGGTCATAACGGGATGCCCTGTATATCAATGGTGCACCCAAAAGTGGGGGGAGTGCAAAGTACTATGTGCATCTCCAAAATTATGTCTAGTATTAAAAATAGATAAAAAGTGTCGGTAAGCATAAGCAACGTTACCTAGAATGGACCATATAATTGTGAGGGTGCATACATGGCCCTTTTCACACTATATACTCGTATGTCTATTACCATCAGTAGCATGAAACGCCCGTTGGGCCACAGAAGTAAACGTGATGAATCACAGGTTTTGGGAAATGCTTTCATAGTTTTGGGTTTACGCCATTTCTTCGTTATCACAATCTACTATTTCTTCTTACCTCTGAGAACAAAATGCCGCAATTCATATTAAAATGCTGTTGCTTCATCATGCAATATTTCCAAAAATAGGATATATAACGCAATGAAAACTCTTGTTATTCAAAACGTAACCTATTATTTTTAATGGCGCATCAGCCATCCCTTGGCGAGAACTTAGCTTCTGATTTAGTACTGGCGATGCCAAACTCGTATAACATACGACATTATTAACCATTTTATGTGCAGAGTTCAAAGCAGGCCCGTAGCTAGCTGCTTATTACAGGGGGTGGGGGGGGCTTAAAATTCGTAAATGTTTTGATGTATTTTATTAATATATTTAATAATACTAAATATATAAGTAGACTAATATATTTAAAATTAATAAATAAATTTCTTAAAATAAATTTTGCATTAAAAACTTATAAATTTTAGTATACCTCTCTATAATTTCTCTTATCCTTATTATAAAGTATATGAAGATTCAAACGTATATAAAAAAAATTACATACACAAGATCTACGGTAGAAAGCTATTTTGAATACATTTTTAACGTCAAAGAACAATTTCCATTGTCATGTACAATTTCGTACAAAACAAAAATTTTAAAATAAAATTTTACAATACTTGATTTTTGAGAAAAAATATTTTCCAGGTTGGGGCTGACTACATTTCCAGGGGGGGCTCAGCCCCCTATAGCCCCAGCCTGGCTACGGCTCTGGTTCAAAGTAACATGTTCTGGAATTCATGGACAGAGCGAGATATTGGCTGTGACGCCTTAACTGAAAGATTTGGTAGATAGATATCCAAGCATGAGGCGTTTAGGTGCTTTTTAATATTTATTTACACTCACAGCTATATATACACTTAAATTATACGAAATTGAAGATATTGGTCGAAGACGAGAATACAAATATATTACCACGGAGGGACTGATCTGCTCCTTAACTAATCATAGAACAGAGGGACTATTTACCGCTCTGTACTACTCATGAAAAGGCGAAGAGATATGAAGGTGGACAATCAAAATACCAGTTCCAGGATTGAGTACATAGAACTTTGTAAAACTCTGCGCAAAAGCATGAAAGAAGACATAAGAAAATTCAATTGTGAGTTAGTAAGGAAGGCCATTGAAAATAACAAGAGCCTTAGGGTTGTTAAAGGGAGTTTGTCTATTGGGAAGAAACACATCATTGCATTAAAAGGAGAGGATGGCACCGTAACAAGAAATAGGGAAGAAATACTTAGAAGAGTTGAAGAATTCTACAAAAAACTATATGAAAGTAACAGTGGATTAAACGAAGACACTGAAATAGTCGAAGGAACAGCTCCTAAAATCTTAAAAGAAGAAGTTTCATTTGCAATAAAAAGTATGAAGAAAGGAAGAGCCCCTGGCGATGATGGTATTACATTAGATATCCTAAAAGAAGCTGGAGAATATGTAGAAGACATACTTGCAAAATTCTTTACCAAATGTCTTAACAGCGGTAACATACCAAACCAATGGGATTCTGCAACAGTAATTCTTTTGCATAAAAAAGGTGATAAAGAGGATTTGAAAAATTACCGACCAATTAGCTTGTTACCTGCTATTTATAAAATCTTCACAAAAGTGCTAACACATCGCCTGCAGAAAAAATTAGATGCAGCTCAACCAAGAGAACAAGCTGGATTTCGAAGTGGATTCAGTACAGTGGACCATATTCAAGTATTAAGAGAATTAATTGAAAGAACACATGAATATGAACTTCCATTGTGTGTTGCATTTATTGACTATGAGAAGGCCTTTGACTCTATTAAAACATCAGCAGTCATCAACTCTTTAAGATCAACAGACATTGAGGATGTGTACATTGACATGGTGAAACGTGTGTATAAAAATGCAAGTGCAAAATTTCGGTTACATAAAGATACCAAAACTATCAAACTTGGCAAAGGGGTGAGGCAGGGAGATACCATTTCTCCAAAACTTTTTACTTCAGCTTTACAGATGAAAATAAATTGTACGCGACAACGGTGCAGCACCGTAGGTAGGTGATCTTGCGCCCCTAAAAGAACCATCCAGATTGTGCCCCCTCAGCTACGGATGTCTTCTTCCCTGTGACTTATTTCAGCCGAATTCACTCCCTCCGTCTGCTACCCTGGCATGGGTCTTCCACGCCCCCCACTATCTACGGCCCTGCAACTGTGTTCCTTCACGTTTCACATTCAAAATATTCTACCGTAAATCGTGTGTACGTCATGTTTTACAGTGATTGAAATCTTCATCTATTCTATAATAAATATAAGGAAAATTATAAATTTTAGTTTACCTCTGTAAGTTTTTAATGCAAAATTTAAGTTAAGAAATTTATTCATTGATGTTAAATATAATAGCCTACTTAGATATTTATGTTATTAAATATATTAATAAAATACATTAAAATATTAAAGAATTTTAAGCCCCCCCCCGTAATAAGCGTCTAACTACGGACCTGTCTCTTATTTTAATAATCAGTGCTAAGATTTCAATGGTCAATTTTGCGACCTGTAATCCATCATCAGGCCTTATAAAAAAGCCCTCAGGCTTCTATAATCAGTCTTTAAACTTTGGAAAAAGAGAATTCAAGCTCTTAACGCAAGCTGACATGGATACAACTTACTTTAAGAGTGGGTGAGTGCGCATGCGCGTATGGTGTTTGTTTTTCAAGCACATCACGATTCTCAGGTGAAGATTCTCTATCAATACCAAGAACTCCATTCGATGGTCCGTGTTCTGCGAAAGAAAACCTTCCATCTATCTTCATCTCTTGCGACTAAGCAATTTGTTGTAAGTTGGAGACTACCTACGGAATCCGATGGTATTATTCCTCAATCAGTCCATCATGAGTGTCGTTACCAGCTATACTCCCGAGGGGAAGGGGAGAAACATTGCTTTCCGTTAGCTAAGGACAAAAACATATCGATCTAGTATCGATCGTTTGTACAAGAAAATTGTTACTCCTAATATCGATATCCGGAATCGATATTTCCCTCTTACTGGTGTAAAAATTATATGTTGAATTATGGACAGAGCATTCTTAAAAAAATTTTAAAATATCAACACATTTTTTTTTTTAAAGTCTTGACCGCTATTTATATTCCAAATCGTCTTTGTATCATCATCATATACCGAACTATTGAAAACTATTTTTTTAATATTGGTAAATTATTGAGGAGCTCAAATCCTTATTAAAATTTATGGTGTGGGGATGACACAGGATTCCATATAATTCTAGGCCTATTGTATAAACAGTGCACATCATTTATAGGAATTTTCATGGTCTGTAGGGATAGATACTCGTTGTTTGTAGGGATGGATACTCGTTGTTTGTAGGGATGTTCGTCGTTTGCAAAATTGTATACATCGCCTGTAAGGTGTTTATTCATCATCTGTAGAATTATAAATTGTCTATAGAGATCACACATCGTCTATAATAGAGTATCCAGTAGCGTACGCCACACAATTCGGGGGCGGGCGACATTTAACCTTAAAAAAAACAATGACAGGCACAACAATTACGAATTCAGCAGACCCTCACTAGGACAAAAGCGTCGCTATATTCTACAGACAAATTTCCCACTCTACGATTTATGCAATGCACATGCTTAACATGAAAATCAGGAACTTTTAATAATTTGAATAAAAAAAAATACTTTCAATTATAAATTTAATGAACGTTTCGATAGGTAGAGTCCACCTTCTTCAGAGAAACAGAGCCCTCTCCTCATCACTAAAAAAATTTCCAAAGAAGAGTGGCACAGAAGCAGGTTCGAACGTAGACGATATAAAAAATATCAACGTCCCAAACGAGCTCGAATGCAATGTCAATTCCCGCTTTAAAAGACCATCATGCAACCAAGCGAATGCTGGGAAGGTTTTAATATTTGTGAAATCAGATAAAATAAATTTTAATGCATCAAATACATCTGGATAGTGATAATCGGTAGGCGATGCGAGTTAATCACATGGAATCGATTCATTTGCGATTACTTCATATCGATTAAATGTCTCGATTTTATTTTGATTTCTATTCTCAGAGACAGATTTACAAGGCCATCCTTGGTTAAAAAAAGGCTGCCATGCGTGTGTCAGTCGAACCCCATTGATTCATTTTCCTCTTCTTTATTATTCCACAAGCTTTTAGTACTTCTCAGCGCGTGACGATTCGGTGTAAGAATTCACGAATTACATCGCCAAATCCGTGGTGACCACAGCGCCATGAAGATTGAGATAAACGCCAAGAGGCATCCTAGTTAACCTTTGCACTCCAGATTATTTAGGCAATGGAATTAAAAAGCAGAGACAAGTTTAGGTCATATGGCGCCCGGTGTGAACCCAAAATTTGCCCCCCCACCTCTAAATAAAAATTATCCATTTGCTTTATTGAAACTTATTTAAGAATAAACGCCGAGCTGATCAAATTGCATTTGGCCTTGTCTGCCCTTTGGGGTCGTTACACCATTTTGTCACCCGCCCCTGGTTTGGTGCTCAATGCGACGACACCGTTCGCACTGCCCTTAATCCTTGGCGCAGTATAGCCCAGATGCTCTTGCGCCATAAAAAAGCCAAACAAACAAACAAACCGTTGCTGTAAAAACCATATATGGAACGTCCCCGCAGCGGGACCACTGCAGTGCGAAGGGTCAGGGAACCCGCTACACCCCCAATACCACCAACGGTCTTGGCACCCACTAGAACTCAAAGTTCATATACCCGCTAAATATTCAAATTACAAGAAAGGAAAATACTGCGCAAATTACTTTTCAATATTTTCCCGCATATGTAAATTGTAATAATCTTTTATATGTGGCAATTTTGTAAAGTAAAATACGTGTAAGAATACCAAGAGGGAAAGGGGTACCATGTAAAGTTAAATCTTGTCACCTCAAAATTTATCAACTGCCTCTGAATGGGTCCAAGAAGAAATGCTTAAATTTTGTTTTTCTCTGAATAAAAAAAAAAGAACTTTTTTGCGTAAATATGGACGAATTATTTCGTTACTAATATTATACTGAATATTTTATTTCTGGGCAGCGTGGGCTTCATCAGATGTAAAAGCCTTTACCCATTGCTGTCCGGGCCAAATTTTCATATTATCATATTATTATTATTATTTAGTTATATAAAATCAATGAATATTGTACGCTAAAACTAATGTATGAAAGGATAATAGAAGGAAAACATTTGGATAATATTGATATCCAATATCACGAAAACAATAGAAATTTAAGAAGAAGCAACCAAATTAAGCTACGAGAGATTAGAACGGAAATGTACAGAAAGGAATTGAATATATGGGAATAAAGCTTTGGAATGAATTACCAAATAATCTTAAAAATATTAATAATATAAAATTGTTTAAAAAGAAATTAATTGTATACTTATTAAACGGAGTTTGTGCGCCAGCGGATTAATAGGGTCCTCAGCCGGTTAAATTTTATAATTTTTACTGGGGACCCGTCACGAGGAAATATAAATTATGGCTGTCTCTAAACTATTTGAAATTTGGCTACATAGACTGAAATTAAGACTGGCCAATACAATATATAGCAACCCTTGGCAACCATCGCTTATTTATTAGCATTTATTATTATTATTATTAATGGCATGGCCACCATTGCCAAAATAAAAATTTGAGTTTCTTTTTACATTAAAAGTATTTTAAGGCAAATTATTTGGAAAGGTAGAGTTGCTTTAAAGGTTTGCTGCTGAAGCAGATATCTACTTACCGCAAGGTTTGAGAACCCTCAGCTTTCCTTTTTACAGGGCTTAGGCATGCACCACTCATGGGCAGTAGGACTTGCGCTTTCACTGCGACGATGATCCCTGTCTGGTACGCTAAGGATCAGTCACCCTGCTTCATACATTGGTGCAAAAGGTTCTTCTTTAGGATGTAAGATATTAAACTGCTGTATTGAATTTTTCCATAAGCCGTGCCAATGAGTTGAAGCTTAAGCATTTGGTACCCTCATGGGCGGTAGGACTTGCGCTTTCATGGACTATACGATTCACACCCTCCTCTAATCCACGGTATATGCCCTTTGAGAGGATGCAGTCCGCCCCTGCTTCTAAACACATTTAGTGCAAAAGGTTCTTCTTTAGGATGTAAGATATTAAACTACTATATTGAATTTTTCCATAAGCCGTGCCAGTGAGTTGAAACTTAAACATTGAGTATGAGAAATCGTGGCCTTTGTGGCGCAAGGAAGAAACAGAGTTGGTGCTGCGCCAGAACCTATGATATGTAGAGGTGTGTAAAATATATATGAAGGTGTGTAAAATGCCATGTGTAGAATTGTGTATGTAAAAAGGTGTGTAATCAAAGAGAACTCAAAAGAATTCATTTCTAGGTGAATGGATTAACTCAATAGTAAATGACTCAACAACGAATAGCTCAGTAACTCAATAATAAGTAGCTCAGTAACTCAACAATAAAGAGCGTAATAACTCAGAAATAAATAGCTCAGTAATGAATAGCTCAAAATAATAAACTTCTGCAGAATGCATTCTTTTGAAATAATTAAATGACGAAATGCATTCTCTTTCCAAAAGAATGATTGTCCACGTAATTCATAAACCTACCTTATTCATCCACTCGTTGCGAATGAGTGATTAAATCCTTACTTAAATGAATTAAATTTTAACATCCATTCCTCGGCCTATTCTCCTAACAGGCTATCTACTAGGGTGAGTCAATAAGTTCTATGAAAGAGTTCATAAAAAAAAAAAAAGTTCTAGGAATGAGTTCATAAAAAAACGAGTTATAAGGGGAGCACATAAAGTTAGCTTTTTCTCTCTATATATAACCATCATCCTTTTCAATGCATTTACCCTATTTTTTTGCAAGGTCGCCGAATCCTCCTGAAAAAGAAGATTCTTGGTTGTATCTGACACCGATTTTGGGAAAAATTTTACACCTCCAAATTCGTAGAGCATCTTAAAGGTACGTAAACAGATAAAAGTCACCTGCAGCTAGGTCAGGACTGTAGGCAAGATGTGCTAACAGTTCCCAACCAGGTTCTTTTAATGTTTCCATAGTATGTTTGGCTGTATGAGGACGAGCATTGTCATGGTGAAAAATGGCACCATGTTTCAGCTTTTCTGATCTTTTACGACGTATGGTTTCAGGTACTGGACCTTTAAGCTGGTTAGAGTAGTATTATGAATTTATTGTAAGTTTTTCTTCCGAAAAATTAACGTTTATTATTACTTTTGAGCCCCCTCTCCCACAAAAAAAATAATAATAATAAAACCGAAGTTGAAGGTCGCCTACAGAGCTTGGCCTCACAAACACTTACACGTCGCGATTTAAATTTATCATGCCACAAATAAAGTGCTTTGTTTGTTTGTTTGGCTTTTTTATGGCGCAAGAGCATCTGGGCTATACTGCGCCAAATAAAGTGAAGATTTACTCATGCATTCGTTACCATACTGTACATGTAATCTTGACTAAATTTTGTTGGGTTTTATGTCTTCTTTGGTTAGAAACTTTACAATAGAACGTTGCTCAGTGTTTGACAGTCGCCGCCATTTGTTTTTATTTATTGTGCATGCGTCGTAAGTGCTAGAAAGGCGCCAATTTGCCAGGGTATTGCCAAATGCTTACTCCGTAAGTGGGTTCAATGATTTAAATTTATTTTTTTACATAACTATCTTTATGGGTCATTTCCTAGAACTTTTTGACTCACCTACGTAGTTTAACACATATTCTACATAATAGTTAATGTAGTTAATTATATATCATCGAATACCTCACCTTGTTTGGCGCAGAATGACCTTTGCTGTCCTTCTGCCTGTAAAAATTCAGTGAACGAACGAATGAATGAATCAGTGAATGAATGAATATTCTAAAAAAAAAAACTTTCGGAACTAAGCGAATTCTAATCTTTAATAAACTGAGGAAAAAACTAAATTTACGGGTATTAGTATGAGAAGTTATTAATTGCAGTTTTATAGTAAGTGATTATTGCATGAGAGAATATATCAAACAGACATTGAAAAGATGTTCAACGATTCAAAAATTATGAGAGACTCAAAGCAGCTTTAAAACATGGGCGGACTAGGCCTGTGCGGCCTCATGAGCGTTAAGACGCGCCTTTTAATGGACTCGCGCCCTCCGAAAATCCAATATATATGCGCCCCTTGAGGAGACCCAGTCCGCCCCTGGTTCCATTTACATTAATTTTGCAAAAATTTTCATGAAAGGGTAAGGCAGGTATGCTACCTAAGAAGAATTATCTTCAAACATGCTTTAAGTTCCAGAGGCATTGCATGACTTCAAAGAGATTTCACCAGCATCTGTCTAATTTAAGCAGACGATTGCATTATGTTGTGCGACTCCTAACTACTGATATCATCATCAATAATCTTTATCAATTCACTGCGGGCTGGCGGTCTCTGAATGTATGATGAAAGAGCAGCACCTCAGAGAAAGCGATTTTAAGCTCATCAAGCTGACCGGACGGCTATGCTCTCGCATAGGCTGGTCTGTACTAATTATACATTCCCACTTATTTTGAGGTCGCGACCTACGAGTTTTCTTCTTCTGTACCAGTAGCACTGGCGTACGCAGTGGATGTTGATTGTGGTTGTAACCCCTATTGCAAGAAAATTTTATATATTTAACATAGGAATATATGAGTTGTAGCTCTGTAACCCCTCCCCGCTTACGAACTTTCTGCCAACGTCTATGACTAATAGGGTAGCAATTCAAAGCTCATGGGGGAGTTCAAGTGGTTTTGGGGGCTCAAGTGGCTAAAAAGATTGTGATGCGGCCTCAGAGAAAATAATGTCTTTTGGTATCCAGTGGAGGACTCTCTGACTTGGACCCCTCTGAGCTCAAGGGCGGACACGGGGGGGTCACAGGGGTCATGACCCCCAAATATATATTTTTTCACTGTAAAAAATTTAACTTTCATGATAAATGAAGGGTGTTATTCCAAGACCATGGCAAATTCTGTCCTTGACCCCCCCAAAATGAAAGTCTGAGGCCCCCTCTTTCTTACACCACTATTGTATACTCGCCATTCTTCTCCTTCTGAAGAGTTTTGTAAGCTTATTAACGTATCATTTCTGACGAGCAGGGGCGCAACGATTCAAAAATTATGGGAGACTCAAAGCAGCTTTAAAACAGGTCACACTGATTCGTTATTAAGGGCAGCAATGCACTTTATTATCCATTGGGATGGGGGCTTAAGCCCCGGTTCCCCCCCCCCTATCCTTCTCCATGCTTGCGAGCTTACTAAGAGCAGTGCTGGATTTGCGTATTTTCAAGTGAGCTCGGTCATTGAAGGGGATCTAGTGCAAGTTTTGTATGTTTTTATATACTATGTTGTAAGTATAATTTAGTTTAAGATAAATTTATTTACAACACTTCCACAGCTCAAACTCTCGCGCTGCCACTGTTACGGACGTATACAATCATAACAACTAAAAATATTTCTATTTAATTTTTCTTTCGCAATGCTGACAAGTTACGTCAGATGACTTCATCGCAAGTTCGGAACTTTGCCAGAAACACAAAAATTCTTTTTTTATTTTTTTTTCGCGAACTCTAATAGTTCTATGGGTCACCTTCTTTAGAGGAGTCCATTCTGCCTTTTCAACCTAAGACTCATAAAACCTTACTCTGGGCAAAACGGTAAGGGGATCACAGGGGTCGTGACCCACCCTAAAAATAGATTTTTTTCACTGTAAAAAATTCCAACGTTCATAAAAAGAATGAAGGGTGTTATTTCAAGACCATGACAAATTCTGACCTTGACAAAATGAAAATCTGTGTCCGCCCCTGACTCTGTGTCATACTTAAGCTAGGTTCGTGTCACGTTAAGTAGTCTGTCCTGTCGCAGCTGAATCATAGCACTGTCATTCAACACCATAGGGTAGGGGTCTTCAAACTTTTTCAATATATATATATTTGGAGAAAAAGAGGTGCCGTCCTCATCCTGGATTCGAACCAGGGTCCCCACGTTGAGCCTGCGGTGTCTTGACCTACTAGACGAACGAGGACAAGAACAAACGCATTTTTCTCCGTATATGAGGATGTAAGATATTATTACCCTTCACAGGGATAACACAATTGCCAAATAATGGTCAACACAGAAAAGCCTCCGGGGCGAGATTTTTGTGAGTTTTTCGAGGGGGAATTTATTATACAATAATTTTTGCCACCTACGTTTTCTTTCATAATGTTGCCATCCATTGAAATCAGCTGGCCAAGGTAAATATATGAATCAGCAATTTCTAGCTCAATGTTGTCAACTTGTATTTTTGTTTCCTCTACGAAATTATTGAACATGATCTTAGTTTTTTGTAGGTTCATCTTGAGTCCAACTTCTTTACTTCTAGTTGAGAGCTCCTGTACCATGTCTTGGAGTTCTAATGGGTTCGTTGAAAAAATAACAATGTCATCAGCAAACCGCAAATGATTTAAATATTCACCATTTATTTTTATTCCCTTGTTATTCCAATTTATCAGCTGAAAAATCATCTGTAAAGCTGAAGTAAAAAGTTTTGGAGAAATGGTATCTCCCTGCCTCACACCTTTACCAATTTTGATAGTTTTGGTATCTTTATGTAACCGAAATTTTGCACTTGCATTTTTATACACACGTTTCACCATGTCAATGTACACATCCTCGATGTCTGTTGATTTATGATGTCTGTTGACATTATGAAAGAACTCAACAGACGTATTAAACTTGGCTGGAGTGCATTTGGAAGAAACAGTTTTATCCTGAAGGGGAAATTGCCTTTGTGTCTAAAAAGAAAGGTCTTCAACCAGTGTGTATTGCCAGTCCTCTCTTATGGATCAGAGACATGGAGTCTAACAGTTGGAGCAATACGAAAGTTACAGACAACGCAAAGGAGCATGGAGAGGTGCATGCTTGGAATAACTAGGAGAGATCGAAAAAGAAACACTTGGGTGAGAGAGCAAACTAGAGTAGAGGACATCATTGTTAAAGTAAAAGGGCTGAAATGGCGATGGGCTGGGCATATTGCAAGAAGAACTGATCAACGATGGACAACAGAAATTCTGAACTGGATTCCAAGAGACCACCGAAGACCTAGAAAACGTCCTCAAACTAGATGGGTGGATGAAATAAGAAAACAGGTTGGGGTGACGTGGAAACGAATGGCCCAGGATAGACTTGTGTGGAAAGCATTTGGAGAGACCTTCATCCAGCAGTGGATAGATAATGGTTGAATATGATGATGATATATATATATATAAAGAAACTTATTTTGAATTATTAGGAGGAGTGGTGGGGGTAGGGTGCCTCGGGACTCGTAGAACTTTACGCCTCTGATTAGTACACATACCTGCGTTTTAGATTTCACACAATCTATGTATGAGCGAAAATAATATCTCCCATCCTGCCTTACTTTTCTCTGTAGAATTAATGAGGCCCCATGAATGTTTTGCTATTGAAAACGCCTTGCATATTTTACTCATTCATCCACTCCCACAGCGTGAGGTAACCTTTTCCTCTCCATAAATTTTATCAATAATTCGCACAAACGTAACTTTAATTCATAAAGATAGCAATAGATGGCGGGCAACGTGCTTCAGAAACTTTGCTCCAAGTGGTGCATTTGGCGTTATTCTCATATTGGTGCTTTTTTGGCGATGATCTTGCTATTTACGTTTGACTTTCCTCATTACTCTCTCTCTCTATACAGATATACTCTACTAAATTTTATATCCTTTTTTTTTTCGCACGTACTCTGATGCTTATTCGTACTTTCTAATCTAATCAACCAGACCTGTATACAAGATTTTGAAAAGGGGGTTATTTTCGATAAAAGAAGGGGGGCTTTGATGGAACTAAATTTTCTCTCATAATTTTTTTTTTAATTTACAGTTAATATTATTACAATTTGCTTTTAACTCTTATACAAGCTTCCTCTTCTTACGCATGGCCTTGTAAATAACTCCATGTAGAAAATTTTCATTGGCGGTTTTTTTGGCGCCTTTTTACCCAGCATCCCGCTTTGGACGATCATCCCACCTTTCTCAGTTAACCCTATTTAATCCCTTCGGATCGGGATGTTGCGAGATGTATCACACCACAGAGGATGCAGATGGGTTTCGTTGTGGATTGCAGTGGGTTCACCTTTCAGAGCGAAGAGTAATCAAAAGTAAACCCAAATTTCACACGTTGTTTGAACCAGTAATGCAAATTAATTCGCCATTGTTGACTGAGAAATTGCTTCTTCTATTGTTGAAACTTCAACTCCCTAGTTATTGTTTCTATTCTGTTCTGGGAAAGAGGATGGCTCGCGAATAAGTAATTATTTTTCATTTATATAGTATGCTATTCTATATAAGTGTTATTGGTTAAATAATTATGTGTAATATTTCTATGTATATGTTTCCATTTTTATACGCGATTTATCGTCAATACGTAGTGGATAACACGTAAATGTGGTATACCATATGTGTGGATTAAATGTTTAAATATGAAAAAAATAAGGAATTTAGGATGCAAAGCCAGTTGGAGGGAATTTATTCTTTATAAATTTTTATAATATATATCTTTAAAAAGAAAAAAAAATTCTGAAATTATATATTTATCATAAACCCAACATGTCTTGTAAATTGTGAGTGTAGGCACTGGCGTACGCAGGGGCGAGTGGTGGGGGGGGGGTTGTAACCCCCCATTGCAATGAAATTTTGTATATTTAAGGACTATGGTAGTTATAGCTCTGTAACCCCCTCTCCCATTGAGCCTTTAACCCCCCCCCCTCATGACCCTTCTGCATACGCCTATGAGTGTAGGTTATATAATTTTGTATTTTACGTTAATTTTTATTTGTTAAAATATGTGTTCGATAAAAAGTATTTGGCTCTTAAATGAATAGGATTTATCGCCATATATTTTTGAAAATTGCAGGGTTGCTTGTGTTTTACAGTGAAAGAAATGCTAAGGTCATGTTAAGATCATTGGCAAGGAAGCTTCATGGGGGGTCATAACCTCATTATGATATAATTTTGTATTTGAATATATGGAATTGTAGCTCTGCAATCCCCATATAACCCTATACTTCCCTCCTCATGAACTTTTAATAATAATAAACAATTTATTCTACCCTATACAGTATTTTGATATATAAAAGCAATGTAAGAGAAGATCTATATTAAATTATTTTAGGCTTTGGGTTAGAAATGGAAGAGAATATAAAGCCATAGATTGTTACGAGATTCTCTTCCACAAAACATACACTAATAGCTTAAATTAAATGATTTTAACCAATCTTTTTTGGCGTAGTGATATCAGCACGCAGTGATATAAGCTGATTATAGCATGATTAGATGGTGAAACGTTCGAAAGGAAATAAATATTTCTGGGTTCGGTGGGACCTGAACCCACGACCTTCCGCTTGCCGGGCAGAGGCTCTACCCACTGAGCTACGAAGGACAACATATAATCTCTTATGAACGTATTTAAAGATTATTTACCAAAGCCGATTATTTCACCCAGCAAATGGAAGATCGTGGGTTCAGGTCCCACCGAAGGCAGAAATGTTTATTTTCTTTCGAACGTTTCACCATCTAATCACGCCATAACATCGGCGCTGGTATCACTACGCCAATAAACGTTGATTAATATTGTTGTTTAATTTAATCTGCGTAGTGTTCGATTTATATAAAGACAAATAGCTTAGTTTACCAAGTACCACTTTTCCTGATTCCACTCAGCTCAGTTGCACCACTGTCCTTGCTTACACCATACTTGTTAGATTTTAATATTGTATACCTCACATACCTTTCATTACTTAATGTAATTTTTTCCAAATAATGTTTTGTTTTATGTGTCTGTGTTTTAGATATCAATTGAAAATCTTCCTTTCCAGGTCTCGTTGCTTTTGGCGATAGAAAAAGTATGACTCATCAACAGTTTCTTTTCAACTACATACTTTAACAATTCTTTTAGCTGAACAGGTATGTTTACTAATATGTATTTTTATGTGTTTTTGTAGTTCCTCCTTTGATAAAAATATTGAAATGCTGAGGGTTAAGCTAGTAAAAATACTAGATCCTCCTTAAGATTATGCTGTTCCAAGGCCTATAGTTTTTAAGGAGTGCAGACCATTATTTTCTTGGGAACAAAACTCCCAACCATAGTAGACAGAGTAAAAGGGTATGCACTCTAGAGTGCTATTAAGTGTCAAACCCGGGCTAATTGTACGATAGGCAAAAGTGTTATCTTTACATTGCGGTAAGGCTTTCGAACCTGGTAGATGTTTCGTAAGACATTATTACTCTTCTCAGGGATAACACAATTGCCAAATAATGGTCAACATATAAAGCTGCCAGGTCTAGTTTTTTGTGAGTTTTTATGGGGGAATTTTTATATAATAATTTTCGGCACTCACATATAAATAGCTCAAGCTAGAGCTTTTTTTGTTTTAGGAGAAAAGGAGATGCCGTCCTCCTCCTCCTGGATTCGAACCAGGGTCTCTCTGTTAATCTTGGAGTGCCTTGGCTGCTAGATGAGCGAGGCCATGAGATATTTTTGTTCATATTTGTTATCCTTTAATTCCTAAATTTTTTTTTTTCAGGGCATTAAAAATGGGTTTTTGGAATCAACTTTACCTGCTATTGTGGAAAAATTTCACGTTGCATAAAAGACAAAAGGTAACACCAATAATAACTTACGATGTCATTAATCTGATTAATATTGTTAATTAGCATTAATAATATTATTATTATTATTACTATTGAATTATTTTAAATCTATTCATGTGTTTATGTTCGAGGTAAGAATTAGTTTATTCATTCACTTACCATAACCTGAAATGGGAATTTAAAACATTTTTCGCTAATAATTACACATTTGTTTAGTAATATATTGGTTTAGCCTATGTTTGCACCATCTGAAAGCAGGAACTGCCCAAAAATTACTATTTGCTTAATTGTAA
This sequence comes from Dysdera silvatica, assembly GCA_006491805.2. NCBI lineage: Eukaryota > Metazoa > Arthropoda > Arachnida > Araneae > Dysderidae > Dysdera > Dysdera silvatica. Next base: position 9,952,951 of record QLNU02003225.1, on the reverse strand, counting down.
GGGTACACCAAATGAATTTTGATATACTAAAAGCAAGTAATGATGGTAAAACATTGTTTTGAGTATAAGGTCAGTATATTCAAATTAGGTCTGACATTTCAAAACTGCTGAAAACTTTACTACAACCTAGTAGTTCTCAACTGGTGGTCTGTGGACCCCTGAGGGGTCCCACTCGGGGGGGGGGTCCATGATGCCATCAACACAGCAAAATCGAAGAACTGTGTAGATAAGTAGTGCAATTAACAATTTCGTATGGTTATGTAAGACAGCCTACTGACAAGGAAACCTTTTATTATGTTTGTCGCAGCTGGAGTTGACATTTGGATTATTTTATATAGTTTTTAAAGCTGATTTAGAATATGTCTTTAGTTTTCTGCGAAACTCGTTTTTTGAGCAATTATGACTTCTTAAAAATGACGAGTTGGCGACCTTTTGGCGAGAAATTTTAAATTGAATTTTGTTAAATAAAATATTATAATCTTCTAATGGTAGTGACATTATATGTAAAAATAGGGAAAACACAAAAAATTATGACAATGCATACATTTTAAAAATGAATAGCTGTCACAATGCAAAATGTCATAGTTCTCGCGATCCAATTTAAAAGACAGGTCTTGGACGTTGGCGAAATTTCCTGGATTAAATTTACTACTATTGTATTTGCGCCAAGCATACTGGATCTTTATTCTATATTCAGGCAAATATAATTGGTTGTAAACCAAACTATAAATATTAATAATTATATTTTTGCTTTTCACATCCATAACCAAGAAATCTACAGATTTGTAGTTTTCCTTACACATATCTTATAGTGAATGCCGCAATATAAAATTCTCGCCAAAAGGTCGCCAAGTTGTCATCTTTAAGTGATTACAATTGCTCGAAAAATAAATTTTGCAAAAAACTAAAGACATATTTTGAATCAGCGTTATAAAATGTAAGAAATAATCCCAATGTCGACTCCAGGTGCAACAAACATGAAAAGGTTCCCTTGTTAGCAGATGTTTTTGCATAATTTGACACTTTCAACACAAACCTTCAAAGTAGTAATATGAATACTTTTGGCATTGAAGGTAAGATTGAAGGAGTAATTAAAAAATTACCATTAGGGGAAAACTGATAACCTCACTTACTTTCTAACATCGACTTTTCTAGGGTCCACTGACGAAAAATTGACACCAGAGGTAAAACATGATATCACTGAGTATCTGCATGATTTAGCAACTAATTTCATAAAGTACTTCTCGCACCAAATCCTTAAAATTCATATGTAAGGAGGCCTTTTGAACATGCAACTAACCCTGTCTGCAAAAGAGCGAGATGCACTCATTGACTTGAGTTGCGATAGTTCGTTGAAATCCTTTTTCGAAGAATGTAGACTGGATCAACTTTGGGTGAAGGTTTTACATGATTATAAGAAGTTGGGTGAAAAAGCTTTGAAGCATCTTATTGCTTTTCACTCCACATATCTTTGTGAATGAATATTTTTTACACTTTGTTACATGAAAAAGAAACATAGAAATCAGCTTGACATCGATCCTGATTTGAGACTAAAAGTAGAAAATATCAAACCGAATGTGGAAAGAATTGTTCGGGAGAAAAAGAGGCATGGTTTCTTCCATTGCATTGAAGTTTAGTATCTGCTAGTCATGTTAATTATAATATATAAAATTTGTTTACTTACAATAAATATTAATAAAATTCATTATTTTTTCCACAACCAAATCATTGTCATTTTTGTGTGGTAATAACACTCATCTCATGGTCCATTTGTGAGTTCGCGTAAAATTATTTGCTTATTATGGGCTACCATACATTTTTCTCAAAAAATTGCTTCGCACATGTAGAGATAAAAAATTTTCAAATGTTGAAGGTCCGCGGCATGAGTTTTGAAAAATAGGGGATCCATGACATTTAGTTAATTGGAAGCCACTGCTATAACCGATACACAACTGTATATAAATAATTCATGAAAGGATTTTGGAATTTCAATGTCATGACTGAGTTGTCGTTACACCCGATTTCGACTATATATAAAACGATGGCACATTATGGCTGAATAAATAAAAATAATAGAGTATACATCATATTTTGTGATAAATTAACATGGGGTTTGTAAAAAACTGCATCTGGAATAATCGTTAAAGTTGAATAAAATTTTGAATCGTATATACTTTGAAAACAAGAATTGTTAATAATAGCTGATTAAAAAAGTAATACTAATATCATTTGCTAGAACTTTTAAATCTTAACATCCATGGTGAAGTGTTAAAATTGTTTCATATAATATTGGGCATTAGTGGGTATAAAAATTGACTAAGAATTTAGTATTTGTTTGTTGTACATTCTATGTGCTTGATTTTGGCAACACAGCGATATGTTCATATTGATGTATGTGATATTATAGTAATGTATGTTTGTATTGACATCTGTAATACCACAATTGGTGTCACTGCATGAGACGTTACCCACTGAATTCTAGCCAGTGTTGCCAAAATTGGCAATCAGCAAAGTGACCAGCCGCTACGCTATTTACAAAATTTATTGTAATTTTCGTGAATCAAGGGGTTGTGGGGGAGACCCCACCCCCGCTTCATGCTGTTCCCTTGTTGTCCGTTTATATAGGATTCGAGTGGAGTGGATGTTTGTAATGAGAAAATAGTCTTATTGCATACGTAATCCATAAAAAAGAAAAGAGTCAGACGCTCGGACATTTTCGCTGCAACGAACAAAATACAGTGAATGTGAGGCAAAAAGACAATAGCATACCACACCCATTCCCCCTGCATCATACAGACATATATGACATCAGAGTGTGTGATGTCGCAAGTCAGTCTAGTGCAATTTAAAATGCTTCAAGAGAACAGAGAGAAGTAGGTAACATGTCGTGCAGTAATACCCCACAATCATGTATAGTTGTATTAACATGCATGATACCACAATCATGAGTGCTTGTATTAATATATATATATGATAACGAATGATGCATGTTTCTATTGATATGTGCTTACATCGATATCTGTGGTACCAATGTGTGTTTACTTTGACATATGTGATATCTAGTGTTGTATGCTTGTATTTTGACATGTGATCTTACAATGATGTGAATCTGTGTAGCCATGTGCATTACCAGATGTGTTTGTATTAACATATGTCACAGTGATGCACTTGCATTGACATGTACAATATCAGTCTATTCCTAAAATTCTAATTGATATAATATCGTGTACATTTAAATGATCAATCTTTTTTCTCTCTTGTTTTTTTAGATTCGTCTGATTGTAGAAGTCATATGGCCGCTTTTCCTTTTTCTTATTCTAATGTGGGTGCGAAGTAAAGGGTTGAAATATGCAGCCCATCAATGTAAGTTGTAACAGTGCTGCCCAAATATATAACAATGTGACATTGTCATAAATCGTTATATGTAAAATTCAATCCATGCTTTATAATGGTTCTTCCCTTGGTATGCTTTTGTAAACTACAGTATTCTTCTATAATACTCTTTTTATAATATACTTTTTTAAAAAAGGGAATGCATTCTGTTTATTTTCATCATGCAGGTTATTTCGATGAGAAAGCTATGCCTTCTGTGGGCATCATCCCCTTCATTCAAAATACACTTTGTACATTTAACAATACCTGCTATCCAACTTCTACAAGTGAAGACGTTCGAGAGAAGTTAGTCGGAGTTAACTCGACCCTGTAAGTATAAGCCATTTTTTCTTTCGTTTGTTTTAGCCATTCAAGTCACATGGTAGCATATAGGTAACATGGGTGTCCACCCCACAAAAATTCAAGATTTGAGTCCCATTGGTACCACTTCCCATTTTTTTTCTATCGGTCTATATTCTATGGGCTTGATACCCCTTATAGGCTCCTTGGAAAACTTGGTCCTAATGCAGCCTGATCTTGTCAATCTAAACACAAGTAAGCATTGACTTCCTTCCTTCCTTCCCTCCCTCCCACTGCTCACTGTAGTCCAGGGTTTGGTTCCCTAGTCTATGAGAGGTTCGAATTCATCGGAAAATTGTAGGTCCAGAGGTTCAGATTCCTCGGAAAAAGTAAGTCCCGGTGCACTATGACCCTTGCAGTCCTTGAGTCCTAAAACCACAAACAAACAAATCCTTCATCCCCTCCCTCCCTCCTTCTTAAGAAATTATTCCCGCCCTTGATAGTCCATCATACGCTCTTGGTATATATATGAAAGTCATCATTTCTATCTGCTCACTAGTTTGGTGCATTGCAAGCACTGCCCCGTACATCTTTCCAGACAGCCATATGTATTTCCTACACATTGTCCTCGTTATTCATGTTTTTAGGGTTGCATTCCAACACACACATGCACACATACATTCTCTGTTATCTTAAATTCTTCGTTATTTTGCTCGGTGGTTTAATTTAAGAATTCATTTTTTTACTTAACTTTCAGCAATCGTTATAATAACGATAGTAATTTGTTATTTCCTTTAAAATTAGTGCATTGCACAGCTATATGCTTATACACACATTATGTCATTTATTATTCGTTGTATTGGTGCCCCTATGTCAATCAACTGACAAATATTCGCTTATATCTGGCACCCTAGAATGTTGGATAATCAAAAATAATGAGCTTTGGGGATGGGGATAACTTTTGCTGCCCATTTGATGTCTTAAACGTATAAAAGATTATTTTGTGAAAACAGTGATGAAGTCTTTACTAGTGTAAATGCTGATATAAGAGAGTTTTGCTGTTTTATTTTGCCTTTTAAACTTGTGTACCGAAACTGAGGGATGGCCATCTGTCAACTGTTTCTATTAGACACTGTCAATCATCCTCAAAACTGAACAACCATAGCAGAACCTAATCAATTACCATGCTCTCAATTTGCTCAATTTTGTTTTCCATGTTTATTAACATTGTTAATCCTTAATCTTACCAAAATGTTATTTTAAAAAAAAATTAAAAAATAACAATGTACAAAGATTGACCAGGGCTTACCATAACTGGTAAAATTTAACACTGGTCGAAATATAAGAAATACAAATGAAGAAGGTAAAGGACATTTACCATCTACAAAAATATTTCCAACGTTTTGAGAACTACTGTTCCCTTCATCAAGTGAAAGTGATTTTCGCTTGATGAAGGGAACAGTAGTTTTCAGTATAAATTCAGAAATAATGGTGGATGCAGACTTTCATTTATGGTGGGGGGTCACAGACAGAATTTGCCATGGTCTTTGAATAACACTCTTCATTTATCATGCAAGTTGAAATTTTTTACAGTAAAAAAATATATTTGGAGTGTTGTCATAATCCCTGTGTCCGCCCTTGTCTCGAAACATTACGAATATTGTTGTTTGATTTAATCTGCGTAGTGTTCGATTTATATAAAATAAATACATTGCGAATATGTTTGCAGATGGTAAATGTCTTTTACCTTCTTCATTTGTATTTCGTATATTCCGGCCAGTGTTAAATTTTACTAGTTAAAGTAAAAATTAGTCACATTATTTTAGGCCTAAGAAACAATGCATTTAAAACATTTAAAAAAAAAAGCTTTTAAAATATTTAATATAAAGCATATGGAACAGTCGTTTCAAAATCTTGCATATCTTGTACCTATGCTCAACATTACTAGAAGCTGATCAGTAAATATTGAGGATATCTTCCATATGATGTTAGATTTCGTACACTTCAAATGTAAGTATGCATCTAAGTGTTATATCTAAGTATACAAGTCCAAATTACTTAAAAAAAAACATAAACATTGTTGCATCTACAGGAGTAATTTATTCAGGTGCTACATTTTTCTGACATGCATGTATCCTTTGCCAAGGGCTATTGATAATTCTCTTAGCGTGTTTTTGAAATGTAGTAAAATGGTTTGGAAATTTCAGATTCCTAGATTTTATGGAGGATATTGAGATGCTGGCCAATACCTATTTCAACGATGAATCCATATCAAAATTCAAAAAGGTGACAGAGGATTGGGAAACTTTAACAACTTTTGTGAAGCAGCTTACAGATCCAAGTCTTCCCGTAGCAGGTTAGTCAAGAAATAGCAATGATTTGATAATTTGTGTTTGGCCCCTTACTTTTAGTTATTTGTTTTGTATTTTTTCCATATAATGTTTTATATAATGACCCCTGAACTCCATTGAGTTGCATGTAAATGTATTATAGTCTGGAGGGATCACATAAAGTCGTTGGTCCTGTTTCAGATGACCCATAGTGCTGCTTTGGAATGTAAAATATACATATACAGTGCATGAAACTTTAATGTCAAACTTCAACCAGTCAAAATTTTCTATAAAGTTGAAGTAATAAAGAATGAGCAAAATATATTGAGTATGTATATCGATGACTCAAATTTTCAGTAACTCAAAGTTTTTTCTTTTCACTTACTTCAGTTTTGCCTTATTAAAGTACCATTGTATTTTATTCGTAATTTTTTATTACTTTGACTTATAGAAATTTATTGGATTTCTATTATACACATATAAAACAGGGTTATTCAACATACGGGCCACAATCTGGCCATCCGACAACTGTGAATGGAAAAAAAAAGTTAAATTTTTTTTTTCCTTTAGAAATCAGGAAAAACCACATTGTTGACACCTTCCCATATCGTAAGTGAACAAATAAATAACCAGAAGAAATTCTGAAGAGAGGCTTTTGTAATTAATTAATTAATTTTTTTTATGAAGCTCGCTGAAACTGATGGCCCGCGAAATCTATGAAAATTTTTTAAGCGGCCTGCTGCCCAAAAAGATTGGACAACCCTGATATAAAACATACATATTCTACATGCTATAATTGGCAAATAATAAATAACACTCACAAGGTGTTCAAATTGCATTTAAGCTGAGCTTTCATATTCTGCATAAATATCCTTTTTCAAGGAAAGTGGAGTTTTTTGAAAAAAGAAGCATGTATATGGGTATGTCCTTCAAAAAGCAAAACATCTGATTTCTACACACATCATTAGGTCTTACATTCTATCAAAGTTCAATCTGTCATTATGTGCAGGGCCTTTCAGAGAAAATGCGAGGACCAGGGCAACTAATATTTTAGAGGCCCTTCAAATACACATCTAACTAACATATATTGAGTTACCAAGTTGAGGCCCGGAACAGTAGCCCCTCCTGCCCCCTTTGACAGGCCCTGATTATGTACATTTACTCATAACCCTGGTTTGATTCTCAAAGTGATGGAAATTTCTCTAGAAATTGTAAGCCTTCGCAAGGCATAAACTTATTTTTATACGAAAAAAAATTTATGTTTTAACAGCTGCAAAGATATCATCAACATTCCTTCTGACTTTGTGTTAAAGAGTAAGTAATTCAGAATGTGCTTGCTGTCAGTCGTGAGTGAGAACAGCAAGATATCTAAAATGTATAATATATACAGCAGAACTTAGTTAATACGAGAAGGTAAGCATATGCAAAATTCCTCGTATTAGCTGTCACTCGTAAAACCTGTGAAAGGAATAAAAATTTCAAACTACACATAGGTAATAAAATAATTACTAAAATTAATTGGGTAATTTTCTTAGTGCAAGATTTACTTTATATCATTTAATAAACATAGAATTTTCAACCTTACCTATATGGGGTCTATTTTTATTACACTGTAAATAAATACACATATGGTCTCATTTCGCTTAATTTCACCTCAATAGTTATTGAAAAAATCAGTAAGTTTTAAATGTTCGCTTGGAACATTCATTGTGTGCATATCGTATATCTCGACATCGTCTTTTCCTCTGTTTTCGTCGGAAAAAAAAACCCCAAAAAAATTCTATAAAAAAAGTGAAAAATCGCATTAAAGTTGGACAGATATTTTTCTCGTATTTGTCGAGATTCTGCTTTTGTGTTCGTAAAAAGCGTGAAATTCTTAATATAGTTAAATAGTGAACTAAACTTAACCTGCAGATTGCTCGTATTGGCCATGCTCGTATTGAGTGAGTGAGTTCTACTGTAGCTGTATAACAGGGTTTCCATATACCTGGAGAACCTAGAATTGTCAGAGGAATGTTAAATCATTCTTGAAAGTTGGGGAAAACATGATTTTTTAGTTAACCCTGAAAAGTCAGGGTGGGGTGGACTCTAACTTTGATTCTGGATAGAATTAAATTTCGCAGAAATGTAAAGCTATTTTCCTCGAAACTGAAGTTCCATTCAAAGTTTCATTCACCAGAAGTCAGGAAAAAACCTGGAAAGGGAATTGTTTTCTCCGATGTAAATAGGAACCCTGTGTAAGATATATAATTAATAGGCCTATAAAGTATATATTTAACAGACCCATAAAGTACATTATTAATAGGCCTGTAAAGTTTATCATTACAATTGAATTTCATTAAGAAAATCACTCACGATAACACAAAATTTACTCATGTTAGTATTATCATCTGAAAAGGATAGGAACATGTAACCAAGGTCCCTGCGGTGGCGCAGTGTGGTAAAAGTTTGCCTAGTGTGCCATTAACTCGAGTTCGACTCCCAACGGTGCAAAGAACGCTTACTCAGAGATCTCATAAAGATCGCACTGCTCACTGTAGTCCGGGGTTTGGTTCCCTAGGCCTTAAGAGGTTCGGATTCCTCGGAAAACAGTAGGTCCCGGCGCAGCATGACCATTGTAGTCTTTGAGCCATAAAACCATATTACCAAGTTGTACAAGCTTTAAAAACATATTACCAAGTTGTACAAATTGGATTGGGATTTAGAATTAAGTTTCCATTAATAGTAATTTGCTCAAATTAGGTTAGATTGTAATATATCTATAAGGTTTATAATTAATTAATAAGTCTATAAATGTGTGAATTTTAGAATTTTATGCAAATTTAATTGACAACAGCAAAAATTTTGATCACAGCCGACTATAACTGGCAAATTTTTTGCTACGCATCGGAATATGAAAGTCAAGGAAAGGAGAAAAAGTAAAATCTAAAAAAGAAAATGTAAGAATGAAATTAACAAGACGAGGATAATAAACTAAGTGGTCAAAATAAAATTACTGGTTTTCAAGCAACATAAAGGAAGATCAGAGACTATTTAATCACATTTGTACAGGCTGTTGATTTCCGAGAATTAAGTTGCTTGGCAATTAAAATTGTCCCAGACAGGATGGACAATCTCTTTCTTGGTGGCATTGTTTTTGCTGGCAGCATATCGATTCGAAAACCATGGGTGATGCTGGTGGTGGGACGGATGCTCAAGTAGCTTTGAAGAAGGTCATGTAATGTAGCATTAAAGAGAAGAATGTGTTTTGATATCCAAGTGGAGGCTTGAACTCATCTATTCTGCACCACTGAGTTTAATGTCACTTAATGAGCGAGTGTACGTGTGCAGATATAGAAACTAGAGTTATACCTGGAAAAGAATTTTATTGCAAAGAGGATATTGGTGACACGAGTGAGGTGTTTAGCATATATATATATATATATATATATATTCTTTAGCAATTCCTTGAATAAGAAATACAGTAGGCCCACGACTTTACTGTTAGTGTCTCTACGTGTATAAGTACCCTGAAAAAGTTCATAAACTTGAAACTTCAATAAACAGAATACAGATTAGTTTTACAATTATTTTCTGGAACAGACACAATAGTTCATAAAAGCATGAAATTTAGAAAAAGGCAAGTCTATTATATATTGAGCTTGTGAAAAAAAAAATGTAAAAGAGATGATAGCAAGAAAACACAAGAAACCCTGTCAAACGTTTGATAGAAGAATCGGTAGCCGAGAATAGATGGACATGGAAAGATTTGTATATAAAGGGCATGGGCGCCCGTACGAGTACTTCTAAGGGGGGAGTGAGAAAAATTATCGAGTACTTCTAAGTGGGGGGGGGGCTGAAAAAATTTGAGTACTTCTAGAGCAGGCTGAGAAAAATTATTACCTCTTTCTCAAAGCTGTCGAGAATTTTAGTGAATGTACAAGATACCAAAACGCTACAAAAATAATTGATACTGCTTGACAATTAGTAATGAGCTAAAAAGTACCTTATTTTAAAATGTGATTGTAAAACTTTTGAAAGTAAATGCATAGCAGGTTCGGGCGAATCAAATTTTTAAACGGCTAGGGGGGGGGCTCTCTCTGCCCCCCCCCATATGGGTGCTCATGCTGAAGGGTAGTATGTCGATATTAAATGTTGCGATGGAACTATGTTTTCAGGGTTTCACTACACTTGGGATAAACTTCAGAACCTGTAATTGTGAGGGAATTTGAAAATTTCCCTATAAATCAGGGAAAAACAAGTTGTTTTGGTCACACCTGGAAAAGTCAGGGAAACCTATTCTGAATAGCTAATTTTTTTGCAAATGTGAAGATTTTTTCCCCAAAACCAAAGTTCAGTTTTAAGTTTTGTTTGTAATTGGCCATGAAATTTTACCGGAGAAGTGAGGCAATTTTTTCCCTATTATCAGTAGAAATCCTGGTTATTTATACATAGTTTTTTTTATCATATATTATGCATAATTATTCATTACTATAATGCGATTATCCTATTTCATAATGTTTCGTTTTCTCGTATAATTAGGAGCTTTGAGTATCGGTCATCTGATCAAACAAAAAGCCAATTTCAAGGAAGATATAACCAATCAAAAACTTGGCTTTGAGGAGGCCAGCCTGGACTCGTTGTTGGCATCCAATATAAGAGTAGCTGGGATTCAGAAGGTCAGAATATGTCAACTGTCTGATACACCAATTTCCTAGTTCATATAAAATGTTTGGATGATCGATTGTTGATTGTTGTTAATGATCAATTACTGATTTTCAGATTTTTGATCGGGGACGAATGCCAATATCTCATTACTTATGTGAAAATAATGGCTTGGAACATATTTTAAGCATTCCATTAGCGGAACAGGACACTCTCTTCCAAGAACTATGTAATTTGGATCCAATCTCATATGGAAAATTGACTCTCCATACCCTCGAACATCTAAACTACACTGCATTTTTTCACCAGGTAAATTAGTCTTTTAACTTGCATTCCTCAGCAATATGAACGTAAATTTTGTTGAAACATTTAAAAATGTAGAATGGATATGACAGGGTTAGAATCATTACACACATTATGCTTCAGAAAACCCAAAATTCAGAAACGAGTTAGTGGTTCTGTTTCACTAAATGGTATTGGTTTATTATTTAAATCTGATTGAGAGGTAACATGTTTACCTCTGGCATGCCATTAAACCAGGTTTGATTCTAATGATCTCATAGAACATGTGCCATTTTTCTGCCTACCATAGTTCAAGTCTTGTTTCCCTAGGAAACAGCAGTAGCATATGAAAGGGGAGCTCAGAGGCCTCAAGCCTCCCCATTGCATATGGAAATGTATTTTTTCTAAGGCTGTGCCATATAATCTTCTTTAAAACCACTTGAACCATCCCCCCTCCCCGAGTTTTGAATTGCTATGGTACTGCAACAGTGGTTTCGATTTTTGAAAAACTGTATTTAACGCAACAGAACTCAAGTCGTCATTACTCCATAGAAGACCAGTGATAACATAAACTTCATTTCATATAATCATTTTTGTTCATAAAAGCATGTTACAAATAAACAGAGCAGTGGAATAACAAGTTCATGTAATGCAATTCTTATGAGAGTAAGTGGGTTCTATGGTGGGCTGTCGAGATTTGGATAAATGATTTACCATCCATATAATATAGTAATCCATATAATATGGATAAATGCCATCTACAGCATTCAGCAAGGAAAGTTGAAACAAAATTCATATTTTTAAACATGTTTTAATAACCAGAGTTCGCCTGAACTGGGCATAGTTCGCCACTCTGCGATTGGAAGAGGAAAATGAGTTACAAAAGAAGCAAATGAAAAGGGGGAAACTACTTAAAAATATCAAGGAAAATTTTTTTTCATGTCTCAGACATATTCTTTGTTATGATGGATTGATTTAAATAAAATGCGTGATAAATGAAAACAGTGTGATTAAGAAATACTTTACCCCTAGCGAAATATGTCAGTGGTAATCTATATAAAGGTTTTAAGGATGCATTGGTCAGAAAGAATTAAAGAAATTATATATTATATTTATTATATTAATTATAGGTTTCGATTATAGAGGAAGAATAGGTTACTCCAGAGCCAGTTAATAGATAAAAATACTGATGATATTAAATGTATTAGCTGGTTATGGAAAATTCAGTAAAAAAAAAAATGGCTGCTAATAGTTTTGCAATGAAACATGACTTTCCTTAGTCTTTCCATGAAATGAATAAATGCATTCATAATGCATGTAACACATGTACTGCATGCATTACAACCCTGTATTAAATTATGGTTTGTACATGTTATCAATTTTTAGAATTTTTACTTATAGCTCTCAAGTGTGAGTTTTAAAAATACAAGAAAGCGTTTGCATTCAGCCGAGTGGCAACGGATGATAGATATCTTGAGGACTATTGTAAATGAGGTGAGCATGCATAGAATATTATTTAATGAGTTCTAAAATATATACACACACACACACACATATATATATATATATACACTGGTGTGCTAAAATTAAGGACAAGATCGAAAAAGTAATATAACGGCGGAACGAACAGGCAGAACCGACTGAAAGACCAGTCAGGAGCGTTACAAGGTGGGTTCTTTAATGGCCATTGCCACCACTCAACTTTCAAATAGTAACTCTAAAAAGATTACTTAATAGTCTTTATTACCTTGATAGTCCTTTCTAGGGACCATATTGTTTCCTACTTACCCAGGTTCTAAATACAATTTAATGCCCGGCCATTTTTACCATTCTCAGAACTGACGCAATTGAGTCCAACATGTAACAGAACTCAACAAGTAATTATCAAGTTTCCTGATCATTATTTTATTATCATTAGATGTAACATTAATGGTATAAACATTTAGACATATGGATCCACCAAATGTACTCAGGGAGTGGCTAGAAAAATGGTCTCTTAAGGAGTTAAACTTATATTATCTTTTAATGCATCTGTTAAAATAAGGGATGTCCCATAAGAAGAATCATGCTTAAGGCAATTTTATATCACAGAAAAGTGAAACATCTGGATGCTGCCCACAGTGGAATATGATTTCGATTGTATGGATGAATTAGTTCTAGCCTTGCTGTCTTTAACATGTGGATTCCAGGTAACGGAAATCGATTACAAATAGGATACTTATTGTGATTGCATCGCCTACACCGATCAGATTGGCATCCCTCTGTAGTTCATTTCTTTCAGGTCGCTGTCACTAACGTCTCCACTGCTTGTATTAAGCACACATTGCCTTTTCAAGGACAACCCAATCTGCACGTCTGTTCACTCCAGTGTTTACTTTTCAAGAGAGCTTGCTATTGTCTTTTTCCCAACATCCATGCTACTCAGGTGGAAGCTGGCCACATGAAAAACAAACGTCCGCTTGTGGGACTTGTCTCCGACCTAATGAACTTTACACATGTGTTCTTTTGGCAGAGGCAGGATGTTTCTCATGACGGATATCTCGTAGAACCAAAGTTATCATGAAACAGATGTCCTTTGGAAGTAGATAATCTTGTTGACACACCTTTTCAAGGTGGGGATCAACACACATGAACACATCATCTCGCCACTGAGAAGTATCCAATCTTGGGTATAGTGGATCACATCTCGTTTCTTCATCTTTGCCTCATGATTGTAAACAACATCGATGAAGATAGACAAGAAAGGATTAATTAAGCTTATAATTAACCTCCATATCATAACAGGAGACTGCCTAGGGTCCTACACGGTAGGGCATTTGCGTATACGCATCATGATGTAATGTGGGCGTGTGGGTAGGGTATAAAGCTTGAGGACTGTGTACGTGCATCATTTCAGTGGAAACTATTACTCAGTGTACATCGGTTTGAACAACGGCGAGTTGCTGTAGCAGTGTAAGATATCCAACAGGCAGTCCGATAGACAACATCTGGATGAATTTACTCGAGGTCGAATCATTGGAAAGTTGGAATAAGATCGAAGTGTGACGAGTGAGGCCGAGGAGTTCGTAATCGCACACAGCATCGTGTCACGAGCATGGACGGCATTTCGAACGACAGGAACAGCTGTCTGGTAGTTTAGTGATGGTCATCTACAAGCAACCGCAGTAAGGTAAGATCAGTATCTTGTTCTACAAGCAAGGAGAGGTCGACATCTGACAGCGGGTGAAATCACAAGCCACACACAATGCACTACTAGATGACTGCTATCGCATTTTACCATGACTAGGAAACTGCACACAGGTGGTTTATTCACACGGCGACCAGTATGGTGCATACCATTGATGTCTACCCATCAGGGACGGCATTTTCCATTGTGCCAGAAACACAAGGAATGCAGAGCTCAGCAATGGAGTCTAGATCTGTTTAAGGATGAGAACCGATTTAGTCTCACTTGTGATTCTGGACATTTATACATCTGGAGAGAGCGGAAAACATGCAATCACCCCTCCAACATGGTCGAAAGGGACCGATTTGGAGGTGGAGGAGTTCCGGCTTGGGGAGGCATAATGCTTGGTGGTCGTTCGAAGCTCCACATCTTCCAAGGAGGTTCAGTCACTGGCGATCGCTATTGTACCATAGTTCTCCTTCTTCATGTCTGTCTTTTCCGGGGTGCTGTGGGCCCAGAATTCCTCTTCATGGATGACAACGCTACACCTCATCGTACTGCAACTGTCGCTGAGCTGTCAGAGAGTGAAGATATTCACCACATGGGGTGACTCGCACAGTAATTCAGTTTTCGGACCTGAATCCAATAGAACTCATGTGGTACATTCTCGGGAGATGCTTGACAGCACATTGTCATCCACCAGCAACAATTCCTCAGCTGTGATCGGCATTACAAGAGGAATGGGCCATGATGCCTCAAGAGCTCATCGACAACCTCGTATTAAGCATGAACAGATGGTGTACATCCTGCATCGCAGCCAGAGGCGATCATATCCCTTACTGTGGAAACTGTATTTTTCTTGCCTGCCGTGTCACATGGACGTTTCTGTCTTCTGTCCTCCTGTGCTGAAAGCCCACTTTTGAATAAAAGTCCTTTGTATCCTTTGGATTCCTTTCTTGGTCAGTATTGTTCACCTTTTGCACAACTTTACATCTCGAGGATGTTATGATATGCTTTGTACCCACTTGAAACATTGAGGGTGCAACGTTACATGCAACAAACTGTCCCGTCCTTAATTTTTGCATACAAGTATATATATAAATAGTAGCATTCATAGGTATTTTGACAAACAATTTTTTTTGTTTAATTATTTTTTTATTCCTCTGTGTTTCATTCTATCTGAATACAAAATACCTTAATAGTGAAATAATATATATTTAAAAATGTATAAAAAAGCATTTATTTCAAAGCTTGTAATAATAGAAATTAGACTTGATCGAAATCTCTTGGATCATAAGTATTTTGACAAATGTTATTTTTATAGTTCAGTCTTGTTTTGACTGATAACTTAAAAGTAAAAAACACTTCAGTGTTTAATATTTGGTTGGATAGCCACTGGAATCAATAACAGCCGTGCATCTTTTTGGCATTTTGCCAATTAAATGTACAATGTGCTTTTAAGGAATATTTCTCCACTCACAGAACAAAGAATCGAAAAAGGTATCCTTATTTGTGTAGTTTTGGCGTCTGACACGTTTGTCTAGTTCTGACCACATGTGCTCGATTGGGTTTAAATCTGGGCTTTGACAAAATCAATCAAACACTTGCACTTTCTTCTGTTTCGAAAAGCTTTTGACATGTTGAGATGTGTGTTTTGGGTCATTGTTATGTTGGGAAATCCAACGAGCGTGAATTTTCCTCCAGGTATGGGGTAGCATATGATTTTTAAGTATATCACAATATTTGAAGCGATCCATGTTTCCATTAACACAAACTAGAGGTCACCCAATGGCGGAAGAACCCCCCCCCCCCCATACCATAACGCTTCGTCCACCATGCTTGTTGGTTGGAACATGATATTTGACAGCGTTTCTTTTGTTTCGAAGGCACCGAACATGCTTAATTCCATCAAATGAGAAAAGATTAAACTTGATTTCATCACTCCAGAGGACAGACGACCAGTTCTTAGAAGTCCAGTTTCGATATTTTGGGGAAAAGCTAAGTCGAGCCTTTCTATTCTTTTTAGATATAAGAGGCTTCTTGCTTGACCGGCGGCCATTTAAATTTGTTTCATTTAGACGTCTTTTTATGGTGGAAACCTGCACTTTAACTTTATAATTTTCCTGTAAATCATCTTTTATGTCTATAGCAGTTAGACAGGGATTAGCTATCGATTTTCTTCTGAGCATTTTATCAGTTTTGGTGGACGTTTTTCGTAGCCACCTGGACATAGGATTATTAGATGCAGTTCCCCTCTTATTGAAAACTTTATTCCACACACTTACAATTTGTCTAGATGATTAAAATCGTAAGCTACACTTGCCTTAGAGCAAACTTCTCTTAAAGTTGCAATTTCAGATTTTTTTTAAGTCTTCAGAATATTCCTTTCCTTTTGGCATGCCGTCCTAATCAAAAATGACTAACGGAAGGTGGTTTGCAAAATATAACACATTATTTAATTAAGTATATCTACGAAAACAAATTACTAATTAGCATGTAAAAACACTTTTGAACGAATTTTCTTATTTGAACTGAAAGAAAAGGCAATTACTTACCCAGTGCTAGTTCATTGTAGAATGTGCAACTCTGCAGTGAATCACAACATATCACTATGCAGGTGGATGCTTTAATATAGATGGCGCTGAAAAGCAAAAAGTGTTTGTCAAAATATTTATGATGAATGCTACTGTATGCATGTGTATATATATATATACATATACTTTTTTTTTTAATTTTTCTAGTGAACTTTTGCAATTATTTTTTATAGTATGAAGTTTTCTAATTTGTTTATAATGCATTTTTCCAATATATTTTTTTTTCTAGCGAATTTTGATGTTTTTTGTTTTGTTTGTCTGAATCTGGATTGACATTTCATGCAATTTTTTCAAATTGTTCGAGTGCACTTAATATTGCATAATATTTATTAATTAAATATTTATATAATTACGTATTTACTAATTTAATTTGTTCTTAAGTTTAAAAAATAATTTCATTTCAGATGCAGAGTATGGGCAGCTTGGAAAACTTAATGAACAATTTAAATTCCACGTTTTTAAGAATTGTTGACGCCTTGGATTCCAAGGATGAGAACAAAACCACTCAACTTATACAACTTTTCACATGTGGACGGAACGTGTCAACGTTCTTTGATACGGATACACAAGGACCAGCCCGCCATTTTGAAGAACTCAGATTGCAAATGAAGAACAACAGAGAATTCTTCTTAAAGGACGAAAAATTCGAATATGTTTACGACAACACCACCAGTAAGTTGAGGCTGCGTTGTGCTGATAATTATAAAAAATACGTAATTGCAATTTTTAAATTATTCTATGAATATACCAAATAGATTTTCTATAAATCAACATAACATATAATTGCACACTAAATGACATAGATGTCACAATCTTGGAACTAAAGTGACATAGCTAAAATCGTTTAAATTTTTGGATTATGAAAATGAATTATGTTTAGTTTGTATTTTGAAATATACTAGATCTCTTAGTGAGAAAAGTTTCATAAATATAATTCAATAATTGGTCGCCAGAAAGTTTTACGTGTAATAAAGTTTCCTGTAGTCATTATGAGAAGTATGTAGTGGCTAATATAGGAAGCTTAGTTACATGTGTTTCCTATAGGACATTGTAGTATAATAAAACTTTTTTTTTTGTCACTTCTGTAAAATTAACATTTTTCCATTTCAGTCCCTTCAATAAGGGGGGCAGTTATGATATGTGCACATATATATATATATACACAGTAAAACCTCTCAACAACAATATTATACGGACCGAGAAAAATTATCGTTGTAGAGGGAGTTATTGTTATAGGGAGGGTTCATTACTCAGTAAAACTTCTCCGCCACACTATTATACGGACTGAGAAAAATTATCGTTGTAGAGGGATTTATCGTTATATCGTTGTTGGGAGGTTTTACTGTATGTATATATGTATATATGCACATACACAGGTTATCCATAACGTTGTTCACTGATTAAAAAAATTAGTTACTTAGAAACTAAGCAAATTAGGCCTAAAAAATGTATTTTAAATACATTAGTATGTTTCAACATGAGCTCCTTTAGTTGTACGGGCAACGTCTAATGGGTACTCAATTACTTACCATATTTTCTCCAGCGTCTGATTATTAATAGACACTAAAGCTTGAGGTATTTATATGCATACAAATAAAGCCGCTGTATGATGCAAAACAATATTTGCCTACATTAAACAAAAAAGAAAAAAAATACGAGCGTGATAGGAGAAGTAAATTTCCTACTCCGTAAATGCAAAAATTTAGTCACCAGACTTGTTGAGCATTTTGTGTATGCATATACAAGCATAGAACATTTGTTAGATAAACTTAAAAAATTTTAAAAAATTTTATACTAATTTTCTATAAATATTTTTCTATAGCCACCAAATGCAATGCTTTATTCCATACCTTGGAGCAAAATCAAATAACACGCATGCTTTGGAAACAAATAAAGCCTTTCATCCGTGGAAAAATTATCTTTGCACCTAACAACAGAATAGCAAGAAGTATCATGACAAGGGTAAAATGCATTATAATTATTTCGTAAGATAATTCAGTATGCAATCAATTAATATACATTAATCAAGTATGTAATGCAGTCTAATTAATATGCCAATGTAATTAATCAATGCACTCACCATGCTTGGCACAGAATGGCCCTTGCTGTACTTGCGTCATAAAAATTCAGCCATTTAATCAATGCAAGTTAATCTAAAAAGAAGTTAGTTATTAAATTAATTAATTGATAATTTTATTAATGAAAATTATTTATTATTTTCTGTACATTTCCCATATAGATGAACAAAACCTTTACACCTCTCGACGATTTTGTGAACTTCGGCACCGAATGGCTTGAAAAGTGGTCACCTATAGTCGAAGAAATGTTCCGAAATAATACTGATAATTTAGAACTCATAATGGTTTGCTGTCATTCATATTTTGTTTTTAAGTACAGTAGGGCTTTGATAAGTCAATCTTCAATGGAATTTAAATTTTCTGTAAGCCGGGGTAATTTGAAATGACGAACAAAGAGTTTGTTACGTGTCTTGATGACATGAATTTTCTATGAAGTCTTTTTATTTCCTTCGGTTTCGACTTATTGAAGTTCCACAATGTACTTTAATGATCTGTTCATGTGACTAATTGAAATACTGTTTATAATCATGTTCAAATGCTCGTTCATACCATGTTCAAAAATACGTTTACGTTCAAAAGTTGCATTTATGTTCAAGAAAAAGGCAAAGATAGAAGCTTAACTTGGCCAACTGATAACAGTAGAAAGCCCAGTTTCAAGGAAGCTAAACCAGGCGGTTGTCAGTCTTCTTCAGTTACCGAAATTCTCAATTGGGTACTAAGCAGGGGCATAGCAATTAAAAAATTATGGGGGGAGGGTCAAGTACCTTTATAATAGATTATGTGATATAGCATTCAACAGACCAATGTGTCATGGTATCCAGAGGACAGGGGCGGGGAATTACGCTTGCCAGCTCGCCAGTGGCGGGTAAATTTTCTAGTATGGCGAGTAAAATTCCTGGAATTTCAAGTATCATAAAGCTTTGTCATGCCTTTTTGGCTAATGGTAAAACTTTCCTGGCTGGTAAAATTTTTCCCCACCCCCCCCCATCAGTGGGGGAGATGAACCCCCTGGGCATCCCCCTTTCCTATATTACTGGTACTAAGGTTCTGTCTGAACTTTGAAGGAACAGTCAGTTGATAATACGAATGTGTAAAACCAAGATACTCGTTGGATGAATTGCTCTGGACAGACATGTTGGGGAAGAAAGGCGAAGACTTTTATCCAATGCTGTATAGAGAAAAGATTAAATTATAATAATTAGGTTATAATTATTGTAATAAAATAATAATTAGTGTGAATTATATTATGGAATTTTTACACTTGGTTTTAGCAAATTTATATTAACGTGAATTATTAATTTAATAATAAATATTTATGAATTTTTTGTCTTTATAATTCTTAGCTTTAGCTCTTTCGGATTAGTCATACGATCATGTTGAATTTCATAAATACCTTCAGCAGTGATGTAGTGTGATTTCAAGAGTGAGCCATCTCCCTCTTGTATCGAAAAGTCATCACTCATACCCATATCATCATTATCATGATAATGATAATAAATTGTGACTATATTCAAAGAGAGGGATGATGAACACTTGAGAATGGCCCACTTTTGAAGTCACACTATGCCACTGGTATTCAATAATATCATGTCGGTATTGTTGTATGTGCAGTTTATTCATGTCGATTACAATACTGTCATAAATACATTTCAGCCATATGATCATGCCAAGCGTCGTAATTACAAATCAATCAAAATCATGATGAACCACATTAATGCTGTGAACTTATACATCATCATCATGTTGAAATTTAATAATGCAGTTCATTTAATAAAAAATTAAAATCGCAATGGTTACGAATATTTTTTAGGGTTTGTCCTTTTACTATTTCTATGTTGAGTTTTTCATATTTTATAATACTCATCAACAGGGGCACCAAGAACCAACGTGAGCCCCAGGCTCACTTTGACTGGCCCCTTCCCTGAGCCGGGTCCCCCACAGCACACATCCTTGCCAGCACGGACTCCTAAATTTCATCCAAGCCCCCGGGCTGCTCCCCCTCGGCTCTGCTGTTTAATTAGTATAGTAATATTCTATAATTATTATCACTTACTATAAAGGATTTTTTTTTATTTTCAATGTAGAATTTGACTGATCCCGAAACATTTCCTTTTGGCAAGTTCTTTGAAGACCTAGGTTTGAACACCTCACTGATATCCGTGGGAAATGACACGCTCCGAAAGTACTTGGATACCATTAACACAATTGTGAGAGTGACGCTTGAAAACTGGGAAACGTGGCTGAATAAAACGAATACAGTCGTCGAAGAAATTAGAGATTATTTGGAAGTAATTTCTTTTCTGATATTATTACCTATTTGATTGAGTACTCCTTTACAGTTAGTGGTGGGGGGCAAGGTTTTTTTTTTAAAAAAAAATCAGTAAAAACTTTTTGCTGGCTTCTTTCTCTTAAGTTCTGAAGAGGTGTGCCTTGCTGTGTATCTGCTTTCATCCTTTAAATAATATATCTTATGCATGGGCAGTTACAGTTGGAAAGAGGGTGTGTCTTTTGTTCTTCATAAAAAAAAAAGGTTATATACGATATTATAAACTACATAATCCATTATTAATCATGTGCTAATTTCAAATGGTTTATGAAAGGATCAATATTTGATATATGCCGGTTCTCCATAACTAAATTTTTGCTTAGATACTGATAAAAAAAAAAATCAAGTAACTAATGGGTATACTAAATTTGCAATATGCAAGATATTCATTGGAATTTAAGTATAATCTGCAAAGTCATTTATAACTTACAGCTTGGATAGATACTCTCCAGTCGGTACTATCCCACTCGAATAAAAAAGTCACTATATATATACATATCACGATCAGGGCTCAATAAGTCCAGTCACCACTAGCGATTAGATTTTTGCAATTGGATAGTAGGAAATCTTTCCTTTTTATACTAGGTTGCATGGTTTACTTTTTGAGGTGGGCGATTATGAGTCGTTGCAATTTGTTAGGCCCTAATCTAATAATAGTCTAATAATCTAATCTAGTCTAATATGTATAATGTTCAGTAGCCATCCTCTGCTAAGAACAACGGCACTCGTCAGAGCGTCTGTTTCGAAGGAGCCGTGCTAGCGGTCACTCTGTAGGAGGGTGACACAATGAGACCCGCCTTGGCACAATGAATAAGGCTGTGGTTACCGAAGTTTGGAATCTTCGTTTAACTGTAGGTCCAGCTTGCCAACCCATCTAGCCAACTTGATGAATTCTAGGCCGCTTCCTCTACATTTCCTTCACCATACTATGTGTGATAACAGAGTTTTCCATCCTGCAGTGAATTGAAAATGGTTGATGATGATAATATGTATATGAATTGTAACTTCTTGATTTGGGAGGAGGATTATTCAGTTATAGATTGCCTACTCCTGAAGTTATGCTACATCACTGATTCATAGTATACAAAGCGAAATTTAACTACTTTTTAACTAATATGAAAATGTATAGACCTAGATGAAGGAACGATTAACTCTCTTCTTAGATACATTAACTAAGGAGGTTGTTTAAAAATAATCATTGACATAAAATCATACAATCCACGTATAAGAATCAAACTAGAAACTGTCTAGAGCCATATGATAGCATAGTGGTGATGTGCTCCGCTATCTTATCGTTAACCTAGGTTCGATCTCAAGATTTCCATAGGACATTAGTGTTTTTCTGCCCATTGTAGTCTGGAGTTTGGTTCCTTGGACAGCATAGGTTTGAATGCTTTGTAGGTCTTGGTGCAGTATGAACATAGCTGTCCTTGCAAAATGAAACGCAGACTTGGAACCTATTTTTTGACTGATGATAGCCCCCCCCCCTCCCAAAAAAAGAGCTTGCTTCTTTCCTTTATTTTCTAACAGTTATGAGTCAAAGAGCATGTTCTGGCTTGAACCTAATTTGTGACATTCCAAATTTAATTTTGATAACCAATTCATCAAAAATCTTCTTTATTGACACCCTGTGGTGGCGCAGTGTTGTAACGGGTTCTCCTAGTGTGCCGCTAATCCGGGTTCGACTCCCAGCAGTGCAAAGAACTCTTACTCAGAGATCTCATAAAGATCGCACTGCTCACTGTAGTCCGGGGTTTGGTTCCCTAGGCCTTAAGAGGTTCGGATTCCTTGGAAAATTTTAGGTCCAGAGGTTTGAATTCCTTGGAAAACAGTCAGTCCCAGTGCAGCATGATCATACAATCCACTTAGTCCTTGAGCCATAAAACCACAAACAAACATCTTTATTGGCTTAAGAACATCCACCCTCCTTTGATAAACACCTAATGTATGGCTGTATTCAACAGCCCGATGGTCCAAGCAGTAGAACTGTAATCCAGCAATTGCCAGTTCAAATCTAGCTTGAATTGTATGGTCAATATATTTCCTTCTTCAACTATTGTGTGCCAAAAACTCTCATTTGAACCCTATCTAATGGAGGGATAGGTTTAAACGTAGTAATTACTATAACTTATATTGCTGTATAACTGTTAGTCTCTCAATATTTTTATCATTTTCACAGTGTTTTGATCGGGATCGTTTTGTGGGCTACAATACTGAAGACGACATTGTGGTCAATGGTTTAGACTATATTCGGGACAATAAACTATGGGCAGGAGTTGTGTTTACAAATATTGCTGGACGGGAAACATTGCCACCTTTCATTCGTTACAAAATTCGAATGACAGCTAGTCGAGTCGACAGCACGAAGAGGATAGAAGACAGGTGAGATTCAAGTTTTGAATGGAAAAATAAATAGAATTTTCAATATGAAATATTAAAAGTTACGTTTCATATATTTAACTTTTTTTGTAAAGTCTCATGAGGAATATTTTTGAGCAAATGTGCCATGTGATGGAACTTTTTTTTACTTGATGTTTTCGCTTGACTTATGTTGTCAGCATCAAAGATCTGTTGCTAAAGCAGTGACTCAAATAGCAGTAGCAACTTGAGGATGTTCCGACTACAATCTTCTAAAAAGGTTTGCGCCACTTACTTCAAAGCATGTAACAAAAGACATAACGCCAACATGCAAATTAATCTGTAAATAATAATTATTTATAATTCACTTATCTGTAAAACTGTTTGTATAAAAGAGTGCTTGTATATTGTGATCTCTTTATATATTTATAATACATCGTATCTTTATAATATATATTTATAGTACATTTATCTTTATAATATATATTTATAGTACATTTTATCTTTATAATATATATTTATAGTACATTTATCTTTATAATATATATATATAATAATAATAATAATCGATGCATTTCAACTTGTATTGTTGTAAAAAGAATCGCAATACTCTTGTTAAATGTAAGAGTCCTTCACTGACATGGTGATAATATGCTTGGCCACTGTGCACATGGTTCAGGTACTGTTCTGACAAACACCAGCACTCGCCTTTTTTTTTTTCCTTTGAGGATTCATAGTCCAAGATTTAATTCTCTAGGTGAAAAGGGTTTGAATCCCTACCTGGAAAACTACGTCCTGTACATTGCATAGACATAGTCATTCGTGGCCTGTAAAATACAAATGCTAAATGTAAAAACTGCATTATGATAAACAGCTAAAAGTAATACACTGTTAGTTGCATTGGGCCATGTAAAAATTTGACCATTCGGAGAATGGGTTTTTAGAGAGATCTTGGGTTGGTATGCTCATGACTTCAAAAGGAAAGAACGTTTTCTGTATTCGGAGAATGGACGTATATACAAAGAAACCTGGTGTGATGGAAAATTAGAAGAAGAAAAGATGTTGGACTGTATGCTCATGATTATAAAAGAAGAAGAAAAATGTACAGGGATGAAAAAAGAAAAGAATGAAGTTTCGCCCTCTGTGAAAATATCACAGTTGTTAGCAAAATTGTAGTTTTTTAACGTGCATATTTAATAAACTATTTTTTTTTAAAGTTTAGCTGAAGTTGAATAAAACTCAGTGACATTATAATGTTTATGTAATATTTTTCTTCCTGCTTATTCAGATTTCACACACCTGGTCCCCGAAGAAGACCAGCTATGGATATGAAGTATTTAACATATGGTTTTGCATATTTGCAAGACATGATTGAACACGCTATAATACACGAACACACAGGACGAGAATTGGAGACTGGAGTTTTTTTACAACAGTTCCCATATCCGTGTTACATCTTTGATCAGTAAGAAATTGTTTTTAAGTAACCATAATTATTAAATACAGAGTTTCATCAGGAGATTCCATGATGAACAGTTATTTCAGCACTGACGTAAGGTTTAAAACACGATGTTTCAAGAGCCAACTGCTTCCTTTGTCAAGTGATGGCAGAATTTCTGCCTTCACTTGACAAAGGGAGCAGTTGACTCCCGAAATGTTGTGTGTTTTTAAACCTTATGCCAGTGTCGAAATAACTGTTTGTTATAATTGTTGAAAACTGTATTTTTTGTGTACAAATAGGAAACCCACTTCATTTATATCTACTTATTGTAGTACATCTAATGTGCATTTATATTACATGGAGTCAGGGCCCAGTCATGCTCTTGTATGGCCCTAGGCCAGGCACATATTTAGGGCCCTTATCCTCACGAAAATTTGGAAATGCCCTCAGTAGCAGGCTAAGCCCATTTCGAAGGGATATTGCAAAATTGGTCCCATCATAAGTTGGATAGGTAAATACAGTGTTACCTCTTGAAAGGGATTCTTCCAAATAAGGGATGATTTGGTCCATAGTATATGTATATATCAACGCATGTACCTCCGAAGAAGAGACACCTCTATTTAAGGGACAAAATATCTTGTCCCGTGGGTACCCCTTATTTGGAGGTAACACTATAATAACAAATGCATAATGCTACGAACCTGCAATTATTGTTGTTGTTTTTTTGGGGAGGGGAGAAGATTTGGTAAAAGTAAAAAAATTATATATAAAAATGAAATGACGTTTTGGCTTTTTTTTTTCTGGTTGCCCCTAAAATTGCGGGCCCAAAGCCTGTGCTTTGGACACCTATGCAGTGATCAGACCCTGCATGGAGTATATCTATATTTATATATTGACTCAGACTTTGCTCAACATTAAAGATACATTCTTTGAAGGTGAAAAGCTAGTTGGGTAGTTAGGGGGGATCTTATAACACGCGTAACATGAATAAACATGAATATACATGAAACATCTAAATAAATATGACTGAGTAATGAAATCCCAAAAGTGATTATTACATGAATGATGTCTGCATGTAATAATTACATGTGGAGAATATTATTATATAAATGGACATTATTGAATTTCATGTTACGATAACAAAATGCATGTAATAATTGTAATGTAACAAATCTGTTATGCAATGTCAAAATATACAAGTAGACCATCACATTTGTATTAAAAGCTTGTATAAACGCGTCCTTTTTTGCACCTGTAGGTTTATAATGGCACTTTCCCGCACTTTCCCCATGTTCATGGTGTTGTCGTGGGTCTATACCAGCTCCATGATCGTGAAAGGCATTGTTTATGAGAAAGAACATCGTCTCAAAGAGGTCATGAAGATGAT
This sequence comes from Dysdera silvatica, assembly GCA_006491805.2. Classification (NCBI taxonomy): domain Eukaryota; kingdom Metazoa; phylum Arthropoda; class Arachnida; order Araneae; family Dysderidae; genus Dysdera; species Dysdera silvatica. The sequence goes on along the minus strand of QLNU02003225.1, from coordinate 9,926,673 downwards.
GGGGCTCAGCAATGGTGTCTTGTGGCTGGCCTGGTTTATAAAATCTTTCCTCACAATGGCTGCAAGTTGTTTCTTGTTGATGCTGATTCTCGTTGTAAGTAATAGTTCTAATTATCGTTCTGGTTTTTCATATTTGCTGTCATTTTTCTGCAATATATACATTCTCTTATTTACATAAGCAATCTATTTAATTTGAAGGGCAGTTTTTTCGATCGTTGATCCATTCATAAAAATTTATAATAAATTTTAATTTTAAGATTTATTGAAATTTTAATTTCAAATTAATAAATTAAATAAAATGAATTTCAATTTTTTAAGTAAATTAATAAATTTTAATTTAAATGAATTGTAATCTAAATAAATTTTAGTTTGAAATATATTTTAAGAAATTCTTCTGGTCTTACTATATATGGGCAGTTGTGAACTGCATACATTGCATGGTGTTTTTAAAACTGCAATTTAAGCTACAAACTGGTCTTTAATCCACTTTCTGCGGCGTCTGTATAATTTATTTAAAAATGTTTCATGTCCTGTGCTATATATTCATTATTCAGATTCTAAGAACTTTCTTCAAAAGTTTGTTCATTCTGTTGGCTGCAAAATGGAAAGGTTGCACAAGATGCTTTTGACATCATACCTAATATCCAAGGTTTACAGATGGCACAAAGAATGACAAAGCAAGTTTATGTTGCATGAACTTTTAATAAAATTTGTTCATTTGTGGGAGATCCCCTTCTAGAAGCAGAATTAAAATTTTTTTAATCTTTAATAGCAGTAGTCGAACCTATCTCAAAAGAATATCAAAGTGATATTCGATTAGTTTCATTTCTTCATGGATCTTTGGAACTCGTTGTTGTTAATGTGATGGGTAAATTTGTTAGTGTTTTAAAAGGCCATACTATAATTCAAAATATGAATTTTACAGAGAATGGAAATCTTTTGTTTATTAACGATATTGATCTCGGTTATGCTATAAAACTGTAAAGTCCTATAAAAGTGTTCTAAAACAGAAGGAAGATAAAGTTAGATATAATTATATTTTGTTTGGCAACACAGGAAAGCCTCCGGGGCAATTTTTTTTGGGGGGGGGAGGGAAGAGGGTGGATAATTATACGTGAAAATTCCAACACCCACGTTTATTAGCTCATACTAGAGCATTTGTTTTAGGAGAAAAAGATGGATGAGGACGTCTCTTTTTCTCCTAAAATAAAAACTCTAATAGAAACTAATAAACATGGGTGTCAGACTTTTCACGTATAATTATTCCCCACAAAAAAAGCATAAAAAGCTCGCCCTGGAGGATTTTCTGTGTTGACCACTACATGGCAATTGTGTTATCCCTGAGAAGGGTAATACTATCTTACATCCTTATATATGGAGAAAAAAAGCATTTTTCCTGCCCTTGTTTGTTTAGCCGTCAAGATACTCCAGATTCAACGGAGGGACCCTGGTTCGAATCCAGGATGAGGACGGGATCTCTTTTTCTCCTAAAACAAAAGCTCTAGTATGAGCTAATAAATGTGGGTTTCGGAATTTTCACGGATGATTGAATCCTGTACCAGTCTGGTTCAAATAATTCATCTACTTCTAATCAACATTAAAGATTACACGAATACTGGACTAAAGTTTTTGATGACAGAGATAGCTCAGAAAATTTAAATTTCCAGTATTTGCCCATTTTGATCAAAGCTCTATTGACTTCGACCCATGGCAATGCTGATTGTGAGAGAGGTTTCAGCATCAATAACAATATCCTGGAGTCTAGAAATAATCTTTGTATTACAAGCACTAGTGGTATAAGCAAGGTTAAGTTAGCTGTCGGGAAATGTGGCAATATTCAGAAATTTAATGAGCATATAATTCCTAAACTTATTTCTGCAATCAAAATATCATGCTGGAAATATGATGCAAGAATATAAGTTGAAGAGAGAAAGAAAACGACAAAGCTGAATGTGATAATTCTATTGTAATTAAAGGCTTAAAACTGGAAGAAGCTACGCTCAGAATAAGATTTGAAGCTGCACAGCTTATGCTTGGTAAAGCTCAATGTACCATAAATCATGGACTTACGAAGTAGTCGTTCTTGTATGTGAAATGTGGTACTGTATTATTAAAGGAATCGGAAAAAAAATAATTCTAACATTATCACTACAAAAAAGTAAGATTGAACAAGAGAGGTATATTATACAATAATTTCTGCCACCCACGTATAGATTATAGCTCAAACTAGAGCTTTATTCGTTTTGGAGAAAAAGAGACGCTTTCCCCATCCTGGATTCGAACCAGGGTCCCTCCGTTTAGCCCGGAGTGTCTTGGACCGCTAGACGAATGAGGACAGGAAACAACGCTCTCTTTCTCCGTATGTAAAGATGTTTTCGTCTAGCGGTCCAAGACACTCCGGGCTAAACGGAGGGACCCTGGTTCGAATCCAGGATGGGGAAAGCGTCTCTTTTTCTCCAAAATTACATAAGCTCTAGTTTGAGCTGTAATTAAAACGTGGGTGGCAAAAATTATAGTATAATAAATTCCCCCACGAAAACTCACAAAATTCTCGCCCCGGAGGCTTTCTTGTGTTGACCATATTTGGCAATTGTGTTATCCCTGCGGAGGGTAATAATACCTTAAACAAGAGAGGTATCATATGAGACATAAAAAATATCCATGAAATTTTTTTTTGCATTCGGAAGAGAGAAATGTAGCTGAACATTCGTAAGTAACATGCAGTTTATTTGTTAAAGAGTGTTACATAACAAAATTAATCGTTCTTCCTAGATAATGAATCACTCCGAAGATAATTTTTGGTATACTGTATATTTTGTAAATTTATATTTTAAGACCTCGTCGCTATTAGTATTTAAAAAAAAATGACTGCTCCAATTTTATAATTTTCTGCTCCGAAGGTGCTCCAAATTTGGGTTGATCTATTCCCATCCCTGCATATAGTAATCACTATGTTATATGGTGAATAAATTTTGCAAATCCACAAATCATTCTTCGTTTTCTTCGCATTAGGGAAATCAAATTTGGTGAAGGTGATTAATTTTTAATTACAATATATTAATATTTGATTGTAATATATCAATTGCTTTTTTATCTTTATTGTTCAGTATGGAAATGTTATGGAGAACAGCGATCCTGGAGTTGTGTACGTTTTTCTGCTGTGCTATTCAGTTTCTACCATCATGATGTCATTTCTGCTGAGCACACTGTTTTCAAGAGCGAATATTGCTGCTGCGGCTGGTGGCATTCTCTTTTTCATTGTGTATATTCCTTATCCGTTTCTCGTTCTTTGGGAAGATCGGTTGTCTTTGCTGCAGAAAAGTGGTGCAGTAAGTATTGGTTCATTTCCTAATAAAGTTTTAGTCATTTTCATTAAACATATTAGTTATTTTTCATGAGATACTAATTATTTTCATAATAAAGTATTAGTTCTTTTCATGAAAGTGTTAGTTATTTTCATGAAGGTATTAGTTATTTTTCATAATGAAGTAATAATTGTTTTCATATTGAAGTATTTGTTATTTGCAAGAAATGTATTAGTTTTCATAATGAAATAATAATTACCTTCATAATAGATTATTTGTTATTTGCATGCTAAGTTGTAGTTTACTATTAGGAGAAATAGCTTTTCATAACTTATTACTTACTAATAAATTTCATTAAAATTCCTTGAGTATGAGCTCTTTTGTTGGATTTATATTTGGCCTTCGGTGGCACAGTGTGGTAACACGTTTGCCTGGTGCACTGTTTACCTGGGTTCGACTCCCAGCAGTGCAAAAAGAACGCTTACTCAGAGATCTCATAAAGATCGCACTGCTCACTGTAGTCCGGGGTTTGGTTCCCTAGGCCTTAAGAGGTTCGGATTCCTCGGAAAACAGTAGGTCCCGGCGCAGCATGACCATTGTAGTCTTTGAGCCGTAAAACCACAAACAAACTGAACAAACTCAGCCAGATTTATATTTATTTTTTTATACAATATAGCAACAAATTTCATACCAGGCGGTGCATTAATTCATTATAAATTGTATATTATAACATTATGTATAATTATTATATATTATAATAATATGTAGACTTAGAAATCGGGGAAATCGAATTATATATATATGTTTAATTATAATAATGCTGACCAAAATTATAAATTCAGAAAAGTAAGCTCATCATTGCTTCTTTAAAGAAGCGATTAAAATCAAAATATATAACTTCTCTTAACTTTAAGAGAGGAAACAATGGGTTTAAATGCAAGCATTATTTTAGTCTTTTAATCTCTTCTCAATCTCTATACGTACATGGAAGATTTTTTGTATTTAGTTATTGTGTGTCATATTTCGATTACTACAAAAAATAATTGATTTCGAAATTAAGATAAAGAATGATCTTGTGAGAACTGACAGATCGAGACACGACGAATCAATTTCCTAGTGCTTTGGGGAGGGGAGTATATTTACATGAAGCGCAAGAAGTCAAAAAGTAGGTTTTCTTTACAAAATCTTAAGCCAAAGGGTATATAAAGGGACCATGATAGTCTTTCTGTCTAGGACAAAAGATTGTATAGCTGTAGAGCGAAAACCAAAAAGAAACTCGATACTCGTAATGTTCTAGACAGTCTCTGGAGTAATATATCTATATATAGTGGTTATTAATATTAAGAAATCTATATATTCGATTACAACGTGTAAGAAGACGAGCATCTCACATAATACGATTGATTTTTTGTTAATTTTAGAGTGTACTCTCGAATGTGGCCTTTGGCTTTGGTTGCAGTTACATCGCTCATTATGAAGAGGAGGGCGTTGGTGTCCAATGGGATAATATCAACTTTAGTCCAATCCCTGGTGATGATTATAACATGCTAAGAGTAATGATGATGCTCCTCGGTGATGGCATCATATATGGCATAATAACATGGTATATTGAAGCAGTGTGGCCAGGTAAGTTTGAAATTCACAATGTTTATTAACAACTGAAAAATAGAAAGTAATCGTCAGTTTCAGATTTTGCTATGTAATGTTCGTAATAATAAAGAGTAATTTTTCGAAATTTGAATGTTTGCTTAGTATTTCTACTAATATTTTTGGATTATCTATGAATTTGATTATCCACAGTAGTTGGGCCACCCATTAGCATAGATAACATGGACCGACAAAAAAAAGTAAATAAAATCTCGCCGTACTTAGTGTTATACTTGTTTTTGACTAATTTTGGTATGCTGATTTCAAATATGACGCTTTTTTTTTGTATCACTTCAAGTTTTTGAACTATCGCATTCCGTGTTTATTGCTATAATATTACATGAATCAAACTTTTAATCCCGCAATTCATGCAGGATTTGCTGATAAAAATCTGAAAAAATTAGTAATGCACTGCATAATCCTTAAGTTGGAAAAATTGTGTTTTGTGATTGATATATTTGCATTACAATCACACATTGTGAGATTTTGCAAATAACCATGTGTTTGTTAAACTTGTCATCATGTCTGGCAGATGAAATTGTTTAAACAATCCAGATTCGTTTTGCTTTTGCTATATTTATGTGCATGTTATCGCACATATACTTGCTTAAACTAACTCCCCACACTATCATACTATTCTGAATATACCATTTGTATACCTCAAACCATACACAAAGTACCCGCTTTTGCTCATTTTTGGGCATTCAAAGTACTTTAGAGAAAAAGTTTGACGTAATGGGCAAAAACTAATATGATTTTTGATTTCAGCACATCAAAATACCTTAAAATAAACCCTCGTCTGTAAGCCAGCAAAAATCATGTCAGCCTGTGTAATTGAAAATTTACTGTATAATAATTTATATTATTTTTGTTTGTAGTATATATGTTGTATATTAAAGTAAGCATCCTTTTTTAGTTGAAGCAAAGTCTGTTTTAATTTCAGGACAGTATGGTGTTCCTAAACGTTGGTACTTCATGTTTACAAAATCGTATTGGTGCGATAGTTCAAAACGACAGTCATGTGATGTTGACTCCGATGTTTCCAATGTTCATAGTTAGTATGGTCAGAAATCATCGTTCCATGAATCTGTTTTGTGTGCTCTGTTTTCGTTCTCAACCCGTCTTTTTCCTTCTTTAGGTAGACACTTGGACTTTGAAGATGAGCCGAAAGACTTAAAACTTGGACTTTCTATTCACCATCTAACCAAAATCTATGACAACAAGAAGTTAGCCATCGATGACCTTAGCCTCAATTTCTATGAAGGACAGATAACATCATTTCTTGGGCATAACGGAGCAGGAAAAACAACAACAATGTAAGAGTTTTTACATTGTTATTAACAGCGATAGAATTCATACAGTGGGTCTTGTGGTGGCACATTCACCTAGTGTGCTACCTATCCAAATTCAAATTTAACGATGCCACTATCATTAGCCACCCTCATTCGGTCATTGAACTCGATTTCTTAGAAGCGTTTTTCATCCACAAATTTGTTGCCTTTCTTCTGAATGACCATAAATCAACTCCAAGTTTTAGTTGTGCTTGGAAAAACCTTTTTAAACTCGTTCCAATTGCTTCTTCTCCTTCAATTGACTCATCTACTTAACTTTTTGACTTTGAAAATTGGCCGCTGAAAACAACTCTGTACTCCTTTAAAAACTTTCACCGACCCCTTACGGCAACGTATCAACCACTGTGTGTTGGTAACACTTCAATATTGTCGGCTTCACATTAGTTCCAGACGAAGGGAGCCTTGTTCTCTCGAAACATGCATCGAATTATATTGTAAATTAGTAACTACGCCAAAAACATTATGTATTTATCATCCTAATCAACTCTCAATATTTAAAAAAACAAACAAACCACTTGTCAAATAACTTCTCACTATCGGAGATTGATTTCCTAGCCCTTCAGAGGTTCAAATTCCTTGGAGAGATAGTAAATCTTCACGCAACATGTTCTCCGCCATCTTTGTGCCATATAAATACAAACTTATTCTGGTCACCAGCTTTTTTTTTTTCACTTACGGAAGTCTTAAACAAGAAAACCCTATGACCTTCCACTTGAAGGTAGCCCAGGCTGAGTTTGTCATCATAAGAATGAAGCTAAGATCACATCTGTGACACATCTCTCCTCCATAGTTCAGTTGGTTGAGCACCACCATGGAAACTTGAGGGCCACTGATTCGAAACTAGCCTGAAGCATAGTCTTCCCCCCACCCTCCCAGACCTATGAGTTAAAAAGAGTTTTAATATACGCCAAGAATGAGGAACATTCCAAAATTAATTTTATCAGTATAATCTCCTCAGTTTGGTTTCAAAATCATTAGTCTGTGATATTTTACAAGGTGGTTTTGTTTACATTTTATACCGTGATAGAAGCTAAGACACCAGCGTTGGCAGAAAATTTATAAGGGAGGGTGTTACAGGTTTATAGTGGGGTGATTACCAAGATAAAATTCCATATGTTCATGTGCATGCATACAAAATTACATTGCAGTGTGGGGGGGGTTATGACTCCCATCAACCCCCCCTGCATACACCAATGAGCTACAGTCATGCTGTTCCAGAACCTATAGTTTGTAAAAGGATCCGTACCTCTGTTACATAGAAAATCAAACCCCAGATTACGGATCAGCAGAGAAAACGGCAAGTGTTCCATCCATATGAGATTCCAACTCCAATTTCCTGCATGGGTAGATAACACATTGCCTCTATGCTGCCATATAGTCCGGAGGAATTTGAATGATATACGTCATCAAATGTGCTTCGATCATTGTATAATATTAATGCTGGTGATCTCACTTATAATGAATCTGCATGTAACAAACCTGGATTCAATGAGGAAAATATGGATTTTATTTGGTATAGTGTTAAAATGCCATATAATTTAATAGCTTTGAGCGAGCAAGACTTCTGCGCTCCTCGAATTGAACAAAGAAAAATGGCCAATCAGTTTGATGTGTAAGAGGTGGTGGTCTGCTTATTGCGTAAAAATTTGATGAGAATTTATTTTGCGCCATTAAAGACAGACAGGAAAAAGCCCCAACACAAAACAACTTTTACAATGTATAAAAAATTAGTTATGCTTAAATGCAAAGTGTCGTTAGTTAATGTCTGTTATGGAACTGTAATAAAGAGTATGAATACCCATAGCTTGTTAATAATATATTTTTCATTGAATTTTAAATGAATTCAAAGCCAAATGTTATTGTATGCATATTACATCCATGTGTGTTATTATGTTATCTAAACGGACTTTATTTTCAAAATTTGGAATTTTAAATTCCAAAACATATTTAGCAAAGTTTGAGGGATAAAGCTAACATTTTCATTAGTCACAATCTCATCATCATATACAAATTCTACTGTATTCTAAAGTATATTTGTGTAATAAATGTACCCACACATATAATTACATAATAAATTATATTTGCATAAACAAGCAACCGGCATTTCTTTTAGTAGACTTCGTTTATGAAATTTATATATGGTTCTTTTGTTTTTATTTTTTATAATTTATAATTAATGCATATCTATTTTTGTGGATGCTATTGCAGTTCCATCTTGACTGGGATGTTTCCTCCGACCCAGGGTACTGCTAAAATATATGGCTGGGATATACGAAATGAAATGGATTTGATTCGCAGAAGTCTCGGCACATGCCCACAGCACAATGTTCTCTTTGATGAGTATGTATAACAAAAAAAATTAAACATAATTTATACGAAAATTATATTTCATTTATTTTATTCAAATTCCATTTCATCACATTTAAATTATATCCACTTATATTAAATTGAATTACATTTTGTAAATTCAATTTATTTATTCTGGAAAATATTTATTTCTGTTTAGGAAATGTGCAAAAAGGAATAAATTTTTTTATTAAAATAAAATCAAATTTGTTTTAATAGTACTTGTAGCACTCGTTAATGATAATATTTTGCTGATAGCACTCACAGCTATTAGTAATGACTGGTATCAACAAAATACCATTACTATTAGTAATGAGTAGGGCCCGGATCTTGATGACCTAAAAATTCCCCAAAAAATAATGAAAGGTTGAAATGAAAAAGTTGGGAATGGTGCTAAAGGCAAAAACATGCATTGATATACAAAGTTGATTGACAATGAAAGCTGTTGGAGCTTTTTTTTCATTTTGAAATTCTAGTTTTGGTTATTATAACTTGTTTGTAATTCTTACCAAAATTTAATTTTTATGAAAAAATTAGCAAAAAATACCTAAAACAAAGAAAAATTGCCTAAAATGCCCTAAAAACAGAAGAAAAAAAAAGCTAAAAAGGCAAAACAATGCAAATGTCATCAACATCCCGGCCCTGGTATTGAGTACAAGGTGATTTTGTTCCGGAAATTCCGGAAATTTCAACGTGCTTCTTCCAGAATTTCTTTTTAAAAAATTGCGAAATCTCATTTTATTTCTTATAATTTTCTATATTCCTTCGGAAATCAGTGTTTTTACCAAAAATATTACGCAACTTTTTAGGGAATTTTCTGGTATGTTCAGGGAATCTGGTTTGGACTCACCCTTTTCACCCCTGTGAGTAATAGTATTATTATAGACTGGATGCTTTAGTTTTGTTTTCTTATGGCAAAGAATAACATTGCCTTTGAATACACTGAAAGCCTATTAAAATTTTAACTTGCTAAATTATCCGATATCTGTATATACAACGGAACCTTAATAATTCAAAGGAGTGAGGTTTTACATCGCATTATCGAGATTAAAGAGAGTGAAAAATTAAAAAATTAATTAAATTCAAATTGAATGAAGAATTGCTTTGGTTTATCTAGAATTTCAAGTTCTCAAGGTTCCACTGTTTTTGTAAGATGCAAAGTCTAGTAAGAAACCTGTGTATATTTCGTATATATATTGTTTTCATTTCACATTCAAATTTGTCAGTAATTTTGCGTAATTGTTTGCTTTTCAGCCTGACTGTCATGGAGCACCTCTGGTTTTATTCCCGATTAAAAGGCTCGAACGAAAAGGATGTGAGAAGGGAAGCTAACGAAATGGTGCACGATATGAACTTAAAACATAAGAAAAACGAACTTTCTAAAAATTTGTCAGGTACATTGTATGATGATGATTATAATCATTAATAATAATGCTTATTATATTTATCCTAATCAATATTTCTTAATGCAATGCAACTTCAATTTATCATTTTCCATTGGGGGGGGAGGGGTCTGGAAAATAAACGATGAAAGCAGGCTATTATATATAAGATAAAGGGCGATATAGTACAGTGATGATGTAAAGATACATGCAGGACATGTAAGAAGTAAATAAGTGACTTTTACATACTATGTACTAATATACCCAGCTAATAAAGAAATGTTTGGTCAAAACGCGAATAGAACATGTACTTTTTTTCATGCAGAGAAAGTACATTTATTCATTTAAAAAAATAATAATAATAATTTTATTGTGAATAAATAAATGAGCAGTACACCTCGCAAGGACATATTTAAATTGACATTAACACAAGTACAGTTACCATTTTGTACACACTTGTTTTAACAGAGAGAGGGAGAGAGATATATATATATGTTCTTAATTAGAAAAACTTCCTGAGGCAGCCATCAAGTGTCGACATCTGTCATCAGATAATTGTCGGATATTGAATTTACATGCCATGGCTATGTAAGTACATAGCATAATTAGCATATTAAATTTACATAAAGCTAAGATAACTAGTAAAATTTGACACTGGTCGGAATATACGAAATACAAATGAAGAAGGTAAAAGATATTTACCATCTGCAAAAATATTCGCAACGTTTCGAGAACTACTGTTCCCTTCATCAAGCTTTCGCTTGATTTTTTGCAGATGGTAAATATCTTTTACCTTCTTCGCTTGATGAAGGGAACAGTAGTTCTCGAAACGTTGCGAATATTTTTGCAGACGGTAAATATCTTTTACCTTCTTCATTTGTATTTCGTATATTCCGACCAGTGTCAAATTTTACTAGTTATGGTAAGCCCTGGTCAATCTTTGTACGTTGTTACATAAAGCTAGAGAAAAAGGTTGAGAACACCAGTCTTACAAAAATGCGTACTGTAACATTGTGGACTTTTCTGTCGACAGACTTTGGGTAGCATGGTCGTCAAGATATGAAAATGACATCACAGACTTACAAAAACAAACAAAAATCTAATTAAAAAATTTAAACTTGATTATACAATTCATTCCCCTCTATTACTTTAAGAGTGTAGCGATGTTTGAACCATCAAGAGATTATCTGCAACTCCCAAATCCTGCCGAGTGTTTCCTGTGCGTCTTCTTGTTATCAAAATTGAAAACACATCGACTACATGTAAATATATAATACTTCCTTCTATGTTTTCTATTCAGGTGGCATGCAACGTAAGTTGTCAATAGGCATTGCCTTTGTCGGGGGTTCGCAAACTGTCATTCTTGACGAACCTACAGCAGGTGTGGACCCATATGCTCGTAGGTCTATTTGGGAGCTGCTTTTGAAATATAAAACAGGCAAGTATTCCTTATACTGAATAATAAGAATAAATTAAATAGGGAATTAATGAATAATTTAATAAAAATAGTGTTGTATATGTATGCACACATGCATACACACACACACTCTGACAACGTCTGGCGTGTAGAATGATGAATATATGAGCATCTTGCAAAATCATGGCCATGCTATGTTCTGGAAAATAGCAATGCTCAAAATCATTCACTAACTGAATTAATATAACATTTTTTTGCCTGCACTGGATGTTCCAAATTATTTGCAGGATCGATCAGTTTTATACACTTTTTGAAATACCGTCCTAACAGATAGCGGAAATTAAGCAACACCGCTTTCTATCGTGGTTTGAACCAATTAACCACACTGAACTACAGTTCAGCTCGATTTTTTTTTTCCGTGCATGTACGAGTTTATCAAATATGTGGATGTTTTCAGATTTCAGAAATCTAACCGAACTATCAATTTTGTGACAGCTGTCTCTTCAGGCTGTAATGAGACATAAAATTTAATAATCAATTCCATTAGCTTTATTTACTATTAATTAACTATTAATTTAAATTATTAATTTACTATTAATTAACTCAATTTTAAAATTGCATTGATATTTCACATCAATTTCAAATGAATATTTTCCATTTATCCATTAATTTCTTAGGTCAGCATCCTAACAACACATCACATGGACGAAGCAGATCTATTAGGTGACAGGATAGCTGTCATAGCCAATGGGAAAGTCCGATGTTGTGGTTCGTCACTGTTTTTAAAGACTAGGTTTGGCAATGGATATTATTTGACTTTCGTAAAGGCAAGTGATCACGGCGTAGTAAATCATGAAAAGCGAAGCAGCAGGGGATCATCGTTCATCGCTAGAGACATTTCTACCAAGGGATCAAGCGTAAGTCGCAGAGTTTTATTCAGGGGATGTGGACACTGGGAATTATTAAGTATCCAAAAAAAAGTATCGAACAAAATATTCTTCATAGAAATTAATTTGATATTTTACTTTTTGATTCAAATTAGGATGACCCCTCCCCCATTAAGTGTTGGGGAAAAAAAGGAATTGTCATGCACCCCTCATATATATACACTTTGAGGTTTTAGGTCTGGGTCTGGGTCTGGGCCCCGGTGTTAGGTACTATGCCGCCCGGTGCAAACACATGTTTCTCTGCTCATAAAAATCTACTGCTCGGGGCGAATGCTCGATGCACTCCCTCTTGGCGCGGGCCCTGGTCTAAGTGCTTTGACCTCTAAGTTACAGAGTACAGCAATGTATGGAACTTTAACATACTTAAGTATGCCAAAGAGAAACTGCCTAATTAACTTACCTTTATTAGTTAATTTATTTGTAGTTATAAGTGTTAAAAAAATTGTTGTTTGGATAAAAAAAAAGGAGTTTCAGAAATATTAATAATTCATAATTATTTTCCTTACAACCTCCTTTCTTATCAAAATCTTTTCAAAATATGAGAGACAGATACGCGTCAGTCCTCAATTTCTGGAATTCATTTGCGTTACCATATGTTTTTATATGTATTTAGAACCGCTTTATATCGAAGTCAGCAGTTCCATAAAAAAATGTCGATATACGTAAACCATCTTATTTATATGTTGTGTAATATATTGTATTTAAAAACGTATTTCCTAACCGATGCATTCATTTTCTAATAAACAAATGTGAATAAAATTGTGTCCTGGGTCATGTTCATAAAGATAAAGGACTGAGAAATAAAAATGTGCCAAACATACCGTAAAAACGTTATATTTATGTACTTATATTTGTACAATAAACTTAATGTCTTATTATATGACAAATTTTGATCATAATTCATTACAAAATTGTTTACAATTATTAAGTTTATCATCAGGAATATATATTTTTAACAATTGAAAACCATGAGGTTTTGAAAGGTACCCTGTCAAGTGCGATGTTTTCAAAGGTAATGATTTGTTACAAACTCTTTGATTTTTGTAATTATTTACGCCATACTTGGAGAACACCAAATTTAAAGGCAGTATCTCTTTTGTATATCTACTCTGTCCTCTTTCTTCAACATCTTCACCTTTTCTATAACACAGATTTTTTACCATCACGAACATGTACAACTTCGATTAGAATGACTGAAGAATCTCGATTTTGTCTTTATATATTTTTTCAGTATATATGTAAGAACAGTTTTTCTACGTAATGACCATAAAAATTCACAAAAACTTCGATATATGGAGATTTTTTATATATCAAAGCTCTACTGTATGTGTTATATGTATTGTTTATAGGAAATATGTGATGAGGGTGTTGCAGATGTTTCAACATTGGACTCCAAGTCAGACCATTCAGGAAGTAACGTACCATCAGAGAGTGGCGTTAACTCCTCATCATGCAACTCTTCTCCTTGGGGTAAAAGATTTTTCTTAATAATTAATAATAACATTTTGCTTCAGTTGAAATAAGTTATAAAAATTTTGCAAGTATAATGCCAAGTTAATTTAACACCAATTTGGAGTTTTAAAGCATCTTTACGTTTTCATGTGCAACTTATTATGTTTTAAACAAAAGTATGTTTCAAATTAAAATTATTTGTATCACTTTGTAATAATTATTATTTTTTAATTTACTTTTTAGGAGGCCTTTGTGTTGTTTCACAATTAACAAAGTTCATTCATGATTTTGTTTCCGAGGCCCAGTTAGTGGAGGATGTCGGGGCTGAGGTGTCCTATCTCATACCTGCTTCATCGCATCGAGCAGGAGATCTGCAAAAATTGTTTAAAGCTCTCGATGTCAGTTTGGAGGAATTACATATCAGTAGTTATGGCATATCTGACACTTCTTTGGAAGAAGTAATACACTATTGATGTTAAAACATCACTAAAATTATAAAATTTGTTATGGTCAGTAGAATAAATCAACTTTAGAAACATTAAATTACATTAAATTAAAAAAACATTAAATGACAATGCATTTTAAAAATATTAACTCTGAAATACTATAATTACTAAAGTGAATAGTAAATCATTACCGATCACTAAAATGGGCTATAGCTATAGAATGTGAATCATTATTAAAAGTAAAGTGGAAATTTAATCACAAAATTTATTTTTGCCAGGACTTTTTTGAAAAAAAAAATTTTTGGAAAGGAAATTTAAATTATTATGAACTTTCGAATATTTAAAGTTGTATTTTAAATTGTTATAAAATTACGCTTATGGACGTTTTTGAATGTTAATTTTTTTTAAAGAAGAAGTTTCTGAATATATTTTAAAATTTCCTAAAAGCGCATTTTAAAACAACAAACAATTATTTTAGAATTTTTTTAGAGCTGATTTATTTAAGTATTTTATAGTTAAACTTAAAAGTAATTTTTTTAGTGTCAGACTATTTTTAAAAACGGGTTTTAAAAATGTAATCTTTTCAGGTTTTCTTAAAAGTAACTGGGGCTGCAGGAACTACTGCAGAAAGCGATGCAAATGGGGAAAATGCACAAGAAGGTATTTATTTATAAATTTTCCTGCTATTTTAAAAATTACTATGTTGACAATAACAAATACTCATTTTACAAAATATGACAAGTCTTCATGAAACGATAATGACTGTTTGTTATATAATGGACAGTCATTATTGTTGCATAAAGACTCGTGATATGAAAATCAATACAAGCAGGTGTTTCCATGTACTCTTATCACATTGCCATTACTGCTTTTTCACATTTTAAATCTTTTCTACGTAAGTCTTATTAAATATATGAAGCAAGGCCACTTTTGATTTTGTTACGTTAGCATACATTTGAGGTTTCTGCTCCAAATTGTATCATAAGGTAAAGAGATTAATTTATTATCAAAAAAAAATAAAACATATTCCATTCCAAGTAATCTGTTATTATTTGGGCATTGACAGGCCGCTGGAATGTACTCCGATGTGATGATTCATTTGTTTGTTAATACCCCATAAGGTTTGTAATATTTTTTTAAATTGCTATTTATTATTAATTTGAAGGGCATAGAGTCAGAATTCACATGTTATATAACGATCAGGTTTTTAGCAATCTTCAAGAAAGCCTATTTGAATCCTATTATATTTACTTTACACTAAAACTCTTATCCGATTTTCTTTTTCTAAGGAGTTATAAAAATCGAATTAATATTTAATTTTACATGAAAAATACTTTTTTTGATTTTGTATTTTTTAGAACATGCGAGTAATGGCCTCACACACATAGACTCTATTTTCAAAGGCAGTTAAGTATTTTATCCTGCTTGACAAAATGGCTTTTGTCCTGCTTTGTAATATAGTAGACTCTCGCTAATGCAACCATCCCTTGCGTAGGGAAGTTCTTGAATATTGAACGTCCATTAAAAAACAAGTATAGTTTAATTCCTTATTAAACCTCCAGCTTGTGTGGTCATATGGAAACATAACCCCCATCCCTTTTATGCTAGAGGCTGGATTGTTAATGGATATGTTGTTAAGTCTACTGTAATTAGTTGAAATACCTTTGCAGCAGCAAATTGTTTAGACATGCTTTCCACTAAAGTTTGGTAAACTTCAATGGAAATTGTATTTCCTTTAATTCCTCCTTCTCCTCCAAAGCAACTGTCAAAAACCAATTTGAAAAGGTTGTTACAATCCAAATATAGCTTTCAACTCAAAGGCGTTTAATTAGATTGAGGTATGGACTTCAAGCTGGCCTGTCTCAAATTTATAGCTTGGTTTCAACAAGCTATTCCTATAACACACAATGCTGTGAGGCACTGAAGTTTTATTATGCTGAAAAAAGTCCCATTATGATACTTATGCTTTATCTTATCATACTGTGATGCCACAATTCTTGTTTGCTTTTATAGCAATCTTTATATCGTAAGACGAATAACACTTTTGAATATTTTGTTACAAGGGAACTTCTCGCACCTTCATTTAAGCTTGTATGACCTCCCATGGTAATTTTTTGTAGTCATGACATCATCGTTTTTTTACCTTTTAATGACATTACTTGCTGTTGATTTGGACATGTCCAGTTTAGTTGCAATGTAAATTAAAGCATTACTGATATTACATCTAAGTTAGGATGTATAACTACAACATTGAGTTGTGTTTTCTTATATCAATGGTGTAACTAAATTTTAGGTGAAGCCGCGTCAGACGTTGATCCTCGAGATGATAAATGCTTCAGCGTGAGGAAAGCCTTGTTACGATTGAAACTACACAGCATTGCTCGTTTGCTAGGAAAGGATGTTAATGCACGTAACGACATGGACACAGAAGAATCGGGTAATGCCAAAATTCTGCATTTTACCTGAAAAATGAAATTATGATTAAGAACATGTATTCCAATGCGATATTGCTTTTATTTACCCAAAGCTTATTTTACTGTTACTCCACCCAGCATTGACAGATTGCACTTACGCACAATTCCCATGCTTGTAATTTATACAACTGGTGCTATTACACTTGATATAATTAGCCCTATTCTTATGTTTGATATAGCTTTTGGCAATTACCTGTCTGTTTGATTTTTTCAGCCTTAATTTTTTTTTTTCCTATACTGACACTTACTATGTTAGGGAAAAATAGGCCATGGCTTTTAGTTTTAAACTGTCTTTGAGAATTAATGGAAAGAATTTGTCCTGGCAAAGATGTATTGTCATAAAATTGACTTTGGTTTTGTAATCAGGAGGTCAGGGAGTGGAATACATTTTACTATGCATAGCGCATTAAAAATTTTTGTGAAGAGAGACATTATGTCATCCAAGAGCCTTATCATGGAATTTTGAAGGAAGAAGAAAGCATATATCATAATCCACACTGCATACTTCCTTTTAAAAACATGTTTATATTCAACTAGGAAAATTATCAGAGAACTAACGCCACTTCATTACGCTATTGCCAATTTTACATGTACAAAATATGTTTTTAAATCACCCTTATTATATTTACATTATTTCAGGGCATTAAATATATTGTCATTATATTACTAGCCATTATGTATGTGCCGTCAATTTGACTTCCTATTGATTTATGCTATAAAATCATTTCGATTTAGTCCAATTCTGCTGTTATGCCAATTTGCTCAGAAAGGCATCCCCAATGTAAATCAAGAGCTACTTGTGTGTATGTGTGTGTCTGTATATTTTGTCGTGAAAGTGAAGAAAATGCAGTCATTTAATGGCTTTAATCAGGCAAGCTACGTGGAAAAGTCATTAGTGTATGTTTCCAAACAGCAACTTCGACAGACATTCTAACTATTCACAAACAATAAAAACTTTTTTACCTCTAATATCGCTGTTTTTTTATGAGTGTGACCAAATTTGCATAAGAGCGAACTACAATTTTCATACCCAAAAGCAGATCCAGAATATGCTTTTTGGGGAGGATGGGGGGTAGGCTCAAAGCTTAAAAAAAACAATGTAGATCTATTCTCGCAGTGGGCACAATGCTTGAAACACAATATAGAGATTTGTGTAATGTAAATATATAGAAAACAAACATGTTTAAAAAAACAAAAAGGTTAAACACTGGTAAAATAGCAATGAAAAAGATCACTCAAGCTTTCGGACGCATCAGCAGCAGTCCTTCATCAGGAGTAATGACGATGTTATGTTTCTGTCTCTTTTTTATACTTGAAATTTCTGGAAAACCCTTCATCAGAGTAGTCCCGCAGAATGAAAAAACCCAATGGGAGGCCTCTAGTAGAAATCTTCTTCCTTTGCAAGGGTTTCATTGGGAAGGGTGGCCGCCGGGGGCGGCGCTGTAATCCCAGACAGGACGCTTGAACAGCGTAATCAGCCGCCGAGGCGGCTGAGGGGGAGATGGATTGCCGATCAACACGGCATTCATAGATGCACGTTCACGTAAAGTCGTCATTCAACTCTAGTAGGAATCATGGAAGAACCCCAATAGGGACCAATGAGAAACCCACACTGCGGGTTACCTAATGTTGGGGATGTCCCATACATTTCAGAGTAAGAGTTGTTTATAAGTTTCTGGAAGTGGTTGTGATGTATTAATGGCTTTCCCGTGTAGTTTGTAAGTTTCCCAAGATTCTAAGAAGAGTCTACTATTCTTGTTTGTGATGTGACGGTGTAGTATTTTTGTTGAGTCCCAGTCGGGTTCGTGTCCGTGTTGTAAAGCGTGTTCTGCCAGACGTGAGGCTATGTCTCCTTTCGCGAGTGCTTGTTTGTGTTCTTTTTTTCTTGTTTTGATCATTCTTTTTGTTTGTCCTATGTAATGTTTGTTGCAGTCTTTGCATGGTATTTGGTATATGGCGCCTGTGAGATCTTCTGGTGGAACTGGGTCTTTAACTTTTGTAAGTTGTTTGCGAAGTGTTGTGACAGGGGAATAGAATGTATGGATATTTGCTTCCTTGAGGATGCGAGAGATTGTTTCGGAAATGCCGTGAATATATGGAATAGATATGCGGGTGTGAGATTTTACCAGTATTTAACCTTTTGTATGTAATATAAATGTATATTTGTTATTCTTGGAGGAGGCATGCGTCCCTTCACCCTTCTCCACATACATATTTGATTATACCCCAAATAAAGGACTGCTACCATGGGCACCCATATGGGGGGGCAGAGGGCGACTCTAGCTTCCGTAGCCATTCAAAAATTTGATTTGCCCGAACCTGCTATGCATTTACTTTCAAAAGTTTTACAGTCACATTTTAAAATAAGGTACTTTTTAGCTCATTATTTATTTTTATTATCAATTATTTTTGTAGCGTTTTGGTATCTTGTACATTCACTAAAATTCTCGACAGCTTTGAGGAGGAGGTAATAATTTTTCTCAGCCCCCTAGAAGTACTACTTAAATTTTTCAGTCCCCCCCCCCACTGGTATGGGTGCCCGTAGACCCGGAAGTACTCGTTTGGGCGCCCATGACTGCTACTAATTCATTCTAAAGTTTGGACGTTCTTCCTTTTGATATTTTTCTATTAGGACTTCTTAACTATTGACCTATTATGATTGTGACCTTAGACCCTGGTTCATTTCTTAGTAAAACCTTGCAGTGTCGCAGTCAGAGTTCACCTAGTATGCCATTATCCCAGGTTCAACTCCCAAAGGTGACAAAAAAAACCTTGCTGCCCATTGTAGTTATGAGATTGATTCCCTAGGATGTAAGAGGTTTGGATTCCTCAGAAAACTGTAGGTTTTGGTTCAGCATGTCCCATGCTCTCCTTGCACCATAAATATCACAAACAAACCTTGAAGCCCAGTGTTTTCCGCCATTTCCCTTCCCCCCCCCCAAATCCTGCAGAACCCCCTATTTAAAAATTAAAATTATAACATCTATAGAAACCCAGTAGCGAAGCCCTGCATTTGGCTGTTGAGTCTATCATAGATGACTGTGCACGCAGTCTTGTAATGTAAAATATGCAAAGTAAACAAAGCTATTGTACTAATGTTTTACATTTTGTATATTTCCGTTATTTCCCCTGTAATCTGATTGTTTAATTTTTGTGGTGATGATAGCAAAGATCATGCTTTGCCAGGCAAAGCTATATGTATGTGTAAACATTTTTCATTAATCACATATGTTGTATTTATGTGTATATTCACCCTATTTATAAAAGAACGTAATTTAAACGACATATATTTCTAATAGCACTCCCTTTTGGCTAAATTTAGTACTTTTGCTATTAGAGAACGCCTATCCAAATAGAAATTTAAATTGCTTCTTTAGAAGTTTTGTTGCTTCTGCTACTGCAGTCACACGATGCAGCTGTTTTGCTCCAAAGGTTTGAATCACATAGAGTATTGGCTTTACATAGCAAAATATTAGCTCTGTAAAATATAACTTTTTTAGCAGTTAGCCTTTTGTTAGCACCTTTATTTTTCCCTTTGTTTGTAGCGTTTAAAATTTGCTTGTTGGTGATGTCAGTTTATAGAGCATGTGCAATAACGTTTTTGTCTGCTTTGATTGTTTGCAGCTGTTAGAGAACGCCTTACTGATGGATTAGGTAAGTCTGAGTTCAAAACCGGTTCTCCTCCTCTCTTAAACTGGTTTTCCGAAATTGAGTATTTTTAGCAGTGGTCGATAACTGGTTTTAGACACGCATCTTTGAAAGAGATTAAATTTTGACACCCACATTTTCATCTTAGAGCAGATCTCTTTAACACATTCGTTACAAAGTTTGTTATTGTTCTTCCCTGGTTTAACACAAGTACACTGACCTTTAAGTAATTTCCCCTGGCTCTCAAATGTTTGTTTTCGAAAAGGCAAGGGTTTAAAATTTACGAACACAGGTAGGGTTCATCGACTGTGCTGGTAAAATGCTTGGATGCCAACAAAGAGAGGTGGTGCAGTGTGGTAACACGTTCGCCTAGTGTGCCCTTAATCCACATTCGACTCCCAACAGTGCAAAGAATGCTTGCTCGGAGATTTCAAAAATCACACTGCTCACTGCAGTCCAGGGTTTGGTTCCCTAGCCTTTTAGAAGTTAGGATTCCTTGGAAAACAATAGGTCCTGGTGCAGCATGACCATCGTGGTTCTTAAGCCGTAACACTACAAACTGAAACAGAGAGCCAACTAAGAGATCGCTGGAGCAAAAACAACCTGAGACATAGAATTTTTCTTCTTTTTGATCCTTATCATATGCTATATATTGAGTACACATGTAGACATATACGGTCCATGTTAATCGTTTCTATTAATTGTGGCGCAGTGTGGTAACGCGTTCTCCTAGTGCGCCGCTAATCCGGGTTCGACTCCCAGCAGTGCAAAGAACGCTTACTCAGAGATCTCATAAAGATCGCACTGCTCACTGTAGTCCGGGGTTTGGTTCCCTAGGCCTTAAGAGGTTCGGATTCCTCGGAAAACAGTAGGTCCAGAGGTTCTGATTCCTCGGAAAATTGTAGGTCCAGAGGTTCGGATTCCTCGGAAAACAGTAGGTCCCAGCGCAGCATGACCATTGTAGGCTTTGAGCAGCAAAACCATAAAAAAAACCTATTAATTGTGTTGACCCAAAAAAGCATAATATTGTTCAATTTTATAATACAGGCGTCCACAAGCTCTCATTTGAGCCAAAAACGTAGGTGTCAAAATTAAATTTCCTTATGTAATTCCCCTCAAACCTCTATTTTAGAAAGATGTAAGTTTTAAATTTGCATGTCACTTTTGGTTTTGCATAGCTTTAAAAAATAACTTAAATAAGCTATAAGTATAAGTTTAGGGTAAAGCTTTTTTTTTAAAAAAAAAAAAAAATAATAAGGTTCTATCTTTGAGGTTCTGTCACTTTAGAACTAATTTGTTTCACTTAATTCGCGAAATGAAAATGGAAGCAGCAATGAAAAAATCATTATTTTTTTAAGGGGATATGTTCTTTTGTGTCATTTCCTGCATACTTCTGTGGGGGGGATTGTATAAAATGTATTAATTTTTTGTTTTAATTGTATAAAGAAGTTTAAACATATAATAAATATATACACATTCCCCAGTTCACTGTTACAAGCCGTTGAATAATTTCTTCTACCAAGAATTAGATTGTAATATCGACGATATGGATCCAATTTATCACGATTAGCATGAACTTCATGTAAATGGTAGTCATGACTTCTTGCACAAAATAGTCTTTAGTTGGGTTTTTTTTTTCTATGCTCTAAATACATGAATATTCATGACGAACATCCGCAGTTACGTCAGCTTTACTACTATTAACTCCTTTAAACAATATCTTAATTGATTTAGTTCCTATTGCTACTTTCTTTAAATTTTTTAATTTTCGTTTGTCGGTAAGCATTTTATTTCAAAAAGTTCAGTGATCTCTCACTTGTCCATGGATGCAGGGGACAGCGAGAAAAATGTGTATAAGCAAAAAACCACAAAAGGAGGCTTAAAAGTGAAACATCAATACATTATATTGTTAATTAATACTACGCATGTATACACTACTGAAAAATTTAAATAAGATTAGTTTCAAAATGCAGTGTATTTATTTTTTAATGAATTACGCTACTACATATTTTTTAAGAACACAAAGAAAATGGAAATGCTTATATATCCAAATTTCGTTTGACTCCTATTACTACTTTCTCACAAAATAATTTACAATCGAGGATTGTTTTTGTTTTCGTGAATTTTCAAAATGAGTGTTTCCAAGTCCATCAAAACGTGAAAAAGTTCCTTCACTTCCGGAATTGAACTGAAAATAGTCATGCAGAATGCTTCTAACGCTACTGTGTAAGTTGGAGGAACTTTTGCCGCATCTTTTTCATCTTTGTCACCACCATTTATTTCATCTGCAATGTCTCCAATTCCCCGCAATTGAGTTGTGATTAAATTTTCATCTACATCAACGAATTCTTTGAAAGTATACGTAACGAATCTACCCGATACAGTATGCCAATCTTCTTCGTTTATGTCATTTTCACTTTTATTTTCCGGCTTCTCACATTCATTTTCTGCTGGAAACGATAATTCTGCTTTCTTAAAGCAGCTTCTAATATACTTGTCGGTGACGTTTCTCCATGATGAGCACAACGTATGAATTGCATTAAGAACGGCAACTTGCTTCAATTCGTCTTTTGTTGCATTTTTTGTTTGTAAAGTAGCCAGAAGTCCACGGATTAAAGTTTTTCTATAGTGCACGTTCACACAACGAATGATACTAAGATCCAAAGGCTGAATCTTGCTCATGCAATTCGCAGGAAAAAAAACGACTTTCGTGTTGTTGAAAGTTTGAAGATCTTATGGGTGAATAGGATACTGTTCCACAAATAAGAGAACTTTCTGTTTTTCTTTTCCTTTCCTTAAGAATATGACCCTCGTGATATTCAATTAATAAATCACTTTCTTTTAAGTTCATTATCTTTAATATTCAGGTTTAGCAGTAAAAAAACGGAATTGTAAATAAACAAGATTAGAATAACGCTTAAATTTTAATAACTAACCCACGTGGTTCTTCTTTATGACTGTCAAGTCGCGTCGTTATATCCGATACGAATTTCCCTGCTTAGAATCTACGTAGACTACAAAATCGCCGTCGTTATAGCAGGTTTCGTCGTTATAACCGATATATTTAGTATGGAGTAGAATAGCAAACCAAACTTCTTGTAAAAATTCCGTCGTTATATGCGATTGGTCGTTATAAACGATTTTCACTGTATTATTTATTTATTAAATAATTATTCTGCAGAAATTATTTCATGGCTATAGCACATGCATTTCAATTCATCTCATTAGTATTTAATTGAACAAAAATTTCACCATAGCTAATTGGAAATATTTTCCGTCATTACTTACTTTCCCCATAAGTGTCTAATTGAACATATGCAAATCTTCTTAACTTTCTGCAAGTGTGTAATTAGATGAAACTATTTAGTATATCCAGAGCCCGATCACGTTTTTGTGGGGCCTAAGGCCAGGCACATGTTTGTGGCCCTTGTCCTCGCGAAAATTTGTAAATACCCTCAGTAGTCAACTAAGTCCATTTCGGAGGTATATTGCAGAATTGATTTCATCATAAGTTGGATAGGTAAATACAGTGTTACCTCTTGTAAAGGATGCGTCTAAATAAGGGACGATTATTCTAGTCTGTAGTATATGTATATATCAACACATGTACCTCCGAAGAATGGACACCTCTGTTTGAGTGACAAAATGTCCCATGGGTATCTCTTATTGGGAAGTAACACTATAATAACAAATGCATAATGCTACGAACCTGCAATTTTTTCTTTTGGGGGATAGATTTGGTAAAAAGTAAAAAATTTATATATAAAAATAAAATAACATTTTGGCTATTTTGGGGTCCCCTAAAATTGCGGGGCCCAAAACCTGTGCTTTGGACACCTTTGCATTAATCAGGCCCGGAGTATATCATAATTCATGTTTTTTAATCAATGATTCAAAAGACGCATTGTCTAAAACCTTTTATTTGACTGCTAATATGTGGAATTTAAGTCAATGATTAATGAATACAAAGTTAGTAACTCACTAATGATGTTACCTCTTCATAAATCAGCATGTTTGAGTTCTTTGGGGAATTCTGCTCTTCTTGGTCTGGTAGTTGTACGAATTTAACTGTGTCTTCATTTTGATGATGCTATTATTCCCTCTTGATGGTTGATTTATGTTTGAATATAACAACTATATTTCAGCTTGCGATGGCATTCAACATATTGACCTTCCAGCTCTTCCAGAATTAACACCAAAGCGCATTTCAGGAGCCAAGTTAATTCAACGCCAAATCGCGGCGATGCACATTCGACGATTTCATCACTCAAGAAGGAATGTTAAAGGTCTCTTCTGTGAAGTGAGTAGACTGACTCGTCCTTGAACAAAATTGATGTACAGTGAAATCTGTCTAGCACTATACTCATGGGACTATGAAAAGCTATCATTAAGGGCAAGGTTGAACATGAGAATTATCCATATCTGTTGGGATCAGGAGAAAATACCATTGTAGACAGATTTTGCTTCAATACCCTTTCCTTACTTTTATAGGTTGGAATATATATGATAAATAAAAAGTCAATATGTACATGATGGAACTCGAATTTTGCTTTTTTCTACTGGGGAACTGTGGGGAAGAGTATGAAGCAAAAGTGTTGGTCAAGCCAGTAATTAATTTCATATTTGAAACTGATTGAGGCCAGGAAAGTATATTATGTCAGATTGCGAGAAGAGTGTTTGCCCTTATCTCTCCTTAAGAACATCATATTCTCCAATTCTCAGGGAAGAATGTGTAATACCTTCCTTGTGCAATAAAATGCCTGATATATAAGCAGGTTTTTTCCTCACTTGTTGTCCACCCATGTGCAGAAACAGTATTGCTGCCCTTATAATATAATATTATCTAATTAACAAATTTATACATATGCACAGTGTTTACTTTTATATATACAGGGTTAGCGAAATTAAAGTTTCTATACTTAGAGGACTCTGGAGCATGTTCTAAGGCTCCAAATGGAATGAAATTTGGACAACAGGCACTTCAAATGCTGTGCTCGCCATTTATATAAAAAAAAAGTGCAAAAATTCCCACCAGATAGCGCTGTAGCAATGCAAATCACTAGGAATGCCCAATATTCAAATGGTCAACATGACCTACATCGTTGTCAAGAGCGTGTTCCATTCTTAAAACTGCATTTTCTACAGCAGAACGCAATACACCTTCTGAAATTAACAAAACATGACGTCTAATACTGCCTTTTAGTTCCAACAAAGTTTGACATCTTTCTCAATACACTTGGTCTTTCAAAAAACCCATAGCCAAAAGTCACATGGGGTGAGGTCAGGTGACCGAGGTGGCCAAATTGTCTTGAAAAATTACTGATAACCCATTCGTTCGTAAAATGCTGCCTTAACATTGAACATCGTGACTTATATGAGGCAGATGATATAAACTGTGACACATATAAAATGTTGCCTTAACTTTTGAACACTACAAATGATATGAGCCTGTGCACCATTTTGCATGAAGATGGTTTCCTGAAAATACATGCGCTGTTGAAGTTGTGGTATGACGTAATTCCTCAGCATGTCACAGTACCTCTGTTCGGTTATGGTACTGGTGTAGAGTCCAGTCGGAGTAACCTCTTAAAAAAATTTTACCCAATGATAAAATTAGCATGAAGTCCACGCCAAAGAATCACTTTTGGGAAATGCAATGGGATCTCTTGTAAAACTTTAGGGTTTTCTTTCGCCCAAATCCAAGAGTTGTGAGTATTGACTTGCCTATTTAATCAGAAGTGGGTTTTGTCACTCCAAAAAATGTTCCATGCCCAATTAATGTCGGCTAACATGCATGCTAAGAACTGAAGTACAAATTTGAGATGACTTTTCGAGTCACTCACTTTATCTTGTATGAATAATATCACAATATATGATGCAACACTGTACTTACAGTGTAATAAGGCATGTTCACTGCATGAGCAACAGCTGCACTCACAACTCGTACACTGTCATGCGGAGACTGGTTTGCCAAATTCATAACGGCTGTAGCCACATCTTCAATGCCAGTTGACTTTACTCATTTTTGACCTCTATCTGGTAGAATCCCAAGCTATCCCGTTGCTTCAAATTTAGCCATCATTTTATGGACAGCACGAGCGGACATTGGTCCACGTCTTAAAAGTTTTAAATGTCAGAATTCTCTTAGAGCTGCAGCTCCGTTGTTATTGTTCTGATAGTATAACATCATCAAAAGCGCTTTCTCTGGCAACGTCGACATTACTCGTGGAAATACAGGCAATCAACTGATGTTTTTGAAGAGTCTGCTTTTTTCTTTTATAGATACAAGTAGTCCACATTATGCAAATTTGCACAGCTACTTGTACAGCACCGTCTAGTGGCATTTTTTTTACATAAATGGCAAGTGCATCATTTGAAGTGTCTGTTGTCCAAATTTCATTCCATTTGGCACCGTAGAACGCGCTCCAGATCCCTCTAAGTAGGGGAACCTTAATTTAGCTAAACCTGTATATAGTTTTAAATATTTGTTTTGCAAAAAGAGAAATAAATTTTTATTTTTATTTTCATAAAATAAAACAAAGGTTCTTGATACTTTGTTTCATCTAAAGATCAAAGAAAATAATATAATAAATTGTCCCTGACTGCCCCTGAGTTTAGCCACCCATATCCATATCGGGTTAGGGCAGGGTTATCTAATATACGGCCCCTGTTACAATCCGGCCCGCCAACAGTGTTGATCAGGGCCCTCCGACCAGTAGTGGCCATGGACTTTGTTGGGCCCTGGGATATTCACTTTTATGGGGCCCTAATATTTTGGAAAGGAGGAGCCTTACTGGGGAGCTTAGGGGTATGGAATAGACCCCAAAAAAAAGGGGGTTCGGAATGGCTCTTTAAAACAAGGTTTTTAAGCCATTTGACGGGAGGAGG
>QLNU02003225.1:9868393-9879535 GCA_006491805.2 Dysdera silvatica | reverse complement strand
ATTTGGTATAGAATTATATATATTATTAATATAGAATTATTTGGTATAGAATTAGGTATGGAAAAGAAAATGTTCTATGCACATAAGCTGGAGTTGAAACAGTGATCTCTGGGCACAGGATCACTGTACGTGGCTTAATAACATGTACATGACTTCATGTGTATGCTTATATAATCAAAGTGCTATAAACACCGAAGGGTGGAAACTCCTTTCCCGCCTTTGGTGTTGACATACTTTTTTTCCCAACGTGTATGAGAAAATTAAGAGTCCCTTTTTCTCCTATAAATTAAAAGCTCAAG
Organism: Dysdera silvatica; assembly: GCA_006491805.2. Classification (NCBI taxonomy): domain Eukaryota; kingdom Metazoa; phylum Arthropoda; class Arachnida; order Araneae; family Dysderidae; genus Dysdera; species Dysdera silvatica. The sequence goes on along the minus strand of QLNU02003225.1, from coordinate 9,879,236 downwards.
TGTCAGAAAGTACTATGTCTAAAAATTCCCCACAAAAAATTGCAAGAAGCACGTTCCAGTGATTTTGTGTGTTAACCATTCGGCAATTGCGTTAACACCTAAGATGAGTATTAATAACTTACAGAAATCTTATGTATGGAGAAAAGGAGCATCATTCCTATGCTTTGGTGGCCTAGTGGTGAAGGCACTCCATAGCTAATGGAGAGACCTTAGTTCAACTGTAGGCCAAAGCGGTGTCTCTTTTTCTCCTATACATCGAAAGCTCTCGTTTGAGCTCAAGCTTGTCGGAAGTCACTGTCAACATAGATTTTCTTTTCTAATTCCAAACATACAGGCTCTAATATGAACTATATAAAAAAAGTTCTGTATTAAAAATGTAATTGTATTTCTTTTTTATCTTTGCATACTTATGTATGTTTCTGAATTTGATAAAAACGTACCATCCATGATGGTTGCATTCCAAATCCTGAAAATGAACGCTACGATAACTGTCCTGAATTCCATGACCATAATTTCTTATTTCCTATGCAAACTATAAACAGCAGCATAGCAATTCAAAAATTATGTGGGGCTCAAGTAGCCTTAAAGACCATCATGTGATGAGCCCGTAGAGGACTGTGCCATAGAGAAAATAATATGCTTTGATAACCATGGGGGGGGGGGCTCAAGCCTATAAGCTCCCCACTTTCTTTCCGATGTCACAGGGTGGTGGAATGCTGTGTTTAGCAGAATTTTGTCGATGGTTACAGATATTGCATTTTAAAGAGAGTTTTTTTCATCATCAATTTGTTTCATCATAATATAATAATACAGGGTTCTCGTATACCTGGATAGCATGGAATTCTCAGGGAATTTGAAAACATCTGTGAAAGTTAGGAAAAAATAGATTTTTTGTTGAAGCTAAGAAAATCAGTGAAATCTTCCCTAATTTCTGTATTGAATAGCTAAATCTCTCATGAGTATGAAGCCATTTCCGCCGTAATCAAAGTTCAGTTAAATCCACAGAGAGAAATCAGAAGAAATTAGTTGGGAAGTTTTCTCAAAAAGTCAGGAATTTTCTTTTTCTTGTCAATGGGAGTGAAAACTCTGTAATATTTTAGGTAACGTAATGTGAAAATATGTCTAAAATATGCTATCTTCCTTTGTAGCATAAAAACAGACATCGATGCTGCAAGACAGAATATTGGTTATTGTCCGCAATTTGATGCTTTAGATTCACATCTAACTGCATACGAGCACTTGGAGTTCTATTCTAGACTTCGAGGTGTTCCTGAAAAGCATGTTAGAAAAGTAAGTATTCATTTAGAAAAATATGAGCTTGTATAAAAAAGATATTAAAATGTTGAAAAGGCATGTTAGAGAAAATTTAACATTAAGAGAAACGTGTTAGCAAAAAGATGTATTGGAAGAAAGTGAGTTAAAGTTGTAGAAAATATGTCTTTGAAAATTAGTATTTGAAATGTGTTAGCAGTAGAAAGCATGTTGAAACACGAACAATTACCGTGTATAAAAAATGTGAACTTTTTAGTTTAGAGCTGTATTCTAATAGCAGTCTAGGTACATTGAAAGAAGTATGTTAATAATGAAAAAATTAAATTAAAGTGTAATAAATAAATAATGAGTAAAATAACAATAAAATTTATATTATAAATTATAAAAGATGGAATAATACCTTCTCCATGATTGGTCTAATGATATTTGTGGTCCCGACTTATGCTAACCTGTTTATTCCATAAAAGAAGAAAACAATATTGGAAATCAAAGGAATGCAGAGTGAAAATTGATCAAAGGGTTGAAACAAATGGAAACTAAGCTGTTAATCATTATAATCATCAAAAAAAAAAAAGCATTATGTAGTAAAAAATCAGAGTTTAAAGCTCATCGATACCAGCATATGACATTTTTCTACTGAACCGATTTTGATACCTTGCACAAAATTTTGGATTCTTCGAGAAGTTCAAGTTCCTGGTGCATCATGACCTTTCTGTTCCTTGCTTCATAAAATACCCTATGAACAGCTGCTACTGACATGCGCAAATTTGAGTTTGTTATTCTGAGATTCTATTGTGAATCTTGACACATGCTTCTTAGCTTTACAATCCTTCGACCTAGTTTATATGAAGTTTTTCTAATAATAAATTATATTTTTTGTTAAATTAAACAACAATATAAATCAACGTTTATTGGCGTAGTGATACCAGCGCCGATGGTATGGCGTGATTAGATGGTGAAACGTTCGAAAGAAAATAAATATTTCTGCGTTCGGTGGGACCTGAACCCACGATCTTCCACTAGGATCAGATCCCACCTAACGCAGTAATTTTTTTTTTTAACGTTTCACCATCTAATCACGCCATAACATCGGCGCTGGTATCACTACGCCAATAAACGTTGATTTATATTGTTGTTTAATTTAATCTGCTATTTATTTAATAATAAGTGTGTAGTTAATTTTATTATTTTTCATTACCTATAAGTGTGTACAACAACTCGCAGAAAAAGAGAATTTTTGCAATCTTGGTGGGATATAATTCCACATCTCTTATTTAGTGGCCAAGTGCTCTAACCATTAAACTACGGGTAACCTGCACTTGGCCAGCAACCAAGAAATGTAGGATCATACCCCAGCAGGTTTCCAAAAATTCTCTTTTTTTTTGTATGTTGTTAATAATAATAAATTAATCATCCACAATTTCCATAATACATGGTTAAGGATGATATAAAAAAGAATCATTTCTGTGAATGTGTAGTTAATGATTTTTTGATTGCAGGTTGCCAATTGGGGAGTACGAAGGCTTGGTCTGTTGGCTCATGCACACCGGTGTGCTGGTACATACTCAGGAGGAAACAAAAGAAAGTTATCCACAGCCATTGCCCTTGTTGGGAACCCATCTGTTGTGTTTCTTGTAAGTGGCGTATGCAAGGGGGATCGATGGGAGTCATAACCCCCCATTATGATACAATTTTTTATATGCACATATGAATATATGGTGGTTTAGAACAGTAACCCCCTCTTTATGAGTTTTCTGCATACACTGGTGGTGTCACTGTCATTAACAAATGAAATTAAACATCTAATAAGAATTAATTGCAAAAATGGATAAATTTAGCAAAATAAATTAATTAAAAATGAATTCAATTTCTCCTATTACAGAATATAGTTTTTTTTTGTTTTTTTTAAGGGCATGTATTCTCTCATTCCTTTAACATGATTCAATCATTTTAACTTGTTCACTGAATGTTTATATATCGTTCTCACTTATTTTTAGAAATAATGGTCTTTTGAATTGTTCATATTCTCACAGTACACCCCTCTATTCTACAACTCGAGAGAACTATATAACAAAAAAAAAGAAAACAAATCAGTATTAGTACCATGCAAATATAACTTATAAATATATTAATAAAATACAGTCCAACCTACTTATGATAAAACTGACGAGAACCATGAAAATATTCTATATATATGAACGTGCGTGTATCAAAATACACGCATACCATCTGTAAATATTTTAATATTCAAAAGACATGGAAAAACTTTGATTTACCCAAATTTGCTGTAAGCGGGTCTAACTGTAAATAATAATAATAATATAAGTACAATTAACACGTTGAATGCCACACGAATTTATAAGGAAGTCACCATCAGGCTACGTGCGCTGCTTAGAAGTGTGCTGGTATTGTGGTATGGCAATGCGATTTTTTGTAAAAAGAATATTTAAATACATTAATGATACAATCATGTAATACATAAAAATTAAGTGAATGTTGAATAAATTTTAGGTAATTACTTAAAACGATGTAAATTTTTTAGTTTTGATATCATATTTTACACTGTCAGTCACCGGTGACTGACGCGGCCTGAACGCAAAGTTCAGTGTCGGTCATCGATGACTAATGTGGCACTCAACGTGTTAATACAACCCAATGTATGACATATTTATTAAACTTAGTTTTATTTTGTATGCGATGAAATTAAAATTAAAAGTAATTTTATGGTATTTAGGTTAAGAATATATTAATTGAAATTTAATTCTGTATTTAATATAAATTTGTGTATATACTTAATATAATATTAAGTTATCTTAATTTTATGTTATTATGTATTTGGTTTATAAATTATTGTGTATAAAATTGCATGTAAATTTACTAAATCTAAAAACTAACTAAATTAAAATTTTATAAATAATTAAGATCATGTAACGTTAAATAAAATGAAATACTATTGAAAATTACACATGAAAAGCGCTTATAGAACTAACTACTTGTACTTTTTTGATAAATTATTTGTGTTAAAACAAATCATATTAAAGTATGAAAGCTAAACATTATTATTTTTATTTTATTTTAAGGATGAACCCACAACAGGAATGGATCCAAAAGCGAGAAGATTCCTCTGGAATTGTATAATAGACATCGTCAAAGAGGGGCGATCAGTTATCTTAACATCACATAGGTATAATTAAGTTATGTTAAGATGCATACAAACATTTATTTTGTAGTATTCAATTCAGTTTAATTAATGGATATTAAAGTTTATTACATTACCAGAAAGTCACCATACAAAACGTGATTTCTCGAAATGCACTTTTTAGGAAAATAATGTTTCCCGACCCCCCTCCATTTAAATTTTGTTATCAAATGTTTAGAAAAATGATGTTCCTCATAATGTTTTGCAAATTTTTAGCAAATATCTCTTTCGCCATTTGTTTCCCGGTTACATTCGGGTGACTGCGTGGGTGCCCATGCTAGTACTTTGAGGGGCTGAGAAAATTATTACCCCCGTCTGTTGTTTAGAATTTTGGTGAATGTTGAAGGTACCAAAATGATACTACTTGACAATTAGTAATGAGCTAAAAAAGTGTCGTATTTTAAAATGTGACTGCAATTTTTTTTAAAACAAATGCATAGCAGAATCAGGCAAATCAAATTTTTGAATAACTAGGGGGCTCAAACCCTAGAAAAAGTAGCCTTTTACTTAAAAATTTTCTAGATACTGATAAAAAAAAAGTAAGCAACCAAAAGTCAGCTTTCAAAAAAAAAACAATTAGTTGGGGTTCCACAGTGGGTCGGTGGTGGCATATTCACTTAGCAGGTCGTAAATCCCGGTTTGACTCCCAACGGTGCAGAGAGAGAGAGAAAAGTACCTTTACCAACTAACTGCCCACTGTAGTTCAAGGGTAAGTTCCCTAGTCCCTGAGAGGTTCCGATTCCTTGCGGAAAATGCAAATGCACTTCCCTACGGTCGCATAGTAATAAAGCATTCATCCACCGTTCCATTAGCCTAGGTTTGAATCCCAATTGCATCATGGGATACATAATGCTTTTTCCCCCATCACAATCCGATATTCGTAGGTTCCCATGGCAATAGAGGTTCGAAATTCCATGGGAAACTGTAAGTTCCAGTTGAGCATGACCTTTACTGTCCGTGCACCTAAAAAATACAAATAAGTGAACCGTTCTCATTCCTTTAAATGAGTTACTGTGAATGTAAATGAGAATTTATTGCTATTTTGCGAGAATGAGTCGTGATTAATGCCCTGTGGTGGCACAGTGTGGTAACGCATTCGCCGTTAACTCGGGTTCGACTCCAAACAGTGCAAAGAATGCTTACTCAGAGATCTCATAAAGATCACACTGCTCACTGTAGTCTGGGGTTTGGTTCCCTAGGCCTTAAGAGGTTTGGATTCCTCAGAAAATTGTAGGTCCAGAGGTTCGGATTCCTCGGAAAACAATAGGTCCCGATGCAGCATGATCATTGTGGTCCTTGAACTGCAAAACCACAAACAAACAAGTCGTGTTCGACTTTGAGGATTGCTGATCCACAGCAACGTCTAAGCTGCCTTATTAAATCATTTGTAGAAATAATCAGTGCCTTTCAATTTTCCATGCTTCTCTGTATGTGTCATGACTTTCTTTTTTAGTATGGAAGAATGTGAGGCTTTGTGTACTAGATTAGCTATAATGGTGAACGGACAGTTTAGATGTCTAGGTAGCATACAGCACTTAAAAAATAAGTGAGTATATACTTGTATAGAATTAGTTATTTTTTTAAAACATAGTTTTTTGACAGAATCATTCTTTTGATGCAAATTCTGTTTACTAGAATTAATAAATTTAATAAAACAAAATTTCAATTTAATAAATATTATTGTAAGAATGTAGTGAATAATATATATTATAATTAATTAATTTAATACTCAAAAATTTATAAAAATCGGTTCATTAGAATTATGCAATTCGTCCGTAAGTTTGTATTTTTTGCATCCTAAAATTACGTTTGAAATGGCAGTGGTCTAAACCTACCATACAAAGAGCTGATTAACGATGAATGACTGCATTGTCCTACGGTGGCACAGTGTGGTTACGCATTCGCCTAGTGCATCGTTAATCCAGGTTCGACTCCCAACCCTGCAAAGAACTTACTCAGAGATCGGTGCTTACTCAGAGATCTCGTAAAAGATCGCACTGCTCACTGTATTCCGGGGTTTCGTTCCCTAGGTCTTAAGAAATTAGGATCCCTCGGAAAATTATAGGTCCTAGAGGTCCGGGTTCCTCAGATAATTATAGGTCCAGAGTTTCGGATTCCTCAGAAAACAGTAGGTCCCCGTGCAACATGACCACTGTAGTCCTTGAGTCATAAAACCACAAATAAACATCCCAACTGCATTCCGAAAGACCATTAAAGACCTAAGAAATATCCTCAGAGGTGAGGGATGGGTGAAATAATAGAACAGGTTGGGGTAATATGAAAATAAATTTTTTTAAAATAGATATTTGTAGAGAGCATTTGAAAAAAAAGCTTCCTTCAACAGTGGATAAGATAATTGCTAAATGTGATGATAGTGATGATGGGCTTTAGGAAATAGAGCCACTGTGTGTCTCTTAATACATTGTATGCGCAATGGGCTTAAAAGCAGTTACTATAACTACTAATGGCTTAATCTGTTTAATATTATATGTACAGGACCATAGCTAGGCTTGAACTAGAAGGGGCTAGGTCTGCCACCACTCTCAAAAAGTACTTTTTTCTTAAAATAAATTATTGTAGAATATTTTGTTTTCTATGAGTCAAGGCTTTATCAACTGTGCTTGAATTGTTCAACTTACATGATGCTTGGATATCAATTGAGACATTGCTAAATTGAAACGAGTTTTTTTTCTTTCTGGCACATGCTGGGTGCTGCCCTTTATCAATCATAGTCTATTGTCATCGACTTTCATAGCATTGTGATAACCCTAGAAATTGTGATACTAGTCTTTGTAATATAAGAGCCAAAGAACTCCGATTCAAACTAAAAACATGATTGGCATATCATGGTTTTTATCTCTTTGCCAACATCCGATTAGATAAATGTAAGTTTGAAATTTACAGAAAAGAATTGTCTGTTCTCTATTTCGAATTAAATGAGCTCTGTGTAACTACAGTCGAAATTGGTTATAGTGACTTTCAAGGGATTGCTAAAACTCAGATGCTATAACTGATTTACAATTATACACAAATAATTTGAAAGAGGGCCTTCGGAATTTTGACATAATAAAAAAAGTTTTGGCCCTACAACTGAAATTGTTATAACTGAGTTTATATTTATAAATGTATCATGATTTGAATGTTGCAGTTAGGATCAGTTGCTTGACATATTAGATGTCTTATGTCACTTGCATGACATAAGATACCAGATGCTGCATTTATTGCAATTCGACAATTAACGCATCATTTGTGGTCCACTTTTCAGATACGGAGCAGGGTATACTTTAACACTGCGTGTTGGTGGAGGTTCCTTAGCTGGAATTCAGGAAGTGCGGATGTTTATTGAAAGGACTTTTGGAAGTACGGCTGTTTTAAAAGAGCAGCATTTGAACCAAATGGAGTATCAGTTAAAACCATCCCTCTCGTTAGCTGTCGTTTTTGAAGAGATGGAGCGTGCACGGCAAAGTTTACATATAGAGGACTATTCAGTTACTCAAACAACGCTGGATCAAGTAAGTCCATTAGCAGTACTGTGCAACTACTTTCTATTGTCCAATGCAAAGGCACTCTTTCTGTGCATACATCATAATCATGTACTAGTTATGATGCACGTCTGGAAGGTATCACTGGCTTTTATGATACGTGCAAAGAAGATACCATTTGCTTTTACGGTATTTACTTTGCGCGTGCCATAAAATTAAGTAGCTGTGTTATGCCATGCTAATTGCCATAAAATCAGAATATCAGTGGTGCGTTTTTTCAAGTCTGTATAACTTAATAATTTATTGTATCTGCTACTTAGCCCCAAACTGAAAAGCATTGAAAATAACACAAAATCGTGGATGCATCATGTATGTCAGGCATGTGCATGGGCACCAACTGCATAAAAATATTGTTGGGGGGGCACAGTATACCAGTAAAAGGCATTTTGTTTGAAATTGGAGGGGGACATGAACCCTAATACCAACATTAGGGGGATAGGTCCCCCCCCTCCTACTAAAGGTGCCCTTGGGTGTGTGACTTGACCAAAGTAATGACAAACTAGGTTTAAGGTTTAATAATAAATAAATGCTTCTGCGCAATATTGAGCGCATCTGGAAGTGACAGCTATTAATAAAACAGTGGAATATTTTCGGCCAAATCTGTGTCAGGAATAATAAAGCAAAAGAAATTGAGCAGGCTAGAACATAACTCAGAAACTGAACAATGTTTGTAGACTAGAATGCTCTACGTATAGAAAGCAAGAAGTATATATTGAAATACATAAAGGCAAACTTTGTAAATTGAACGTAAAGAAAAGGGTAAATAAATTAAAAAATTCATGAAAAAAAGAAGTAAAAAAAAATGGCGCTCTTTCGTAAAAGCCCCATGCCCCTCTAGGGCTAGAAACGGTGAAAAAAAAAAACTATGTCAAGGACGACTTTGGAAAATGGTGAGGTAGGTTAAAAAAAAGTAAGAAAAAATACTTAAAGTTTGCCTTCTATCTAAATCTAGTTCTTTATATGGTTAAATTAACTCTTGTTGCTTCGTTTAGCTATGTTCGTCAATTTTATGGAAACACCATGCTCTTTGCAAACTTAGCCTAACCTAAAGGTAAAGACAAAGGATCTTTATATTTAGATTTGCTTTTATACAGCACATGTAATGCACTTATTGCAAATCTCTATGAAACTTGTTGCGGAAAAATTATAACCATGACATTTGTTATGAAAATAAGTCATGATTGTGTGTGTGTGTGTGTGTGTGTGTGAGAGAGAGAAAGAAATCTGAATAGAAAAATTATGATTATAAAAGTTATCACGAAACAAGTCAGGATATTGGCTATTCTGACAATTGAGAAATCACCAACTGATTAGTATCGAGTGGAGAACGCGAAATGTACTGCTTCTTTAATTGGTAACTTTTCATCCTCAGCAATGTCGAGCATTGTCAGATGAAAGAACAACTGACCTATTTCCCTCTTGTTTCAACCACAAGATTTCCATTATTAGGCCCTGCTGTGGTGCAGTGCTAATGCTTTCACCTAGCATGTGATTACCTTGGGTTCAACTCCTAATGGTAGCGAAAAAAAGAACACTTACCGACTGACTACTCACTGTAGTCTGGGAGTTGATTTGCTAGGCCTTAAGAGGTTCGGGTTCCTCGAAAAATTGTAGGTTCCTACAAAGCATGGCCCTTGCTGTTCTTATGTCGTAAAACTCACAAAGAAAGATTTCCATTTTATTAATTGAGTTTTAGATCAAATATAGTTGCTGCATCTTCTTAACTCCTTGAACTACAATTATTAAATTGCATTTTGGAGGTAATAGAAATTCTTTGTTTCAATTGACGAGGAATGCTGTAAAACCACTCAAGTCCTTGTTAATTCCAGTCTCATATCAGCATGCCGAATGTAGTTCGTCGCTGTATAATTTGGCATAAAATGCGCATGACGAGTGTAGTTCGTCACTGTGTGATTTGACATGAAATGCACATACAAGTATAGTTCATCACTGTGTGCATAGGCATAATCTTGTGAGGGCAAGTGGAGCAGTTGCCCCCATCCCCCCAGTTTATGCTATATTTAACCCCCAAGTTTATTTAATTTAGCATGAAATGCACATATGACGAGTGTAGTTTTTCATTTGGTAGTTTTGCACACGTATTTACACACAATGGACCAGAATAATTTTTTTAGCTGGGAGGGCGGGGGGAAAACCATAAAAAACATTTTTTAGGTCATGATTATAAAATTTTAATTGTGAAATTGTTTTTTTAGGTATTCATTAATTTTGCAAAAATGCAAGCAGATGTAAGTGAAGGCGTTCCTACCGAGTCGTTATGTCACCAAATGCTGAAAGCTAATGGCAAAGGTGGAAAACGTAATAAAGGTATGTTTTAATGTTCCAAGGATTACATCTTTCAAATCTTGATTTGTTCCTTTGTTGTTCTCTTTCATTCTTTGATTTCTAGAAAAGACGAGAAAATTTAATTTATTCAATTTACTGTTTAGTGGGCGAGATTTTACAAAATTCGTAAGAATTAAATACAATAAAATCAGTCCATGTATCGATATTCCAGGAACTTGGAAAAGGTATCATTATTGGCAAGTTTGACTCCAATTCACTCTTTATCCAGCAGAACTGGAGGGAAAATATCGTTATGGGCAGTGTCATTGCAGACAGATTTCACTGTATTTTCTTGCATTTACATATCATTTTCTGTTATGAATATGGACTAGCTACACGTACCAGAGTTTCTATCCATCTTTTCCTTGGGTATCCTCCATCTCATTTCCCCCTCCACTTTTTTAGTGTATTATTTTATGGGCGATGCTCTTGTAGTTAACTCTTTGCCACTCTTTGCCACTGTAAATTGGAAGGCTCAAGGACT
>QLNU02003225.1:9813146-9868293 GCA_006491805.2 Dysdera silvatica | reverse complement strand
CACCCACATTTAAGCCTAAACTTTTTTTTTTAAAGAAAAAGAATAGGTTAAGGTATTCCTGTTCATTTGGAAGGTCTTGAGTTTTGCCTCAGACAAGTACCGTGTCTCCTTTCCTTCTTTTCAAAAAAAGCTCTAGTTTGAGGTTAAATATAGGTGTGGAAAACTGTTAGCCATTATAAACTGTTGTTGTAGGCATTAACTAATTATTGTTTGTAATATAATATGTCCTAGTCAGCAAATATCATTAGTAATAATTTTTTATTTATTTATTTACTTTGCAAGTGTACAGAATTGGGTATTCCTTTTGACGGGCAGCTGAATATATGGGACGTGAGCTATTATATCGCTCGTGTTGAAGAAATAAAATATGCAGTGGATGAAAACAAATTGCAAGAGTATTTTCCATTGTCAGTTGTGACCAAAGGACTTCTCGATATTTACCAGGTTGAGTATATGTCAATTCTACCACTTTTTTTTTTAATAAAAAATAATCGGCATGGTTGTTAACATTTTGAATATTGCGCCGTTGCACACATCTTGCTCTGCTCTTTCCCCGCTTTGCCATGAGAACATATGTTTTTCGTAATGAGCAATGACTAAAAGTACTGTGTGATACTGTATCAAATCAAAGCAAATGCTGTGAGTATGAACCGTGATATAATTTTGTATCCCTATTCCAGTGGTTCCCAACCTGGGGGTCGCAAACTGGTTTCACGAGGATTGCTGCAACTATTTTTAGTTGAAATTATTTTCATAAGGAATTTGATATCAAAAAGTAAATAAGAAATTCCATCCAAATGCTTTTATGTTTTAACACGGTTGCACACATTGCGATATTCTACTGCTGGGTGTTATAACCTTCTCGTACTTTTACTTTTAACTCTTCATCACTGTCTGACATTTTAAATGACCATGCTAACCATACGCACGTTTTAAAATTTTTAAAAAGTACTGGCTTTTACTACAGTTTTTGATTTTACCATGTTTGGCGCAGTATAGCCCAGATGCTCTTGCGCCATAAAAATCCAAACAAACAAATACTAATTGTTATTAACTTTATAGCTATAATATACATGATTAATAGAAAGTACACAATCTAACATATATATATAATATAATATTCTATGTTTAATGTTAAAAATCTCTCAAAAATGCTTTGTTGTTTGCAAATGTGTTGGTGGCAGATCGGAGGTCGTGAATCACTTTATCTCTCTCTCTGTTAAAAATGCTTTTATTATGCAAGTGTGTCTGTGGCAGACGGGGGAAGGGGGGGGGGTTGCGGATCACGTGGCTATTATAAAAGTGTGTCGCATATTGTAAAAGGTTTGGAACCACTGTCCTATTCAGAAACCATTGAATAGATTAGGCATGCATTTGTGTCATAGTTCAACTATATTATATTAATTAATCATGAAGACTTTTTTTAATAATCCGATTTAATTAATTACTGTGAAGAGCGACCACAGAAAAAGCAGGAAATTTTTAAGCATATTTTCTGGAAATCAGAGAAATGTCGGATTTTTTTTTTATTCAGATTCCCTCCCTACCCTAATTTGGAAAGCGGTGCAAGGCGGATGGAGCAAGTGACTAGCGATCCAGCCTAACTTAATTATTCATGGTATAATGAAAAAGTAGATTAAATAACTACCATATATACATGTGTATAGGCCCACATTTATTGGACGAAAATTTTACTCAAAAGTTGGGGGGGGGGTGTATACACGGGTCAAAAAATATCAAAATTTGATCCATCGAAAATTCCATGTTCGTGATAACTCTAGTTTGACTTTATGATAACAAAATATAACGATCTAGCACATACTAGACATACTATTTGTATTTAAAAGCAAAATATTACAAAAAAAAAAAAAGACATTTTATTCCAAAGAATCCAGATTTTATTCCTCGTCGGAGCATCAAAAATCCAAAATGCTGTCATATATCATGGTTTCGTCCATACTTGTTATCTGCGGAGGGTCAAATCCTTGCTTCTTCCATAGGCGAATCGTGTATTTCTGCCACTGAATTAGCTTTTCTTCCAAATGCTTTGGAGGTTTCTGAGCAATCTTTGACCTTTGTCTCAACGTAAGACTATACCTCTCCATAAAGCGCAAACTCTAGCCAGCAAAAACACAAAAATGTGCACCACAACTCTCTTTGAACTTGTTTCTTGCTAAGTACAGCTCTCTCATACATATTGATGCCCTTGTGATGATCAGGACCTTGCACCGATTCTCTTGATCCCAACCAGATAGATTCTCCTCCATCTTAGGAAACTGTGAAGCAGGTTCTCCTCCATCTTAGGAAACTGTGAAGCAGGTTCTCCTCCATCTTAGGAAACTGTGAAGCAGGTTCTCCTCCATCTTAGGAAACTGTGAAGAAGGTTCTCCTTCATCTTAGGAAACTGTGAAGCAGGTTCTCCTTCATCTTAGGAAACTGTGAAGCAGGTTCTCCTCCATCTCAGGAAACTGTGAAGCAGGTTCTCCTCCATCTTAGGAAACTGTGAAGCAGGTTCTCCTCCATCTTAGGAAACTGTGAAGCAGGTTCTCCTCCATCTTAGGAAACTGTGAAGCAGGTTCTCCTCCATCTTAGGAAACTGTGAAGCAGGTTCTCCTCCATCTTAGGAAACTGTGAAGCAGGTTCTCCTCCATCTTAGGAAACTGTGAAGCAGATTCTCCTCCATTTCAGGAAACTGTGAAGCAGATTCTCTTCCATCTCAGGAAACTGTGAAGCAGATTCTCTTCCATCTCAGGAAACTGTGAAGCAGATTCTCTTCCATCTCAGGAAACTGTGAAGCAGATTCTCTTCCATCTCAGGAAACTGTGAAGCAGATTCTCCTCCATCTTAGGAAACTGTGAAGCAGATTCTCCTCCATCTTAGGAAACTGTGAAGCTATTCTGTTCAAAAGTAGGGGGTGGGCTTATACACGGGTTAATGATTTTTAAAAGATTTTTTGCGGGAAAGTTGTGGGTGGGCTTATACATGTGTATATACGGTATTCTGTCGCACATGCCAAATGGTGATCAATGTCATCAAAAAACCGTCGATAAATTACCAAAAGGTCTCAGTTTCAGTGGTCATGAACGGGCCAAGATTCCTTACATTTATTTCCATGGTTGTGCTAAGCTCCTAGCCCTATCTTGTGATTTCTTTTTAATTAATGGCTTTATATCTTATTTCCTTTAGATCTTACTTGGTCTCAAGTTCGAAGAAATAAAAAATGAAGACGTGTGGCACGAAGACGTGCAGACGGTAAGCCATGTTGGTTTTTATTTTCCCTTCTAACTTGTAGTTTTCAGTCTTTCTGAAATGAATGCCATTAAATGTTCCACTTAGAATGGATTTTCCATAGCATGCACCCCAGTCATCAAATCCATTTAAGTCATTAAACTTGTCACAAAATAGTTCCCAGGAGGCCTAGTGATAACTATTTAATGTGAGTGTTCTCTTTCCAAAAATCTATTAACATCACAGTGCAATCCATCTTTAGTATAATGTGGTTTTCACACGATACCCCATAGTGGTGACATTCGTGTGATGTGTCCTGAACCTGTGTCCCTTTCCAACGGTATCATAGAGCCAAGATTTAATTTCGGGGGTTCATAAATTTTTACAGCATGTATCGATACAATTACAGCATGCAAGTCCGTAGCCAAGTCCCATTAAAAATTTTGCTTTGAGTTGGGGGGACCGGTCCCTAAGTTCCCATGATATTGGCATGTCATAGAGTATGTGTCTTTTTTTCTTCCTGTTCGCCATAGATTAACAGGATCCCCACATGTCAAGGAATTTGAAATTGCATCTAAAGGTCACGGTCTAAAAAATCTAAAGGTCACAGGTTCAAAATTTTTTCAGACCTGGAAAAGCCCATGAAAATCTACCGGACCTGTTCTGAATTGCTAAAATTTGCATGAACATGAGGCTAATTTCCTCGGAAACTGAAATTCAATTCAAAGTTTTGTTTACAATTTATTTATTATTATTAGAAAGTGGGGAGGGGGGGGAGGCATAAACAAAGCCATGAATAGGCTGGCAAGTGACACTTTGACAAGGGTTGACAGCTATTTCTAATGGGAAAATTTGAGGCTCGCTGTTTTTTTGCATGTGAGTTGCATATATGTGGTTTCGACTATTGGGTTGGTAGGACAATGGACAATATCTTTTGCTTTTTGATTTTTCAGTTCAGTGTTTCGGACGCTGAAAATGGCCAACTCCTTGGATATTTCTTCCTTGACCTGTTTCCCCGTGAGGGAAAATATACTCATGCAGCGTTATTCGAATTACAGGTGAGTTACAAATTATTAATAACTATTATTTCTATATTGGTATAAGGTTTGAGAATGTGATGTTTCATGAACCAGCTGCTTTCTTTGTTAAGTGGAGGCAGAAGGAAGAGTGAAAGTCCAAAGTTAATACACCCACTTATTGAGAATTCTAATCCCATCATTGGATGATACCACCTGGGTGCTCCCAACTTGAATTTTGATGGGGGGGGGGGGGGGGTTGAGATTGTGGTAAAATTTTTGAATTGGTGGCACACAATTTCTCAAATTTTAGATCTCTCAAGATTCCTGAAAAATATGCTACCCTGGAGTCTTCACCTTTTCATGTCAAACTTTCCATAGAGTCCCATTCTAGTTTCTGATTTTCTTTAAAAATACATTCTGCAAATTGGTTTGTTTAGTCTTTGGTAAGTGCAAGTGTATGCTCTTTTCCTTGTTGATGAATCTATTTTCCTGTTCGTTCAGTATACATCTTCTCATTATTTCCACATGGTGTTTGGTAAAAAAAAAAACATCACCCCCTCCCTGCAATTAGGGACACTTAACTTTTAGTAATATTGGAAGTATAAAAGGAAAATACAAAGTGCTAGTATAAAGCATGGAAATTGTGTATCGTGTTTGCTTTGGGGTTTTGCTCGCTAAAAGATCAAGTATTCTCCATGAAAGAAAACACCAACCATATAACCAAGTTTTGGACTTTGATTTTGAGAGAAGTATGGGGTTATAGGAAGGCTTGTTATCCTGTCAAGACATGAGAGCTCGTGTTTGACAGAATGCAGCCACAGCGTTCAGAATATGGCATTATTAGTCCAGGGTTTGGTTCCCTAGGCCTTAGGAAATTCGGATTCCTCAGGAAATTGTAGATCCAAAGGTTCAGACTGCTTGGGAAAACCATTAGGTCCCGCTGCAGCATGACCATTATAGCATTTGAGCCATAAAACCACAAAAAAACTCAATGTGCGGTCCCATTATGAGCAAATCCATGTCTGATGACAGGTTCTGTGAGCTTCGCCTGATATAGTGCCATATAAAGCTAGTACTTGTTATGGTTCGTAATAACGTTAAACTCCACTCATGGGTACATCACCGCAGTATTGGACATTATTTGCAGGATCTCTTTGGTGCCATTTACCAACGATGTGCAACTACACAATGCTTGCAACAACCAACAGCTCCCAAATGAACCGCCATATTACACTGTTTCTTTGGCTTATGTATTCACTGGATTTGTTTCTCATTGAGCATGTGTGATCCATAATCTTCTGCCAACTAGTACATCACACACCACCCGTTGCTACAAGAGGTGAACTTCCGCAATATAGGAAAATTGCATGGACAAGCTTCCTCCCAACTGCATCCTACGTCTCCACTCCATGTCCTAGAAATTATTCCCACCTGTGGTGACTACATATAATACTGTTTAGTTATTATTTCACAAAGCTAACCAAGTTCTAGTTGCATTATTCTCATCTTTGTAACATGAACTTTTTATTCAGTATACAGGGTTCCTATCATACCTAAGACTAAGTTCATGTTACAAAGATGAGAAGACTGCAACTGGAACAACAATTAAACAGTATCACATGTAGTCACCATGGTTGGGAATAATCTCTAGGACATGGAGTGGAAATGCAGGGTGCTGTTAGAGAAAGCTTGTCCATGTAATTTCCCTACATTAGCGCGCCTTTAGTGGGGGGGAATCTATCCCTCTAATGTTGGCATTTGGGTTCCATATATATGGTTCCACGGTTTTTGACAAGTGGGGGGGGCTTGAAAAATACTTGAAAACTGCCGAAAATGTGGTTGATCCTTGAAAAATCCTTGCATTTTTTAAAAAAATATTTTTTCAAGTTTTGGCAAGAGGAGAAAAAAAAGGTGTTTCTCCTTAATTCCCGAACAAAGCCAGTAGTGCTTCGGACCTGCCGCCTTCCTCCCCCGCCCACTGAACATGGCGAATACAAGGGATGCAAAAAGGATAGCTTTACTGTCAGTGGGCCAAGTTCAGCAACATAATTAAACACTCTAGTTTTTCAATATTATGCTTATAATGTCTTGCATTTTTAATTTTTATGTACATTGCGATTGACAATGTGAGGTCCTTGAAAAGTCCTTGAATTTCATCAGGACAAAAGAGTGGGAACCATGATATCCCCCTTCAATTTCAAACGAACTGCTGTTTAAAGGTGTATTGTACCCCCCCATATTTTCATGCCGTCCGCACCGATGGTTCCTAGGAAATGAAAGTCCAGATGCGGCCAATAACTTTTGAACCAAGACAGATATTGCAACGAAAGTTAGGTATTGGTATAGTAAAATAACTGTTCCCTATCAGATGAGATGAACAGTAGTGCCCCTGGTGGCGAATCGAGGAAATTAAAAAAAATTATTTCAGAAAATAGTAAAGGCAGCGGAATATTTTCAATTAGAAAGTTGTAGAGCATCCTTCAGTTAGTAAGAAAAGACATATGGCTCACATGCAATATGTACACATACTGCCACAAAGTGAGGTATTCTAAAAGTTTCAATGCATAGCTTACAGTTAATTCCTTCTAGTGCTTTAGAGGTTGATTTGAAGAGAAGAAACCATGATCTCTTTCTTCTGTAAGACCTTCAACTCGATTTTTAAAACGTCAGAAAGCATTACCTGATGGTAATGCATTAAAATTTCCGCAACACCTTACTTTGTGGCAGTACGTGTACATAGTGCATGTGAGCCGTATGTCTTTTCTTACTAACTGTAGGATGCTCTACAACTTTCTAATTGAAAATATTTTCCTGTCTTTATTATTTTTCGAAATAAAATTTTTAACTTCCTCAATTCGCCATCAGGAGCGCTGCTGTTCATCTCATCTGATAGTGCATAGTCATTTTACTATACCAATATCTAACTTTCTTTGCAATATCTGTCTTGGTTCAAAAGTTATTGGCCGCATTCGGTCTTTCCTAGGAACCCTGTATGTGTAATTTCAATATCTTTCATCTTTCTTTGTGTTGTCCTTTTAATAACCAGCAGCATAGGGTGTAGATAGGTTTATAGTATGTCTTAATATCTATCCCTCGGGAGACTTCATGATTATTGTTCAGAAGCAGCTGCCACATATGGTGAAATCATCAATCTCTTCCTTGTTGTATCAGCTAAATCTCATCCCTGTTCCACCATACACATACACTAGCATCACACTGGTTTTGAGTGATGAAAATTATTGCACTGATGTCATTTGTTGTTTTGGTTCAATGATTGAAGGTTGTTCATTGTAAAATAGTTCACCAGGTTCTTGTGAAGAGTGATTGCAGTTTTATGTGATTGAATTCCAATAACATTAAAAGCGTTGCTGTTCAATGGTCATCTTAAGCTGGTGATCCCATCTTACAAGAATTAATTGCATATACTTCATACTTTCTTATTTACAGTTTATTTTATTGTTGGAAATTTTAATATACAATGTACAAAAGAGTAAATAAAGATCTATATGTAGGCTGCGTTCAGCTCCCAGTACACTTGGCTGTGTACACGCTTTTCGTAGTTCAGAGGTCATAAGGTATCGAAATCTGTTGAAATGGTTTTACTACATCAGAAATCAAGTTTGTGAGATATGCATTCTCAGGAATTATATATGACCTTTGAGTTCACAGGTCCGGTTGTAATTCCCAATTAGGCTTAATTGTGCATGAGGTTCAGAGGTCACCGGTTAGGCTTGCATGTTTGTTTTGCCATCTTGGACTGTGCAAATATAAAATGAGAAAACAAGCGTAAATGAAACCTTTAATAATAAATGGATTATATATCTTAAATTGCTATACAGGTAAAATACACTTGCAGCTGTGTCGCAGCTCTTTTGTTTTGGCATTTTTATATACTGTACAGACTGTGTACATGTAAGTAAAACTTAAAACTCGGGTATTTGATTAGCTGTCATAGGGTCCTTTTTATTAGAGGCCACTTCATTTAAGTTATAGCCACTTTCTCGTGGCCACAAAACATTTAAATACTGCAACCTTAGAAGGGTTCGTTTGATCAACATTTTTTCTTAAGAATAATAAGTAGTTTGCGGATTTAGAATGTAACCTCCGTGCAGACTCAAAATAGAATTGCATTGAGAAAGTGATGGTGATTGAAGTCGTATTTTTAATCGTCATTCCCCCTATATTTAGTCGCCCTGGGGCCCAGTGGCGACCATGAATTTTATCCTTTACATGTAAGATGGTGCATTTTACGGTGGAGATGACTGATGTAGAGTTGTCAATGGGAATACGAGCTACTATACGGTTGTTTGTTCAGTATTTACTGACTGTTCTGAAAGTTTATTATTAGTTATGCTGATGGCTTTGACAAATCCAGTTGCCATTGGCAAATAGGAAGTCTATTTCCTACTAGGTTTCCAGGTGTTCTTACTAGGGCAAAGAACACCTAAGGGCAGGAATGTACCGTTCTTTTCTTGGGAGTACTGTGCATTACGATTTGTCGAGCCAGCCCTGTGGTGGCACAGTGTGGTAACACGTTCACTTAGTGTGCCGTTAACCCAGGTCTGACTTTCTGCAGTGCAAAGAATGCTTACTCAGAGATCTCATCAAGATTGCATTGCTCACTATAGTCCAGGGTGTGGTTCCCTAGGCCGTAAGAGGTTTGGATTCCTCGGAAAACATTAGGTCTCAGCGCGGCATGACCACTGTAGTCCTTGAGTCATACAACCACAAACAAAGGAGATTTGTCGAGCCTGTGTTACGTTGTAGGTTTGTTTCAGCATTTCCTATCCTCCATTACAAGTTTAGATGGAAAATGTTTTGAATCAACCTGTTCAGTGTGGTAAGGTACTGTTTAATGAATTGTTTGTTTTTTAGGCCAGCTGTTTGCAATCGGACGGCTGTAGGCAAGTCGGCGTTGGAGCCATGATGACGAACTTTACAAAACCAACATCTGAGAAACCTTCCTTGTTAACTCATAACGAAGTATGTATTGGTGTAAATTTTAAGTTTTAATTGACAAAATCTGGATGTAAAGAAACCAATATCAAATCGTTTTCCATTAAATGCAGCCAATTTCAACAACATTCTATTTTTAGGTGGAAACTTTTTTTCATGAATTTGGTCATGTGATGCATTTTATCTGTGCACAAGCAAATTATCATCGTTTTAGGTAGGATTTTGTGCTTTATTGTTCATTCACAGAGTTGTTTGACCTCTTGTGCTAATATTAATTTATTATTAATAATAAATTTTAATTTTGTCTTCGTTTTATAGTGGTACATATGTCGAGATTGACTTTGTTGAGGCTCCGTCACAGATGCTCGAAAACTGGTGTTGGGTTCCACAGACTCTCCGAATGATGTCCTCCCACTACGCTGACCATAGTCCGTTACCGCAGGACATGATTGATGCTTTGATTAAGTCTCGCTTGGCCAATGCCGGTTACACCAATTTGCGGCAACTCGTTCTTGGAATGTTTGATCAACAGATTCACACTTGTGAAAAGGTAAGTTTCCATCGCTCGTGTGAACGTGACATTTGATGTATTTGGTTATCTCTAGTATGTTACTCTGGGTTTTCGTTTCAATTGAAATTGTAATCTTGAAGATTAGGGGGAAAAATGAGATTTTTTGGTCAGACCTAGAAAAGTCAGAGGAAAACCTTAACTTCTATTTTAAATAGCTAAGTTTTCCACAAATATGGAGCTATTTCCCCCCACCATAACTGAAGTTCAGTTTGGAGTTTTGTTTATGATTAGTTAGCAGGAATGTGGGTAGATGATCCAGTGTCCGTGGCAGAACTTTCCAGATTGCACCCCTCGTCACAAACACATTTTCCCCTCGCGAGTTATTTCGGCTGATTTTATTCCCCTCCTCGCATGGGCCTCTGGCGTGGGCTCTCCTCACCGCCTCCTAGCTACTGCCCTGTTAGCCAGGGAAGTTTTTTCTCCAGTTGAACCCTGTGGCTGTAATAGTGCTGCCCCTTTTATCTCCTCGCTTATCTGCGATCTGTTATTGGTGCCACACAACTTCTCGGTTTGGTTGTCTGTAGCATGGTACCAGAATTCGAATTATTTATATCACATTACTGTGATTGGGCCATATTTCTTCTGCTTGATTGTCCACGCTACGTTGATCTGGTGGTGTTGCAGTTTGGTTTTCCCATGACAGGGCTAACTGAGTTTGATACGATGGTACCTCCCAATAAGGGACACCCACAGGACCCTTTTGTCCCTTCGAAGTACGTGTGTTGATACAGTGTAAGAAATTTGCTTTAATAAGAAATGTAATTAACATAGATTGTTAAATACTGTAATGATAAGTTAACGTGATAGCATTTTAAATGCAATGTACTTTAATTTAAAAGTAATAAAAAAAAAGAAAATACTCAATGGAAAAATTTAAATTTAAAAAAAAAATTTATAAATTTATAAAATGGTTAATAAAGTTCGGTACTCACAGAAATTTATTTGAAATAATCTATTACATGAATTTGTTGGGAAGAATTTACTTCACATGATGTTTTTAAAGCCTCCGGGTGGTGGTGGTGTTTTTTGGTGGGGGAGGGGGCCCTTCCCAATTACAAGTAGTATCTCAAGGTTACAACAAAGTAATACACTGGGATATTCTATGGAACTTTTGCTGCTAGAACACTTATCTCTTTTTAAACATGGAGTTCTGTTGGGCAAGGTACTATAAAACAATCCAATTTCATCTGCATTGTAGATGGTTTCAGCTTCATATACATGATAAATTTCATTCAACCTTTCTGTCCAGTCTTTTACACGTTGCAAGTCTACTGATTTTTCTTCACAAATGGTTTTAAAAGTAACGTTATGTCATAGTTTAAACTTTTCCAACCCAATCATTTGATGTTTTGAAGTTCTAAAATCCTAAATTTGCCGCAACTTCTTTTGCCTTTTCTTGCAATACTACTCCACTTATTATGCAAGAATTTTGACACCCACATATAATTAGCTGAATCTGAAAGGGGGGGTGTGGGGGGGTTAAGGAGGAAAAAGAGACGCTTTCCCCATCCTGGATTCGAACCAGGGTCCCTCCGTTTAGCCCGGAGTGTCTTGGACCGCTAGACGAATGAGGACAGGAAACAACGCTCTCTTTCTCCGTATGTAAGGATGTATGATATTATTACCCTCCGCAGGGATAACACAATTGCCAAATATGGTCAACACAGAAAAGCCTCCGGGGCGAGATTTTTGTGAGTTTTTCGTGGGGGAATTTATTATACAATAACTTTTGCCACCCATGTATAATTACATGCCAGTGCCCCTTAAATAAGATGTCCCTTAATTAGAGGTAAACACATTAAGGTCCCTATTCAAAGGAACTGGGACCACAGAACTCGCCCCCTAAATAGAGGTATCCCTTATAGAAGGTTTTACTGTATTTGCAAAATTAAATCACGTTTGTACTTCCGGACTTCAGGTGCGTTTTTATAATCATCCCTTATAATAGGCGTTGTTGTTGCCTGATTTTTTTGAAGATTGTTCTATTTTTTTTTTTTTCTTATTTTGGCATCTTTTTACATTTTTTTTAGTCAGACGTCATAAAGGTTTATGCAGATGTAACGAAGAAATTGGTAGGCCTGACTGTACCAGGGGGGACAAGTTTTCCCGCTACCTTTCAACACCTGACTATGGGATACGGAGCCGGTTATTATAGTTACATGGTACGTAAACTATTGTTTGATACTTTAGTAAGTTGTATTTGTCATAACTTACATATTTAATAAACGTAGGATTAAATTACATATTTTTAATCAGCTTAGGTTTAATGTTTTTCTTTTTTCATTACATTCCTAGATTCATGTAATCTACTTGTGTCAATGATGTAGATTTAGATACTATTCTTCTTCCCAAAATAAACATTAATTTACCATTTATGGATACATACCATGATCGCCACTTATATATTGTATATGCCATGTCACAGAGTTCCTACGAACCTGAAATTGTCAGGAATTTAAAATCGTTTTGAAAAGTTAGGGAATTTAAAAACGTTTCGAAAAGTTAGGGAAAAGCAAGATTTTTTTAGTTAAACCTGGAAAAGTCAGTAAAATCCTACCTAACTTCTGTCCTGAAATAGTCAGGGGTGCCAGGCTCACTTTGATCAGCCCCTATGACCCCTGTCCTTGGCCTTCCCCCCCCCGGCATAGGTTCTTGCTGGCACAAGCCCCTGCTGCCCCACTCTCATCGGCTCTGGAAATAGCTAAAACTTCGCACGAACGTGAAGCTATTTACCCCGAAACCAAAGTTCAATTCAAAATTCTGTTTATGATTAGTCATGGAATTTCATTTAATTGTTTGTTTTACGGCTCAAAGACTACAGTGGTCATGCTGCGCCGGGACCTACTGTTTTCCGAGGAATCCGAACCTCTTAAGGCCTAGGGAACCAAACCCCGGACTACAGTGAGCAGTGCGATCTTTATGAGATCTCTGAGTAAGCGTTCTTTGCACTGCTGGGAGTCGAACCCGGATTAGCGGCGCACTAGGAGAACACGTTACAACACTGCACCACCACAGGGCGAATTTCATTTGAAAAGTCTAAGATTTTTTTTTCTCCCGTGCAACCTGATGTTGGAATAATAACAATTGTGGAAATAATAACAAACATTGTGGAAATAATAACAATAAGTGAATGAAAATATTTGATAAAAACTGTACACATAAATTTGATTTTTCCTAATCACTGTTACACATACGTAATAATACATATTATACTACAGAAAAAAAACCGATATAGACCAGGGGTCATCAATCATCGGGCCACTTGCTGCTCGCCAACATGTTTTATGTGGTCCGTTAGCTCATGGAAAGTACGGATCGACCACCACAACGTTTTAGTTTATTAACGCTCGATCTTGCAAGTCACCTATGTTCATATCAAAGAGAATGGACCTTGCGATGATGCAGTGGCAACACATTTGTCTAGTGAACTGTTATCCCGGGTTTTACTCCTGGTGGTGCCAAAAGGAGAATGCTCACTGTAGTTCGCAGGTTAGTCTCCTGGGTTATAAGAAGTTTAGCTTTTTGGGGGGGGGGGAATTGTGGATCCCAGTACCACATGACCCTTGCTGTCCGTGTGCTGTAAAATTCATAAAATCAAAGAGAACCACTTTTTCACGAAGAACAGATGTGTTTTAACTTCCTTTATAAACCAATTTTTAATTCCTTTTGGATTAATTTTGCCGCGATTTTGTTCCAAAACATAACTGAAAGGTCCAAATGCCTAAGAAGTTTATCTTCTTGGCTAATGCGCTTGCTCTCACCTGTTACATCACATTGATGACTGTTGTTCTCGTGTCATAGTTGGAATGTACTTCTATTGCTTGGATAATGCCTTGATCACAAAGGCTGAATTCAAGCCTTTCGATGGCGCAGTGGTGATCTATTCTATCTCGCCATTATCCCGGGTTAAAATGCCAGTGGTGTGGGAGGGGGAATGCTTACCAGCTAACTGCTGTCCAGTATTGTTTCCCCCAGGCCTATAAGAGGCCCGGATTTGTCGTAAAACTATGGGTTCTGGTGCAACAGGAACCTTGCTCCACAAAACGCACAAACAAATGAGTCTTGATTACATGGAAAGAACCCCTTGTACACTGAATAAGCTGTCCATGAATCTGGAAAACGTAGAAAAGTCACGGAAATTTTAAATACAAAAGTCTAAGTCAGGGAAATTTTGAATTCATTGTCATTATAAAAAGTCCTCCTGAACTGTGCTTTTCCTACCGCATTGCGTACCTCAAATTTGGAAAAACTTATACTTTTGCACCAAGACTAATATAATTTGTATAAGATTATTAAGCCCATATATATATTTCTTACGGGGAAAATGTTCGTCAAGTATGTGACTAAAGCTTGGAAGAAAATAACTGTTTTTGTCTAAATTATCTAACCTGTAAGGGGTTTTGATCTTAGCAATCTTTTTTTTTTTTTTTTTGATATATATAGTCATTAGTGATGCACGATTGCGAAATATTTTAGTTGATTGTCTCAATTATTTGAACTTCTCGATGCATCACCTCGCCCTGTGTGATGGAACCAGTTCTCAATTCATTGGTTTGTTATTAGAAGCTCAGTAGAATTTTGTTTTCCAAGCTATACACTTCTTAAATAATGATTGCAGCGTTTTAATGAAAGCACAGTGACAATTAATTATGCAATGTTTCTGACATAAATACACAGATTCGAATCAATTCTCTGATGCCAATGGTGGACTCAGAAGTCTTTCGGGGGGAGGGGGGGGCTGCCTGATTCCTATTTTTAACCAATTGTCCGATGCTTTTCATTTTATTTTCCATGATATAATCCCGGCTCAAGGGAAGCAATTGCCTCCCCCCACCCACCCACTAGGATCTGTCAGGGCACTTTTGTAAAAGTTAAAAACTTTCACTTGTGCATGGAAAAACGTTATGGTTTAAATATTTGTTCATAAATGGCACCACACGAACACACAAAATAAACTTTAATCCAGTGAAATAAAAGTTCTACCTCAATTTGTATTATAACTTTGCCTTTTTTGTGACAAGAATAAATCATATAGCTCATGTTCTTTTTATTCTTTCAAGTACACAAGTGAATACTTAATTTTGAAAACTTCCATAAACCTTGAGTTAGGCATAATATTGCAATTTTCAGCTTTGCAAGGTTTGAAACTGGAGGTTCATTTGCCCTTTTTACAATTCTGCAGCTATGGACTTCGCACTGACTGAACAGAGTTTGAAATTCAAAAGCACATGACCTGCTCAAAAGGTCACATTAAACCATCGATCCAGCCTTAAATGACTTCTAATATTACATCAAGACATGAAATTGAATACTAGTTTTGCCAACTGAATAAAAACTCAGACATTTATACAGCCACATTTGCATTAATGTTTGTTTTGACAGTTTTAAAAATGATTTTTCATGGTGCAGTAAAAAATCATTTTGTATATGTAAAAATTTCAAGCTACCATCGAAAATGACATCTTAATGAATAAGAAATGATTATACCTCAATCCTTTTCATTGCAGTGGAGCGAAGTTTTTAGCCATGATATGTTCGCGACATGTTTTGGGAAAGATAACATACTGAATCCTGTCGTGGGAAAAAACTACAGATCGAAGATACTTCAGCCAGGAGGCACGAAAGTAAGTTTTGATACAATACAACATTAGCCGTTGTTGAGTCGTGAAAATTCGGCTGGCCCTAAAGTGATGACATGTTCACCTTTTATGCTGTTAATTTAGTTGGATTAATGGCTTAAATGACATTAATGAATTGGATTTAAGGGAAATAATTAAATTAATTTAATTAAAGAGAAAACGGCATTGACGAATTAATGAGGCTTCGACTCCCAATGGTACCCCCCTCCCCCCAAAAAATTGTTGTAGTTTGAGGGTTGGTCTCTAGGCTGTAAGAGGTTTGGGTCCATTGCGCTACTACAGTGTAAACATTATTTGCATTATTACAACTTATACCATAGGTGTAACTTGCGGATCAAATATAGTGTAAACTGGGGGGGGGCAAAGAAAATCCAAAATTGGGTGGTACGATTTTGTCTTTGTCCTAAAATAAAACACTACATTATGTAATCTGTAAAGATTTTGATCATATCGCTCTCCTTTGCTCTGTATATAGTCATACACATTTTAAATGAAATAGATGAAGCATCAGCTTTGCGATTATATAGTTAAACTTTTATAATGAACTTGAAAAGGGCCAAATGGAAATGTTGCTGTAAATATTTAATTAGTGCAAGTTTTTAGTGTAAAGAAATGCATTTTTAATAGCTTTTGTATTTGTAAATTCACTGTAATGTAGCATAAGTGTTGTATATTTAAACTTAAAGTTTCATATATCGAGTCATATTAATCAATTTTTGATTTAAATTTTTCTCACAATCAATAGTATTCTACACACCAATTAAGATGATTATTGATGCCCTACATCAGAGGTCTTCAGCTTGCGGCACGCTGGCTCATGAAAAAATATAAATTATTTCTCACAAAAGTAACTCCCCTTTCTCTCACCGAGTCTTAAATCGATGTATTTTATTCTGTTCACATTTTGTAATAAATATTTTAAAATGCTAGAGAACTAAAGTAATACGCGGTCCTCCCTCAATTGTGTTTTACTTTAGTTTTCCAACGTATAATGTGCATTAGGAATAGTTCTATTGATTTGCAGCACATCAATGATTTAAAAGAAATTCGACCTAGGACTCATTAAATTCTTTTCTAAATATTCTGATAAGAACATCTTCCCAAGCATCCTACTGCATTCTCTGAAACTGATCTTTCTATTCGGGATTAATCTGGACAGTCCTATTTTTAGTGCTGTCTGGGGGCAATGTCCAGGGTTGTATAAACGTTCCGGGTTTTGAGAATTTTGTGACCGAAAATGACTTTTTTTTTTTAAAAAAAATCCATATGGGTTTAAAACTACATTTTTTAAATTTATTTCCCAGCACAGGAACATATCCACTGGACCACCGTAGTTTCAGCGTATAGTATAACGTCAAAGTTGAGGGAGGTGTGTCGTAACTTTTCACGTAGTCATTTAGCAACATGGGCAACATGTTCGTTATTCTGGTGTGGTGCAAACCGTGTGAGGTAACTGGTCTACATGTTTTTGATCATTGTTTTCGTTTTTTGTCCCATCTATTCATTCTTTATCTATTTACACGTGCAATGATGGTCAAAACCAAAAGAAAATGTCATATAACGTTAACTTGCAGTAGGAATACAAATTTTTGAAACTGTGTAACGATGGTGACAATGAATGCAGTGTACACTTTGCAATGGAGCATTTTCTATTGCATATAAAGGAAAGGGTGACACTAAAGACCACATGAGAACAGGTAAACATCGGAATGCTGTTAATGCTATTGCTTCAGCAAACACAAGAGATTTTTTCGAAACCAAAGATGTGAATGACAGTGTGCTGTGAAAGAATCTACATTTCCATATCACAGTGCTAGGCACGAACTGAGTTTCAACACATCAGACTGCGCATCTAAAGTGCTTAAAAAATGTATGGCACATTTTTCATTTGCTAGAACCAAAACCGAGGCAATTATTGTTAATGTTATTTCGCCATTTATATTTGATAATGTGTTGCTTTCTTTAGAAAACTTTAATTATGTTACAGTATCATTGGATAGTTCCAAGGAATTGCTGTGCACGTTAAAAAAAAAAAATAATAATAATGGCGTTTGGGAGAAAAAAATTCTTCTCAAGTGTAGACAATTTTTATAATTGTTGTATCCAATAGAGTTGTGCAGAAACAGTTTTGATAAAGTTAGTAAGTTTAAGTGGACAAATTTACAAACTGAAATTGCCTGGTCCAATTTAGAAAAAAGCACACACGTTATTAATGCAATTATAAAAGATTCCATAAATATTGATGACCTGTTCGATGAACGTACATTAGGGTGGGTCGAAAATAAAATTTTTTCGAAATGAGAAACTAGCCCCTTCAAAAATTGTGGTTTGGCATGATAAACAAAGTGGTAAAATTTGAAAAATATGTCTGAATACATTATGGTTCCCAAAAAGGTCCAAAGTTTCGGTATTTTTGACAAAAAGTTCGAAAAACGTGATGAAATCCAGAGCTGTATTTTAACAAACAATAACCATGTCAGTTGATGTTTCATCGAATCTTGGATTATAGATAGAAGCATATCGATGCATAAAATCTACTTCCAAAATAAATTAAAGGGTCAGTAAAGTGGCCGAATTTGGACAATTTTGCTATTTTTTTTAATTTCACGATAATCCGGTTAATGTAATAGGAATAGTCGCAGTAAAGTGGGATGATGGTTTATTCGAGTATAATTTCATGATTTATTATTTTCCAATGTTAAAAAAAATCACTCATTGTCCTCTATGACGTAGGAAGGCACCTTGGATTGCCAAAAGAACTTGGCAGTTATCGACAAGAACAAAATGTGACGAGAGCGACTTAAAAGCCTTGTTTCAGCTCAAGAAAAAGACCATTCGCATAACCACAAAGTAATAGCTCTTTATTTCGATGATAGGAGAGATGAAACATTAATTACACACGACTGAAGATGGGAAATAACATCGTGAAAAGGAATAGGAAAAAAACATTTCTATTGTCGAAGAGCCAGGATCGTCATTACTTGGACATGTAATTCCAAAAGAGCAAGAGACATACGGGACTTCCTTGGGGAAAAAATATTGATGGTTCAAATCTTACATTTATTAATAACGATGGTGAAGCAAACAATGGCGGAGTGATTCAGTTAATTGAACAAAAGTTGCAAAGACCAGTACATTGGATAATATGCCAGCTACCTGCCAATGAACTACCTCTTCACCGCCACCTCATAGAAACTTTGGACGGAAATACTTCAGGGCCCTCCAAATTTTCCAGACAAATTGGGAAAATTTTTCTGGCATACGAACAGCTACCAGTTGTATAATTTGAACCCATTAATGGCATCTTTCCAAAGGTAGGCATATCAAATCTGAGCACAGACCAGCTTTATACGTTCCAAATTTGTCAAGCCGTGTCCAGTGGAGAACGTTCTCAGTCTCAATAACAGGTCTCCCGGGAAGTTGGCGCATTTCCGCTGGATAACATTTTCTGAGTACTTCGTTTATACATTGCAACATTGAACCCAACGGCACAACTAGTAAAGCTTGCCATTTTTATAATGAAAGTCTATGCTCCGTCATGGTTTGCAATTAAACATAATCACAAATGTAAGGATGGACCAAAAAATCTACAGCGAAGTCTAAGGTTTTCTCAACACTTGGAGGATGATCTCAAAAAAGTTATTCACAAGAGTTTTCAGAACGCTTACTTCGCACATCCCGAAAACCTTCTTGCAGCAATATTATGTGACGAGAGTGTTCACGTTCGCGAGCTTGCTGTCAGACATATTCTTCAAACCAAAAAATCTGCAACCTATGCAAACAACATCAGGAAAATCATAATCCCAAGTCTTGAGTCTGACGATTACGTAAATCTGATCAACTGGTATGACTGCACTGAGTCTGAGCCTCCATTTACACTCAACTGGACTGATGAAGAACTCGAGGAACTTGTAAAGGGTGATGAATATCGCAACATTCCGCCTTCTGAAATACCCTGTCATTCCCAGGCAGTTGAAAGAACTGTAAAGTTGATGACTGGGGCCTCAGTCACCGTCACTGTGCCCGAGCTCAGGAGTCTGGCTTTATTAGCGCTAGGCTCCTGAACCACAAAATGATGATAAACTTTAGGTCCAAGTCAGACTTCAGGGTGGAGTATTTTCTTCAAACTCGTGGTCTAATCGTTGGGGTGAGGAGGCACGGGTGGGTCTCAAAATGCAGTCACCTACTTATGGTGAGTCCTGGGTAGTTTATGACTAGCGAAAAACTGCAGTAAATTAAGTCGATTATTTTCGACATTCGAGTCAAACAAGAAAATTGTCCAAATTTGGCCACTTTGCTGACCCTTTGAAAACACTCGTAGGATTACGTCAAAAATGAGACCTGATATTGACAGGATTATTGAAAATAAGCAGTGACAAAAATCTCACTAAAAGGTTTGATTTCGCTTTACATATTCATAACTAAAAGTATTGTAAATGTTTTTTTGCGTCCATACATATTTTACATTAAAACACACGTAGTCCCTGAGGCTGATCCACAAAAAAAATTCGGATGGGCACTCAAAATGAGTATGGAGACCTAAGAAAAACTACAATGAAGATGGATTGGGGTGTGTGTGTGTGTGGGGGGGGGACACCATATCCTGTGCCCCTCTGGATCTGCATTTGTTCGGTTCTGATATTACTGGTACTATGGCACGGCCCCGTGAGCCAACAAGAATAAGCAAAATTGACCCTTGGACTGAAAAAGGTTGAAGGCCCTACCCTACACCACCTTAAAACTTTTACATGTTCATAAAATGCAATCAGTCCGATTGGCATGAATTTTATAGTTCAATTCCAAGCTAAATGTTCATGCAATGCCACTAATACATGTGTCTGTGTAAACATATATAAAATCTGCATGTTGTTTCAATTTTGCAGGATGCAATGGATATGCTGAAAGACTTCTTGGGCAGAGAACCAAATCAAAATGCTTTCCTCGCCAGCAAAGGAATTTCTCTTTGAACATGGCTAAAACAAATTTTCGGCAGCAATATTGCATTCACAGAAATCACTCTTAATTTTCACATAGAAACTTTCAGTCACGAATAAGACCTTTGTATTTTTATTAATAAAAGATCTTGATTTTCATGTGTGTGTAGCCTTTATTTTTCCGAATTGGTTTGCAAATTGTGTTCTCTCATTGCATCAAGGTAGTTTATTTTGACATTGGGCATTAAGACTGTCTTGGTTATAAATTATTGGTTTTTACTTTAATCTTTGCATCTGATAAAAGGATTTTTCCTTCAAAAATGAGTTCCCCAAATTCGTTGTGGAGACATTTTCGAGAATTAACGTTCATCTTTTTTTTAATTATTTTATTTATTGATAAGAAGTGGTAAAAAGATCTGTCATCAGAAAAGAGTTCTTCCTAATTCCAAATCGTAGAAATATTTTCAAAAAATTTTATTGCATTTTCACATGAATTTTTAGTTCATACTCGAGTCTTCCTTTAACTCACGTGAGTTACAAAAAAATATTTCTTAGCCTTAAAAGCCAGGTAAAGGTTCTAATTTGAACTAATAATTCCTGGATGCAATGAAAATTAAGGCTTGTGAATAACCCCTCCAGGACAACTGTTTACTTAGGGAAAACTCCCTTTTGGTGAACGTAAATAAAACAAGATAACCATTCATAGTCTCCCTCAATAGCTTAATCAGAGCATTGGAACAGAAACCAAAAGGGGTCACTGGTTCAAATACAGCCCGAGGCAACTTCACATATTTTTCTTCCCAGACTCATAAATCAAAGCTTGGTCCTAATTTGAGCCAAAAAATCATTAATGCTGCAAAAACTAATTTGTAACAAACATTTATTTCGACACTTGCTTAAGGTTTAAAAATATGACTTTTGGGAGCCATCTACTCCCTTTAAGTGAAAGGCAGAATTCTGTCTTCACTTGACAAAGAAGATTCGTTATAGAACCTTCTTTGTCAAGTGATCAAAGAGGTTCGGATTCCTCGGAAAATAGTAGGTCCCGGCGCAGCATGACCACTGTAGTCTTTGAGCCGTAAAACCAAAAAGAAAAAAAAACATATTTATTTATGTATTTTTATTAGTAAAAATACTTCGCTTACAATCGGATTTTGTTCATAAACTTACTTTAATAAAATTCATATTTATGTAATTAAGTTAATTGCATGCTTATTGCCAGTGATAATTTCTACTCGAATTTTAATTGTTGATTATTAAAAAGTAGAAAAAGCTTTGGTGTAGCCATCCAGCCGACGACATCTATTCTTCTACTGTTGAAGTAATTCCACCTCATTGTACCCCATACTGTCAACCTCGTGATGTGTACTTCTGCCGTCAAGTAAAAAATTTCATTAAAAGGTTACAAAATTGTGTTGAAAGCTTACAAAAAAATAGTCATTTAAACACGAGAGCAGATAGATGCTTTGAAGACCCATTCACTTATTGACAATCAACTTTCGGCGCCAACTTTCAAGAATATGTTACAGTACTCTTGGTTTGTGCCCTGCGGTGGCGCAGTGTGGTAACGCGTTCTCCTAGTGCGCCGCTAATCCGGGTTCGACTCCCAGCAGTGCAAAAAGAACGCTTACTCAGAGATCTCATAAAGATCGCACTGCTCACTGTAGTCCGGGGTTTGGTTCCCTAGGCCTTAAGAGGTTCGGATTCCTCGGAAAACAGTAGGTCCCGGCGCAGCATGACCACTGTAGTCTTTGAGCCGTAAAATAAAAAAAACTATTGGTTTGTTGCAAAGTTTGTAGCTATTCCTCCACACGCTCATTGCGTTTCGCGCCAGAATTCCGTTCTCACAGACATCTGGCAATGTGTCACACCCAACCAATTTCTTAGAATTTCCACCAAAAACGAAGGATACAGGCATTATCCAACTTCGAACCCTCTCCCATATATTTTCATTTAATGGGCAAAAAGTGTCAAGAAAGACAGCTAAAATTAACATAACTCACAGCAAGTTCTCCCCTCTGTGGGGTCAAACTGACCAATAGGGACAAACATAAACTATTGCATCAGTATTCAATTATCCAATCATGGTCCTAGAAATTCATTCGAAGTAAAGTTCCGGACCGATCAACACTCTCTTGTTCCTTAACTTTCGGCGTGAAAGGACGGTCGCTATTAGCCTTAATAACGATCCTCAATATGTAACTTACGCAACCTAACGAACGCCCGGCATCATGCCGTGGCCCGTGTTCGCTCTTCAACCTCCAAATAAATATTACGTTTAATGTACATCCTCTCTCTCTCTCTCTCGTCTACCTGCATTCGAAGCCATGTAAAATACCTGCTAAGATAACAGCCAAACTATGCCACATGACGTACGCCACTCGGCACCTGGTCAGTCAACCGCACACACACACCACGACACAGCAGTTGGCGACCCATACATACGCCGCGGCAAGTTAACAAAAGAAAGGAACATTTGCAAATATAAATGGTATTTGTTTTCCAGATGATATTAGACAAAGAAAATCAGTTGTTCGAACAATTCATTTATAAAATGCTCACGTTGTAGAATTTTTTTATGTTTTTATTGTTTTTATGATAATTATCATCCAAAACTGTGTACCAGTATACAATTCCGACACCTCCGATAGTGATACACAAAAAATATGTTCACGTCAGTCAGTTTTAAAATAAAATTGATTGCATTTTATAAAATAAAATGTTTCTATATAAATAAAATGCACATAAAATGTTTATATGTTATAAAATAAAATGATGTTTATATGTTATAAAATAAAAGATTACATACTAAAAATACATTTGTCAATAGATAAATATATTTAAAAAAATATTATGCATAACAGATACTAATAGTGGAAGACTGCAAAGGCTAATAATGACAAAATAAGACGAATTAACTCGGTTTTCTTTTTTATTTAATGGAATTGTTAAACGTTTTCAGAATTTTTTTTTCAATTCTTAAATAAAACAAAACTGCATTATTGGTATAATTTCATCCCTTCACAGGTTGACAATGAGTACGCAAATTTTATAAAAGTTATATTCACATAAAAACTTACAGCTAACTCCTAAACTTTTTGTACCTTTACAACTCTTCAATTAAATATTAAAATTCGTGTAAAAATTATAACTGCGAAAAATAGTATCACAGAATTAAATATGTAAATATGAATTTTATTAAAGTAAGTTTATGAGCAAAATTCGATTGTAAGCAAAGTATTTTTACTAATAAAAATATATAAATAAATATGTAAAAAGGATACATAAAAAAAAAAAGTGATCGATTTCCCCGGGCATCGAACACGAAAACACGGCGCGAAAAGCCGACAACTTACCGCCCAAGTTACCGATTGGCCTGCAGAGGGCGTTGTGTTTTAAGCTCATATATAGTATGCAAAATCTTTAAAAATTCATATCTCCGAAAATAAGCCGAATTGTCATGAATGCCGAGACGCGTATTTCCTTATTTTGACTTTACTTTCATCAAGAAAATTTTCATCAAAATCGGTGGGACACTCACTGTGGGTTGCCCTTGTCAGATTAACTAGCTAAAGACGAGACATTTGCATTTTCCAAGACCCTACTACGATCTATCTTAACAATGATCTAATGATGATCTAATCTCACGATGTCTATCTTAATAGACAGGTGAGCTAACTCCCCCATTCAGTTATGACAAAGAATCGGTGCAGCAGTGGTTCACTAAATGTGATGTTTATATTTGTACCGATAGATGGCACTAACAACTGCGGGCCTAAGAAACGAAACTTTTTGGTTATATTCGCCTGTTTAAATTGCTTGCTATTTGTTATAATTTATTTTTTTCGGATGTTTCCTCATTTTTTAAGCTTATGTTTGTTTTTTATTTATGAATTGTGTTTAAAAAAATGGGAGGAATATGTTTCGTTCCGAATCGCACTTCAGATTACAAACCGGATGATCAATCTGTGTCTTTATTTAAAGCTTCCAAAGACGAAAAAATAATTGAAAAATGTAGGAAGTCAATCGCTCGTAAAGATCGTATACTTACGCAAAAAGAGTATGTGTGTGAGAAACACTTTTTGAAAGATGCAGTGATAAAAAAATAGACTATTTATTTTTGTTCGTTTCATAAATTTTTTTACAATTTTGAATTGAACTTTGTATATGTTAGTTTTAGAAAGATTTCATTATTCTCTTTGCTTATAAAAAATTTGTTAGTCCCATTTTTTGGCAGTTTTAATAATTGTAATAATCTCAAGCTAGGCAATAGTTGTATAATATATAAATTAAATTATTAAATTTATTTTTCATCTATATATACATTACAGCACTATAATATTTATTCAGAGACGGTTTAGGTCATATGTCGCCCGGTATGAGTTCAAAATTTGGCGCGCTCCCTCCTGCCATGGGTGCCCATACGATTAATCTTAGGGGGGCTAAAAAAAAAATTACCTCTCTCTATGTACAAGACACTAAAATACTCCAAAACTATTCGAACCTGCTTGACAAGTAGTAATGAACTAAAAAGTAACTTATTTTAAAATGTAAAAGGTCTATCAAAAACTTACATAATTTTTTGTCTATTCTGTTTATTATATTTTTTATAAAGCTGCAAAAACATAAATAAATGTCTTAAACTGACTAATGTATGTCAATCCTATCATCGCGTCAAAACAACAAACACAGCTTGTGGGCGCCTAAATCCACGCATGCGTACACACCCCTCTCTCGCTACTAAAAGCATTACTGTTTCATTGGTTCATAATAAGATGTGTTGAAACTGCCACCTAAAATTCGTTATTGTACTTTGAACGTAATTGCATAGCAAAATCGGGAAAATCAAATTTCCCCCTGTCCCCACCTTATGGGTGCCCATGCCTCCTGCTAAGTATTAATTATTTCAATAATAATTCCTTTTGTGGAATATCACCAATGAGTGAAATATTATCAGTGTTCAGTATATTACAATACTCAGTAACGTATCTAAGGGGAGGGCGCCACAATTCGGAGGGCGGCAATTAGCCTTTAAAAAACAAAATTTATTTGTTTTGTTACCCCATTTGTTAGGGGGCGGAAATCACAGTCACTCGCTCCGGGCGGCAAAATATCTAGCTACACCACTGATAATACTTTGGTATTTCACTAATCTTTAATAAATTTGTTTTATTTATCATTTTAAGGAATTTTTTTTTAAGAACTGTATCAAATTTCAGTCGTTTATAAAAAGATTTTCAAATTCCACATGTATATTAAATTTTGCTACAGAGCACATGTAAACTATTTTATTCAATATTTAATAGTTGAGTTTAGATTCTAAAATGAGAATAATGCTCGCGGAGCTGAAATATTCCGTAATTATGATATAATAAGCCACGGTGCATATTATCTTTTATCGTGGAATAGGCTTACAGTCGCGAACGCCACTAGTGGGAGATGACATTTAGGAGTCCGATGATTTCTCGGAGTTGGCTCACAGAGTTGTAAAAATGTGAGTGAATTATGCAAGGAGGGTAATGGGAAGGGAGCGGGCGCACGGCCCTAGCGACGAAGTCCGAATTACGAGGGAGGGCGGAGTAGAGTTGTAAAAAACCCCGGGAATTAGACACAATCGACCAATAAGAAACCTGCGGACGGGATTACCTCCTTTATTCTAGCTATCTTGGTTTCTATGTTCAAAGTTTCCAATGTGCCCAAAATTCCCGGGTTTTTACAACTCTAGCCCATCTGCCTATCTTGCATTATGGACCCTACCTAGACAAACCGAAGAATTCTCTTTTATAAACTAGTTTTAAATGCTCGCAAACAACCATACTATACTGGCGGCAAAGCTACTCGTTTCACGCCCGTGCAGCGAGTAGTCATTTGCAAATTAGCGAAAAATGAGATCGCCCTCAACACTACTCAGCTATTTATCGCGTAATTGGAATGCAGAAAAATGCAGAATTGCCAAAATTCCATGCGCCAAATTTCCCACCAAGCGAACGAACTCTTATAAGTGTCAATTAGTTGAATGCGTCATCGCTGGCTATAATCAATCTTTTTCCTAAATTTAATAAATGCCAAATATTAATTTCCCAAAATGCCTATGTTTATATATTTCAGCATTATTTTAACGTTTTATGTACAAAATGCTTCTATTAACTATGTTAAAGTAAGAAAGGGAGAACTATATCGCACTGACGGAATCACACTGCTCTGCGCTTTGCCAGTGCACCAGACAGCTTTGCCGCGAGTATAGAAATATTGTCTGTCACGTTGAATTCGATGAGCACAAACAAATATTAATCCTTTTTTAAAGCTCAATAAAGAGTATGAGGGGTAAATTTTTATATATACATTTTATATAAACGGAAAAAGAATAGTAAAAAAACTTTTTAATTGAGATAACGGAACAGAAATTTTATGCATATATACCTACGCGGATGTCCCCTATGAAATACGCACGAAATTATTAGGGGCTCGATGAACCAACAACATCATTATTGGGGTTTTAAAAAGTGTCTGGAACTCATTAAAATCGGTGCCTACGTAACAGAAGGATAATTAAAGGGAAACTTTAGGGAAATAATATAAGAATGTTGTTAAGAATGTTGTTTTCAGCTTGTGTTTTTTATGGCATCACTTCGTTGCGTCGCGTCGTTCCGTTTCATATAAAGCTCTCAGTTGTTGTTCTGCTACGGCGAAGGTAGGATTGTAGTGTTGTGTCGGTGTTTAGTACGGGAGCGTAGGCAGATTTATCTTTGTTTTTGAGAACGTTTTCTTTCGTAGAATGTCTGCTCCTGAGTTACCTCTCGACGGTCCCACTCCCAGACTCTGCCATCTGGTCAAGTGGTCGGATTTTGACGGGTATGGGTTCAACCTCCACGCCGAGAAGTCCCGTAGTGGACAGTTCATCGGTAAGGTCGACGATGATTCCCCAGCTCAGCATGCGGGACTCCAAGAGGGTGATCGCATTGTCGAAGTTAATGGCGTTAACATAGCGAACGAAAACCACAGGCAGGTTGTTGAGAGGATTAAATCCATTCCGAATGAAACGAAGCTGCTTGTTGTGGATGAAGAGGCGGACAAGTGGTATAAGGAGCATAAATTAGTTGTTAAGAGCACCCAGAGCAACGTCCGATACAGGAAAACCCCCGTACCGCGACCCCCTGCGGATGGCGGTCCAGAACCTCCAAACTATGAGAATATAGCGCCTATATCTCCCCCTCACAATGGTGTAGCCAAGGCTAACAGCAATGCCAGTATTGGGAATGGAATGAAAGCCAAAGGCACCAAGTCCTCTTCGTCTTCGACTTCAGAATCTCCCAAGGTAAGCATTTTCTGACTTCTTGGAAAAATGTATTAAATTTTAAAGAATGAATATTATTAATAAAACAAGGTAAAATTTCACTTGTGGATCTTTATCATTTACCTTGAAGGCCACTTGACTATGTTGTGGCCAGTGCACATGGTCTTTTATAAGGTCTTACGTAAGGTCTTTCTTAAGATTACTGGTCTTTACGGTGGTTATTTGTGCTGGCTTCGGTCCCTGTCAGTCCATAGAACTCGAATTCTATTGTATTTCAAGCATCGAAATTTTGAGCTGCTTGTATATCGAGTTGTGCGTTGCTTGTATGATAACATTGTGTATTAGGTGATACTTTATTCCAATCTCTCCTTTCAATGTGTGATTGGTTGATTTGACAGATTGTGATTCAGAGGTCATTTTAAACCGACACTTCCGTCTCAGGTTACTTGGTCATGTGTTTTAAATTCGTGGAACAAAAAATATAAATTTTAGTGTAAAATCAATAAATGCTAATGCATTTGTCGACCATGTGGGAAAATCTGAGTGTAATTCCAGATGGGATACAGCATTTGATATTTCTTTCTTCTATGCATTGAGGGTCCAGAGTTCTTAGAAACTGTTTCTTTCAATGATAGCAGCATGCAGCTTCGCATTTCATCTCAGCTCATTTTTAACTCAAGTAAAG
Source organism: Dysdera silvatica (assembly GCA_006491805.2). NCBI lineage: Eukaryota > Metazoa > Arthropoda > Arachnida > Araneae > Dysderidae > Dysdera > Dysdera silvatica. The sequence continues at coordinate 9,839,967 of QLNU02003225.1, read as the reverse complement.
GAACAACGGAGCAGACTCTTTCGAAATTTAACTACAATTGGTCTATTTGAAAATGTAAAACAAAATACAGCAATCTTGATTTTTCTCCCCGTAATTCTTATAATTCAAGTGGTGTCATTCTAGACAAAGCCTTTGGGAAAAAATATGGATCTGTAAGAATATATCTCGGGAGGGGAAGTGTATTTACTGGGCAGTTAGATTTCCGTAGTGTTATGTCAGATTCTAATAATCAGCTACGGTTTTTCGGTGATTGCTATTAGTTTCAGTATTTTTCATTACTTTTTTTAAATTTCCGTTGACTTCAGTATTTTTCAAGTTTTGTTAAGCGCTTTTTTTCTACTTCATGCATACAAACTCTTTTTACCAGGGTCGTACGAGGAAAAAGCTTTCGGGTTGATCTCCCTGCTCATATGTAAATATTATTATTAGATGTAAAATGAAATTCGATGTGTAAGAAAATTTCCTTTCCATCAAAACCTTGTCTTTTTCATCAAAAACGTTTGTTTTTTAAAGCTGGTGTATGGGTTTGCTTGTCGCAGTGGAAATTACCAGTGCCACAAAAATTGTTTCGTGCTATGGTCGTGGATTTGATGAGATGCGTGTTTTTAAAGGTCATGTTCATTTGGCAGTCTCGTTGTAGATCAGTGGTTTCCAATTTCAAAGTTGGCGCAGTATAGCCCAGATGCTCTTGCGCCATAAAAAATCCAAACAAACGAAACCAATTTGTAAGGTGTGAATGTTAAGTGAGACCTAGATAAGTGTGGAGAAAAAAAAAATTTAATATGTATCTCTTATAACAATTCATGAGTGCAGGGCGGATAAATGAAGGGCATAATCATTGAGTATAAATATAGTACGCAGGGTCTTTCGTTACCAACTGATCAAACTAAAATGGTAGAAGCGATGGATTATTTTATCGAAGAAAATCTAGCTCTGCTTTACAATTCGCAAGGTTTTTTTTTCTTTTTTCTGCACCATATTTACTTAATTTTTTTTTTAAAATAACATTCGAGACCCTACTTTGGTGAAAATGCATAACAAGTCCTCGTCGTCAATTTTGTCTAACAGTGCCAAAAAAAAGTAAATGGTAATGGGCGTGTCAACCTCCCACTGTGTTGAAAGGGTTGGGTGCTAATACACGGTTCGTTTCCCCTAGATCTAGCACAGTGTTTTCAAGAACTCCGAACCTGGCAATCGGCACACAGTGACTAGCTTCTATTGCTTTTTACGGTGGAAGAGTACTACATGCTTTACTGATGCTTTTTTTGGTGGGCACTCCCCACTCAGGGTTTTAATAAAAGCCACCTTATCCCCCACTTCTCCCCTAAAAAAGGATTCAAAACGTGGGAAGACGACTTCCCGAATTTGGAAAAAGTAGCTGTAGGTTACAAACTGTGAAGTAGTACCGTATCTTGGGACTACTTAAACCGCTCGGGAAACGTAAGCCATTATGCTGTGTACATTTCGGACACTGATTCTGGCAACACTGTTTTGAGTTTGATTGTTAACTTTCATGCCATCAATTCCATATTTTGACGAAGCTTTGGGCCACATATTTTAATAGTGTGTGTGTTTTAAAATTAAGTTTATAAACCTTTATTTGTATTTAGGATAATTTCGTCATAAATTTATACAGTCCATAACTTTAATCGCCAAAATCACATTTTTAAGTTAAATTCACTAAAATCATTTTTAAACATAACCTCAAACAATACTCTTACGGTTGTTATACTTCCTAGATTATATTTCCATTTTGTTTTGTTTTTTTCAATATTTTTAAATTCATTGTTGCTTCCCGTACGGGGTAACAAATGCCACCAAACAGGAGTGGCTTTTGCCGTCCTGATCCTGGATAAGGACGTCATCTTTTTCTCCTAAACAAAAACAGATCTAGTTTGAGCTTGTTTCTACGTGGGTGTCGAAAATTATTGAGTAAAAATAAATCCCCCCCACGAAAACTCACAAAAACTCGCCCCGGAGGCTTTGTGTGTTGACAATTATTTGGCAATTGTGTAATCCCTGAGAAGGGTAATAATATCTTACATCCTTATATACGGAGAAAGAGTATTTCCTGTCCTCTTTCATCTAGCAGTAAAGACACTCCGGGCTCAACAGGACCCTGGTTCGAATCCAGGATGAGGACGGCGTCTCCTTTTCTCCAAAATCAAAAAAGATCTAGCTTGAGCTATTTATACATGGGTGGTGAAAATTATTGTATAAAGCCATTATACTGGGTAAATTTCGGACTCGTATTTTGGCAACACATGTTAAATTAAACATCTTAAACTTTTTTAGTGTAAATTAAACATCCGAAACACTAAAATGTAAAAAAATTTACTTTTTACTTTCATTTTTACTAATAAATATCTTGAGCAGTATATCTACATTTATTTTAGCCCTTTATATGGATTTTGATACCCCATCATCAACTAACCTAAGTCAAACATTGAATTCTTCTGCTGGCTTTAGTTGAGGGGTAACTTAAGTCACCATGTTTTTTTTTGTATTTTTTTTTAACATGTTGTAGAAGACTTTCATATATCTGAACATAGAGTGTAACTGTAGACCCAAGTTTTATAATAACTAGTTAATCTCTAAAGTAAATGATGTTGAATTGGCAGATGTTTTAAATTGAAAAGTGGTTTAAGTAACCCCGAGATACGGTACCGAAAATCCCTTATAGCAGGCGTCTTCAACCTGTGTCCCATGGGCCACTTGCAGCCCACCGGCTCAAGAAAAATATAAATTGTTTCAAACAAAAGTAGTTCCCCTTGCTCACTCTGGGACTTTAATCTATGTATTTCATTTCATTCTGTTCATCTTTGAATGTTTCGCAATAAATATGTTATAATGCCATATACAGGGTTTTCTTTCTGCACAAAATCAGGAATTGCCGGGGAATTTGATATTGCTCCTAAAATTAAGGGAAAACATTTTTTGGTTCAAACCTGGGGTAAGTCAGGGAAAAACCTTCCTAACTTCTATTCCGAACAGGGAGTTTGCTACACCTCCCACATTTCCTACAGTGGCAGCCCATGGCAAGGTGTAAGGGAAGTTGCGTGTAATTCACTAAAACATATTAATTTACAATATACACTCACCAAGAAACTGGTTTTTACCTCATTCAGTAAATAAGAAAGAAATTTACAGTAACTTTGGGTTTTGGTGAGCTGGTTTCACACAACTTCCCATAAATCTCACCATGAGGTGGCGCAGTATAGCCCAGATGCTCTTGCGCCATAAAAAAGCCAAACAATCAATCAATCTCACCATGAGCTGCCTTTCTTGACATACATCCCTAAAACTCAAAGTTCATATGCCCACTAAATATTCAAATTACAAGAAAGAAAAAAACATACAGCACAAATTATTTGCCTTTCTTTTACAATATTCTAACTGCTTCCATTTTTGTTTTCTTTTATACATTTTTTCTTACTTGGACTCTTGTTTTCTCCTATATTGTTCGATACTATCGTGTGTCTTTTCTCAAATTCCATAGTTTTGATTTAAAAAAAAAACAATCACAGAGCTCCCAAGCTTTGGTAAGGGGGGGAGTGAGCCCCTCACTGATGGACTGCAAAACTCATAGCAGCATCCTATATCCTTTAATTCCAGTTTTCTCCTGCTTTTTTAATTTTTCTCGAATTCCGTAGTGTTAATTAAAAAAAAAAAATACCACAGAGCTCTGGCGGTAGGATTAAAATGAATGGTAAAAATAAATCAACCACATGAGTTAGGGGGGAAACGTCTTTGGTAGTGGAACTTAGTTTAAAGAAACGTCTCTGGTAGTAAAACATGAGTTTGAAAAGAAAGGTCCATGGTTTCAAACTCGCACTTTACGACTAGAGACATTTCTTTAAACTTAAATTCCACTACCAGAGATGTTTCCCCTAACTCATGTGATTGATTTATTTTTACCATTCACTTATTTTAATCATACTATGATCCACCTGGATAACAAGGCCAGATATCTCTGATGTTTCAATCATATGACTCACTAATTAATAGTCATAACAAACATAGTGGTATGGCCGGCTACTAGTGGATTACCTTTGCCATAACGTATGAAATTACATTTTTTTTTTACCCTATTTTACTGGAAAGTAAGTGTGGTTGCAGTTAGCTATTATTATATAACATTTGTAGAACATTACAGTGTTCAGGTGTTAAAAGCTTTCGTCAAAGAACACATTTAACATGTGTCCATAACAACTCGTTTAGAACCACGAGGTAATCCAAAATGCCGTTTAGATGCTGTGTACCTTCTTGCTCTGGAAATTATGGATATGGTGATGCACCAAAAGTGGCGGTTTTCTCCTTTCTAAAGGATGAAAATACAAGAAAAATATGGCTCAGAGGGATTCCACGAGCGAACTTTACACCGTCAAAACGCAGCAAAATCTGCGAACTTCATTTTCAAAACGATATCATCCAGAATCTGTCGAAATTCAACAAGAAAACTGGTGAGCATTCTACCTTTTATACAGAACGTCTCCGTTTGAAAGTTGGTGCTATACCAAGTATATTTCCAAATTGCCCTAAACTTGTCCCACCGTTCGTAAAAGCAGGGAAGATAAAATTCGTGAAACTGAGGAATCCAGTTTGAGAGCTATCAAAGAAAGCGAAGCTGAATTCATTGCTCATCAGGAATCTATTTCTTTTCAAAATTTTAAAAGGCTGCTAGAAATTCTGGATTCATTACCCCATAAACAAAATTGGTTTAAACTAATTGAGGAGTCAAAGGTTACTTTTTTCAAAATCGGTTTTAATCCATGACCTACTACAAATTACGCTGTTGTAATACATTCAAATCTGAAGATGAAAACAGATTTATATGGCCAAGAAATTTCTGTTGATAACCACCAAATCAAAACACCCTGTCATGTTAATAAGTTGAAAGTTATTAAAAATTGTTTTAATTTTATAAATGAAATATCAATGAAAAATTCATCGGCCAGCTATAATAATTATCGCTTTAAGCAAATCATAGATCATTTAACAAATGTCTTGGTTGAAGTAGAGTGTGATGACCTTGATAGACATGCTTCTCGTAACTTTCTTTCAGAGCCGTTAAAACTTTGTGTTAATTCAAAAGAGAGATATCGTTATTCTACAAATACAATGATTTTGTCATCAATTATGTGCTCAATAAGCTTATCTGCATATAAATATTTATGGCACTACAGTTCACTGATTTTACCTCATCTGTCAAAAATAAAAACTGTTTGCAATAAATTTTTAACTGATTTTAACCGATGAAGATAGAAAATTGTTTCTCGTGTACGCATGTTCTATTTTCAGATTTTTAGAAGAGCATGAAAAAAAAGTCATACTACTTATGGATGAAATTCATATTCAACTTTATTTGGACTTCGAAGGTGGAAATGTTGTAGGGAATGCATTTAACGACTCTTTTTTGGCTACACCTGCTTATGCATTCATGGTTTGGCTACACCTGCTTATGCATTCATGGTATCCAGTGTCACATTGAAGTTAAAAGAAGTTATATATTTTCAACCATCAGCAGTGACACTCTTTTTGACTATATTCGAACAATTGTCACTAAATTAGAAGAGATAGGCTACAAAGTATTTTGCATTATCAGTCGTAACAATGCACTCAATGGCAAAGCTAATTAATTTTTCACTAAAAAACCAATCAAGCATCGTTTATCCACATCCATGTGACAACACACGACTTATTTTCTTCTTATACGACTCCGTTCATCTACTAAAATGTATGAAAAATAATCGATTGAATCGTAAGAGTAACAAGATCTTAACTTTCTTAGACTTAGAGACTATTGGGGAAAAAAATGGCAAATTTCAATTCCTTAATATTGTTACATCAATCGGAACATGATGAATTATTGAAATTTGGGTATTCCTTAGCACTGAAAGCGTTATTTCCAACTACTTTTGAACATAAGAATGCCAATCTATCTTTAAAAGTTTTCAATCCATTTGTGAAAGAGACCCTATCGAAATTGGGAACGAAAATGGCTGAATTCATAGATATCGTATCAACCTGGTAGAAAATTGTCAATGTGAAACACCATTAAAAGGACAGAGACTTAGAGATAATTTCCAAACATCTCTAATATTCGAGAATCCAGATGACTCCAAATTGTTATTTTTGCGGAAAATGGTTCTCTGGCTTGATGCTTGGAAATCTGGTGATTTTCTTCATAAATTTTCACACTAAACTCATGCTGCTCTTTCTCACACAGTTCATGGAATGTTGGAATAATTACTCACTATTGTTTACAAGAATTTAAAGTGAATTATGTTTTATTGAAAAAATTTCGAACAGATCCATTGGAGTATCAGTTTGGAAATTATTGACAATTATCAGGTGGTCAGTACAACATATCGATCAGACAGTTATACGAGAGAGAAAAATTAAGAATTCAATCTCTTTTGACGTTGTCATCATAAACTTTTGGAAATATATCCATAACTAGTTTTTCAGAAAACTTAGATTGTTTTTTAAGAAGAGCAAAAACAGTGGGACAACTCATTTAATCCGGACATATATCTCGAAGAAAGTGATTTTCAACAAGTTGAACGTGAAACGTTGGCGGTAACGTATTTGGCGATTTATTGTTGTTATAAAATTTTAAGGAACATAAAGTGCAAACTGTGCAAAACGGGGTTGGTGTATAAGCAAATGGCTGTTGAGGAAAGTTATGATTTAATTGAAAATTTGAATCACAGTGGTTTATCGTTTCCAAAAGATAGAGCTATTCGTGTGGTTTTAATTAAATACATTGTTCAACGAACTACTTAAATATTGTGAGGATGAGTTTCTGAGCATTCATCACAAAAGAAATTTTGTCATAAATTTTGTTTTTAAATACTGGCAGCTGCATGAATCAGAACGTTACAAATTCAATACGTGTGCAAATCATAAACATGAAAGTATTTTAAAATGCATTAACAAACACTCTATTGAAAAACTATTGTGGAAAATTCAATGATAGATTGGGCAAAAATAAAAAAAGGAAGCTGGATGCTGTTTCTAATAAGTAATTTTATTTTTATCCATATTTTTGACATTTTCTATAACAGTTTGCTTTGAAATTTCATTTGCCATTTTACTAAAAAATCGAATGGGATGCGACTGAGGGTTCAGTTCATGACTGGCAGCCCCGTTTAAACAGGAAACACTCATTTACAGTGAAATATGTCTATAAGAATAGAAGAAGAAAAAATTTATTCAACTTACGTACAGTTTTTTTGTGATACATTTGTTACTATTATTATCTGTTATTTCTAATGTTAAATTGATATTGATTTTTGAGGTTAAAAGAATGTTGATCGTTTTGTTTGTGGTTTTACGGCTCAAGGACTACAATGGCCATGCTGCACCAGGATCTACTGTTTTCCGAGGAATCCGAATCTCTGGATCTACAATTTTCTGAGGAATCTAAACCACTTAAGGCCTAGGGAATCAAACCCTGGACTACAGTGAGCAGTGCGATCTTTAATGAGATCTCTAAGTAAATGTTCAGTTTACACTGTTGGGGGTCGAACCCAGATTAACGGCGCACTAGGCGAACGCGTTACCAATCTGCTGCGCCATCCAATCTTAAATTTTCCCTCCACGAACAAACAAAAAATTTCCGTAGATCCTAATAATAGAGGGATTTCTTGTGAAATTAACAAAAATTAAATAAAAGGAAAAATATTAGGTGGTGAAGTATCGAAGAAGGAGAAGAACAACTCAAAAAATGGGGAAAAACCTGTGTTTTCCATAAAATTTTAATTAATTGAGGAATTCTCCTCGTTCTGGATAAACAATTCCCTCAATCTGAACCTTTAGTACTTTACGATGGTCAAAATCATACACCCTATAACAAAAAAAAATCGACGCACCGAGAAGTTTTCCGATTGCGATAAAAATTGGTGGATGTGAAGAACATACATAGAAAAAGAAACGATTAAAATTTCAGAACAATTGAATGATTTATTGCAGAGTTTGACCGTTACAAAGGGAGGAAGTCAATAAGGCGTTGGTCCACCTCTGGCCTGGATGCAAGCTGTCACCCGGCGTGGCATAGACTGATAAAGATCCCGGATGGTGTCCTGCGGAATTTCTTGCCAAATTGTCTCCAACTGTCGGGCTAAATCGTCAACATTCCGGGATGGTTGCAATCGCCTTCCCATAGCGTCCCAAATGTGCTCTATAGGAGAGAGATCAGGAGACCTAGCTTGCCAAGAAAGGGTTGGGCAAGCTTGAAGAAAATTCATAGCAGCATGTTCCATATGCTGCTGGTCATTGCCTTGTTAAAATGTAAATCTGGTATCTCGCAAAAGGAACGGTAACACAACCGGTCGTAGAATGTCGTCTACGTACCGCTGTGCTGTAAATGTGCCAGAAATGACCACCAAAGGGGTCCGGCTATCAAAGGAGATGGCACCCCCTGACCATAACGCCCTGTTGTGGGCATGTGTGGCGTGCGATAGTAAGGGCAGGATCCCCACGCTGCCCTGGACGTCTTCAGACACGTGTGCTGTTGTCGTCAGGACACAGTGGAAACGGGACTCGTCACTAAAGACTATACGTCCCCAGTCAGCGCAGTTCCAAGTTGATCGAGCCCGGCACCACTGTAATCGGACTTGACGGTGTAAAGGCGTGAGAAGTAAGTGGCGTAACGGTGGGCGCGAGCGTAAATTCCGCTCTCTCAGTCGTCTGCAGAGGGTCATGTTGGACACATGTGTGCGGGCCACACGTTGGATAGTTGATAACGACGAATCCGGTGCTGTGACAATCGCTCTGTCTTCCCGTTCTGTTGTGGCCCTAGGTCGACCACTGCCATCCCGACGCTCACATTTGTCGTTGTTGACCCACTCTTGCCAGCACCGTCCAATCGCCGCATGGCTTCGACCCACATGTCCAGCGATTATTCGATTCATCCAACCAGCCTCTTTCAATCCGATAGCATGATCTCTTTCAAACTCTGACATATGCTCGTAATGAGCACGGATCTTTCGGCGAGGCATTGTTACAGTCGATGTAAGATATTCGCAGTCAAAATGCAACAGAAATTTTGACCACATATTGAGAATCGCTCCTTATATACACCTGCTGAATGCGCAGTTCCGATGCGCTGGAGTTCCCGCTATTCATTCATTGGACACCAAATTTTAATCATTTGCATGTTCGGTCAAAATGTCTTTGCATACGAAATTTCATTACAATCGGACAACTCTTTCTTGGTGCATCGATTTTTTTTGTTATAGAGTGTATATGCACTCGACCGTGAGTTAGACCGTTTATCAAGCTTGACAATAATGTCGATTCACAGAAACTGACCTATTAACATTGAGCACACCATTTTTATGAGTGAAAAATTGAATCTGAGGAAACAAAGTATTTAATTAAACATATTTTGAATAATTTTGCTTTCTGTAACCAAATACGTTATAATCATAGGTAAGTGTTGCATCCTCTTTATGTATGTATATATACTTTTTTTTGTATGTGTGAAAATTGAACTCAGAAAAGTATAAAGCACCTTTGACATCAAGCCTCCCCGAGAAAATCCTGGCTGCTCTCCTGTAACATACTACATAAATCATATTTTACTGTTCAATTGCTTTGATTTCCCATTTTGCAGATCTAATGATAAAGGGAACAATAATTTGATTTCTTTAGTCTGTGAGAAAGGATTTTTCATTTTATTGATTTTAAGTTATCTTTATTATATTTTTATATATCTATATTTACACACACACATATATATATATTGAACTGTCTTTTAATTGAATTTACAATATAGTTTTGGCTAGTTTTTTTTAATTAGTGCTTTTACTATTTAGGCACGCTCTGTTATCGTTAATAAATAAGGAACAAACACGCAAGGGTGGGGAAGTTTCATTCTGAGATTATCATAGTTTTGACTAGGGAAAAAAACCATATTTACAAACTGATATAATAATTTTCAATAATGTATAACTACATTTTCCTGTGGTCTCGGTGAGTGTAGAATATATGTTTAACCTTGTCTGTAAAGATAATACAATATTGAATGTTTTTTCCCGGTCCCTAAGTATCACTGTAGACAGATTTCACTGTATTAGGCTTTGAATATTCCAATACGGCGCTGGCCATTCGTATCACACGTATGACTACTAGCGAAATGCCATGGCGGCAGCGGCCAGACTTTGTTATCCCAGTGGTAACAATCGTACCTATAACCAGGGGCCGACCATGACTATTGGGGGCCCGGGCCCAACTTGCATTTGGGCCCCCCCCTAACTTGCATACAAAGATTGGCTATAAATCTGAAAAATGTGCACACCTTTATTCCCATTTAAAAATGTGGATAAGAATATGTTTTTCGATCACACTGTCACGCCAACATCGTAGTTGCAATTGGACCCCAGTTATGATTTCTCTGAATTCGTTTTGGATTGTAAATCCGAAGAAGGAAAAAAGAATGAATCGTTTTTTTATCAATTTACTGTATTTTACATTAAATAAAATTGTCAAATATCTAGAGGCTACTCCTTTCGCAGGGCCCAAGCCTGAATGCATCTGTACTACCATAATCAGCCCTTCTGTAACCACCGTTTGTAGCTTACTGATTGGAATTACACTTTGTGTTTATCGGTTGCTGTTCTGATGAAAATGTAGAACTATTGAAACAGCTGTAAACGATAAAATTTATTATTTAACTGTGTTAATTTATTGCCCATATGTTATTTTTAATAGTGTGTAGTGTCGTCCTCAAATTATATGAAATTGTGAGGGAGGGACGTTTAATAACTGGAAGCTTAGTCTTATTCAGCACAAAACTAGATTTTCGCCACTGCTTGAGGTCCTTAGTTAGTGGGCTTGCGTGAACACCACTTCCATTTCTTTCTTTTTTAGAAATTTAGTGTAAAAAGTATTTAAAACTGGGAGTTAAAAAAAAAGTGGGGGGGGGGAATTTTGACAATGAATCTGGCTTTTCGTTATTGGGTAGTTGTCTTAAAACTGGGCATTCCGACATTGACTAACATTTTGTATATTTGAGAGCTGTCAGCAGAGGAAACAGTGGGTCAAAAAATGCTTGAAAACCCTTGATATATATGCCAGGGGTGAGCACACATGAGGTGAATGAGAGCTGCATTCCAATTTATCATATATTATAAAGAGCCATGCCATAGTTACATAGTATTAAATACACAAATTTAATTAATATGGTTACATATTGTACCAAAGTCTTAAGTGCTATATAAAATATACATGTAAGAAAATATAATTAAGAGAAAGAAAATACAAAATAATTATTTCAAAGTTTAATAATAACTCCAAGAAGGACCTATTAATGCAACAAAAGATCTACTTTTGAAGCGATTACGTACAACTTCTATTCTTCATTAACCGATTCACTTTCTTAGTCAATTTAACAAGATTCGTAAAAAATGTTCTGGGGGGAAAAAAAAAGATTTAAATTTTGATTGGGAGCCACACTTAACCCAATGAAGAGCCCCATATGTCTCTTAGAGATGCATTTGTCCACCCTTGATGTGTTTTTTTAAATCATGTTTGATGGTTGTTGAATTGTTAATACTACACATGATTGGCCATCATTACGTGTGTTATCATCAGAGTGTGTGTGTCTTTCCCTCAATCTGCCTTGGCAGTTGCGCTGTTTGAGCATCCTGTCTGGGATTACAGTTCCGCCTCCGGTGGCCACCCATACCAATTCCCCCCCCCACCCAGATTCTTATTCTTCACATTCCCATTATGAGTCCTCATGTACCTAATTATGTAATCGTCATGCAGTGGCGCAGCAATTAAAAAATTATGGGGGTACTCAAGTAGCTTTAAAGAAATGTATATACACATCACACGTGTCTGTGATATGGATTAAAGGGATGAGTGTGGGTCGTAATATCACATGGAGGCTTGATCCCCACTTCCGTATGTCACTTATGTAATTTTTTCGTATTCTTTTCTAAGCCTGCGATTTCTTTTTCCCCCCTTTCCACAAATCTGACTAATCTTCGGTAGTTGTAAAATTATGGGATTTATACACACACACACCCAACATCCCTCCAGATTTTTGGATACTCCCCCTAAAAACTCTTGAACACACAATGTATTTAATGAAAATAATTTAATGAAATCTAGTCCACTTCCCGCTAAAAATCTTGAACATCTCCCCGTTTATAAAACCTGGGTAAGCTCCTGGTTCACAAAACCTGGGTAAGCTCCTGGTTCACAGACATTCACAAACGCTCCGAGAGCGAGGCCTGTGTGTTAAGTTAAATTTGTCTTATCTTGCATTCGTCCTAAAGACAAAATGCACTACATGTATGTTAAAGCAAGAATCTTATCATAGAATTGGACGTTCCCACATAAAGATAAGCTTTGTTTTATGGCTGAGGATGTGCAAAAAAATTATCTTCTATGAATGCTCTTATCAAAGCGCTTTCAAGAAAGTGCTAGAATGATAAACAACCATCATATCAACGATGTATTGGGGGGGAGATACGACCCAAAAATGTGTATCTGATAACGAGGCCAGAGGCAGATAAGGGTAAGAAGCTGTATTTTTTATCAACACGTGGTCCCTTGCCTAGGAAGTAACGACGTAAATTTTCCTTAACGAACACTTCCGAATAGCGGCCACCCCTAGTCAGCGACCACCTTTCCGATTCACCAGTCTCAATGCTTCCCCCCCCCCAACTTTTCCGGACGTTGAACAGAACCCGAATTCCTTTGAGGCCGGCAATTCAGAGGATTTACTGTATATCTTTTTAGATGGCTTCAGCACTGGAGTAACAGCGTCAACCTTGTCGAAATCCCGCTTTTAATTACCAGTGGTGGCGGCGGCCAGTTGAAATTGATCCAGGGTCACTGAATCAAAGATTACCACCACCAGAGGGCCAGATTTATGATTTCTGTATTTGGGGAATATTTTTTAAGAATTCAGTATTGGAAATACGTATGTTATCAATTGATTATAATCTTACTCGGATGTCAATGATTGTCTTACAGTTCGTAATAATATCATTTGTCTTTTAAAAAATGATTTTACCGGACGTTTAGCGAATTTTTCGGAGACACACCCTTCCGTATGTGAGATTTCCTGGTACTCATGCCAACTTTAAATCGTCAACGGATTGCGTAGTGATTTCTGGCTTTGAATGACCGTGGCCTTCCCATTTCTGCATTTTTGCTTCCAAAAAATTTCCTTTGCTTGTTTTGGTTGATGCATCTGTCACCAACGAAGCGTGAAATTGTAAATAATGGCTCATTAATTGTTCGCTTGGTATTTGATTGCATGACAACGCGTTTTCTCTGGCTTGTGCCTCGCTTCTTCCGGATAACGTCCCGTTGCGGAGCAGTTTCCGGACTTCACGTTCTTTTCACAAGATGACGTTATGACTAATGTATGATGACCATGACTAATTTCTGGTCTTGTGTAATGTACGCTGAATTATTATACAGCTTTGCATCAGGGTTGATTTGTAATAATGTTTATTACCGTTCGGACTTCTGCCTGCCCAAAATCTTTGTCTTCGGATCCTATTGCCACTGAGCACTTGCCTGTTTTTTTTTTTGTTTTTTTTTTTTACGAATTTCTATACTCGCGGCAAGCCCTGCGGTGGCGCAGTGTGGTAACGCGTTCTCCTATTGCGCGGCTAATCCGGGTTCGACTCCCAGCAGTGCAAAAAGAACGCTTACTCAGAGATCTCATAAAAGATCGCACTGCTCACTGTAGTCCGGGGTTTGGTTCCCCAGGCCTTAAGAGGTTCGGATTCCTCGGAAAACTGTAGGTCCCGGCGCAGCATGACCACTGTAGTCTTTGAGCCGTAAAACCAAAAAACAAACAAATATACTCGCGGCAAAGCTAATCTGGTATGCTGACAAGGCAGAGAGCAGTATTATTCCGCCAGTGCGATATAGTTCGCCCCCTATTACGTTAACAGAGTATTTATATAAATCGAGCACTTTAAAACCGGCATCAGTAAATAGTCTTTATATACGTTCGTAAAGAGATTATATATTGTCCTTCGTAGCTCAGTGGGTAGAGCCTCCGCCCGGCAAGTGGAAGGTCGTGGGTTCAGGTCCCACCGAAGGCAGAAATATTTATTTTCTTTCGAACGTTTCACCATCTAATCACGCCATACCATCGGCGTTGGTATCACTACGCCAATAAACGTTGATTGATATTGTTTAACGTTAACAGAGTTAATAGAAGCTACATTTCGGACATAAAACATTAAAATAATGCTCAAATACATAAAACATAGGCATATGTTTGTAATTAAAATCTGGTATTCATTAAATTTAGGAAAAAGAATCATTATAGCAAGCGATGACGTCATCCGATTAGCTGACCACTCACAAGATTTTATTCGCTTGGCAGGAATTTTGGCAATCGCGTTTTTCTGCATTCCAAATTAGGCGATAAATAGCCTAATAATGTTGAGGGTTACCTCATTTTTCGCCAATTTGCGAACGAATACTTGTTGCACGGGCTTGAGTAGGTCGCCGTAACAGTCAGTGTACTAGGTTAGCTTTGCCGTGAGTATAGGCGGCAGGGATTCGGATTTCTCGGGAAATCGTAAAATTTAGAGTGTCATGGCTTTTATATATACATTCAAACCCCGCTATAGCGAACCCGCCTTATAACGAACGAATTTTTCGTCCTGTCCAATGTCCCATACCTGGAATGTTATTGAATATAGTGAACCAAGAGTTTGATCTCTCGGGGTTCGCTATAGCGGAGTTTGACTGTATAGCGAACATTAAGGGGCTGCGGAGGATCGTTTCCTTTATAACCATATACATTAGAACCTGTTAAAGTGGCTACCTGTATAAAGTGACCGCTTTCTATAAGAGAGAAGTGGTAGGGAACTGTATCAAGCCTATACCCAAAGTCTGTCGTATACAGCGACCACCTGTCTATGATGACCAGCCCCAAAGGTGGGAGTCACTTATTCAGGCTCTACTGTATATTATACATTAAATCAAATTAACTTGAATCACTTGTTCGCTTTAACAGTAAATCCGCAGTATTCTGGTTCTTTATAACATAATTCTACTGTATATCCTTGTAAGTTAAAGATTAGGGAAGCCTTCCATTCAAACTGGGTTCGTTCGTTGATTAACAAATCAGTTAAGAAAAGAAAAATGCGTCGTGTCGGACTCGAACCGTCGACTTTCAGATTGCGCATATCGAGGCTGGGTATAAAACTGCAGCAGACTCCCGCTAGTTGGCCATTTCTTGCATAGAGGGGTGCCGGATTACCGGGACTTTAAAAAAAAAAAAATCTTAGTTTGGTTTTTATTCGGGTTTTGACGTTGCGAGTGTACTGCACGCGTACAAGTCAACCCCCGCCTGTGACGTCACATGCAAGCATAACACCCCACCCCCTTTTAACCCAGAGCCGAAGGCCGGATTACGGAGGTTGTACTGTATTTCTGCTTCGGTAACATCGCCACTGTGACAAAATCCGTATCATTACCCGAAAAATCGTCTGTTTGTCGAGAATCACCACTTGACCCCATTCGCTGTTCCATGAAAAGCGTCTGAACTAGATTTTTACCTTTTTTCAAATGCAGGGCATTCCGTCCCTACCCACGTGGAAATTGACAACGCCGTGATGGAGTAATTGATTAATACTTAACCACGTATGCATTCCTCTCTCGTCCTGTTAGAGGGAATTTCCCCATATCGCCGGAACGCATGGTGTGCTTCTGCCACTTTTTCGGAGAAGATTCTCGTTACACTGCGCTGTTAAATCGCTTCCAAGAACGTTATATAGGGTCATTATAATTAAAGTTCCACTTTGAAATGGCCATAAAATGAAAACTACTGGACCAAATGTTACCAAACTTGGTAATAGTTTACAAGAGGTCATGGGATTTTATTTTCCGCAAAAAAAAAAAAAAAAAGGTTCAAAAATCACCACCAGCAGGAATGGCACTGTATGCAATATTGTTAAACGAAATAAGAAAAATGAAGACATCGGTTTAAAACGTTTTTAATCATTTCTAAAATGATTAAAAGCTTTTGGCTATGGGGTAACCTCAAAGCCATTGTTCATGGTGATAATAATTTGTCGGAATTGAAAGATGCGATACACCGACATGTCCGCAACATTCCTCCTGATATGCTAAGAGCTGCTGTTGAGAACGCAGTAATGCGATTTAACTTGCTTTCAGAAAATGGTGGTCGCCACATTCAACATGCTTTGTAACACGTTTTAGAAACGATTAAAAACGTTTTAAAACGATGTCTTCGTGTTTTATTTCGTTTAACAATATTACACACAGCGCCATTCCAGCTGGTGGTGATTTTTGAACATTTTTTTTTTTGACAGAAAATAAAATCCCATGACCTCCTGTAAGCTATTACCAAGTTTGATAACATTTGGTCCAGTAGTTTTCATTTTATGGCCATTTCAAAGTGGAACTTTAATTATAAAGACAGTGTTTCAGGATTTCATTGTTGGCGTTTTAATTTTTATTGGGCCCCTATAGTGGCGTAGAAGTCTCTTGTGCCGCAGGCTGGGATTCGATTCCTACTGCGTAAGTCTGCTGCTTCCCCCCCCCCCCGCCACTGGTATTTGGCACCCTAGGCAACGGGAATTCGAATGCTCCTGGCAAAATTCTAGGTTCCAATTCAGCACGACCTTAGTTGTTCTTGCACCTTAAAACATAAACTGCAATTTTTATTTCGGTGGTGTGTGGGGTTCCCTTTTACAGTTCTAGCAAATATCAGCGCTTGTCTCCCCCACCCGCCTCTGAGAATCCGTTCCTCCGAAAACTGTCGATTCTGGCGCAGTTGCATAGGCGCACGCAAAAAGTTCATAAGTGGGGTTATAGACTCAATGGGGGGGGGTTACAGAGCTACAACTCACATATTCCTATGTTAAATATACAAAATTTCATTGCAATGGGAGGTTTACACCCCCCTGCGTACGCCAATGCGCAGTAGCATCCATAACACCTTGCTCTAAAAAATACAAATCCTCTTTCTATACCTTTCACTCTAAACTATACTGTGTAAGTGTGTCATTTAGACGTAGGCGAAACCATTCACATTATTGAATGTATTCTGTTACAACTCACAGGCTGCGGATCTCCATTCACTGAGTGAAAATAGGAACGATCGTTCGTTTGAGTCGTTTTGGGGATCATCGTTCACTTTAAAGGATGGTCGTTCGTTTTAAAGAATGATCGTTCATTTCTAGTATCGGTGTTCGGAGATCACGTTCACCATCGGGTCTGTCCCATATGACCCGTCGCTTAGTCTCGGGACGTAAAGAAACGCGAGCCTGTCCCATATGACCTGTCGTTTAGTCTCGGGACGTAAAGGAACGCGAGCACTCGATCATAAATGACAATTGCATGCTGTGACAAGATTTCGGAGATATGAATTTACGAGAGAATGTATAGCCGTGATCCCGCATAATTTGATCCTATTTTCCCCGGAGAAGCGCATCCGAATGCGCGTCGCGTCGATCTCTTTCGTGGAATTTTGAAAACGACGGGACGGATCGTGACCGGCAATGATTCGAGCTATTTGCATAACCATGTCGTTTTCCAGCATTTTGGCATAAATTTCGCGCTGTTTGCTATTTTTGTCAGCTGTGTTCCTGACGCGGAATGAATTCATTGGACGCGTTTGTTTTAAAAAGAGCCCCTTCAGCAACTTTTCTGGCACATTTTAGCTAAAAATGACACGTTTTGGAAACGTGGTTGGAAGACCCGGATTTACGTTAACTCCGACCGCCGTAGGTAATCTTCTTCCCCAAGATTTTTTGTTTGGCAAGACTTTTTTTTTTTTGTAAACAATTTGTAAAGCAATTTTTATGAATTTGGAAGAGAAATTGCTATTTGACTTCGTGCGCAGCTGGTCATTTGTTCGGCCTGAAGGAAATTTTTTTTTTCCAGGCATGCCCCTCGGTCAAACTGCGGCCTTCAGCCCCATCGCATGTGGCCTGCGGCCCCTTCTCCCGTGACCTGCTTATTTTCGCGACTGACGCTAATGTTGGAATTTTTTTTTTTTGCAGTTTTTGGCTGTTATATGCTGTTTTCGAATAGATTTTTGGATTATTTAAATTTAAAAGAACTTGAAAACAAAATGGACGAACGACTAGCTGACGAGATGTGTGCCATAATAAAAAGGAAGGTTACTGAACGCTTTAAAGACCACTCAAATTCCAGCCGATCGATTTCAATAAAGTTACCATATGTCTTCGTATTGAGCTGAAGTAATCATCAAATTAGTTTCAAATCATAATTCATTATACTCCATTATATTTTTTTTTCCGAAACATTATTCATTATATATTTTTTTCTGAAACATTATTCATTATATATTTTTTCCGGAACATAATTCATTATATATTTTTTCCGGAACAGCATGGGATATTACGGCCCAGCATTGTTGCGCCTTCACCTAGCGCGCAGGCGTGCGCAGGTGGTTCGGGGATTACAGGGTTTAATTCCATATATATATTTATATCTATACAAAACTTTTTTCACCATTGCAAGGGGGGGCATACCCCCCATCACTCCCCCGCCCACGCAGCGCCTGGGGTCCGGGTTCAGCCTCCAATGTCGGGGGAAAAAAGATCCAAAATCTTATAACTGCTCACTGTAGTCCGGAGGTTCATTCCCTGGACCTAAAGAGGTTCGGATTCCTCGTGGGGAAAAATATAGGTGGCGTGGTGATAACACATTCGTCCGTCATGACACCCACCCGGGTTCGACTCGCAACGGTACCTTGAGACGCGTGTCGATTTTCGGCCCATCGTAGTCCCGGGTTTAGTTCCTTCGACGGCATATATCCAGTCTCCCGGAAGACCGTTAGGTACCGGCACGGTAACAAGGCAAACAATTTTCCAAGCTGGGATGTACTTCGTAAGCCCATGATAAAAAAAAAAACCATTCTGAAACAAACTAAAAATAAAAAAATTTCGCGAAAACCGCGGATTTTTTTTTCAACCCGTTCTTTTCATTTTGCGAAACGTCAAGCAAGCATCTGCAATCTCTATGCTAATGCGTCGAAGGAGATCGCGAAAGCTGGGACACTGTACCCATATCCAAGTGATGCATTCAACTTGGCCGATTTACCAATGTACTCGGCGGCGCTGGTATGCCATGGCTCGAAGCAGTTGTCAACCTGTTGCTGCGTGCCGCGGGGCCATTATAAACCAGTTGCAAAGCCAGTTCCCATCCACCCTTTCTTTCCTCGCGGTTGGGTCTACCTGTCCGACCTTGAAAGGTCGTTCTGGGAGGTAATTACCGTGATTATAACAGGCCGGGCAACTTATTGACGAGGCAAGGGAAACCATCGGCTGGGATGCTCATGTAACCCACTTTCTGCAGTCCCCGTCGAAATGGAAAGCGCAAGGGGCAGTCTCCCGCTTTACGACCGCTGCTCAAGTACTCGCTCTTGCGACCCCGTTTTGGTAGGACGGGGTGTCGGTTTAGTGCGTTGTCACGAGGTATCGCCTGACGACGGTCGTCGAGGGCTACAATGCGTTGGGGGTCTTCGTTTTACGACGGGCATTTCGTGCTTAAATATTCACTCTTGCGACCCGTTTCGGTGGATTCGAAGATCGAAATCCTAATGTGGAGCATTGGTAGAAGGGTTCGTCTTATGATGGCTCGTTTAGCGACCGTTAAAGATCTTGATCAGTTAAGATTCCCGCTTTGCGACGTATCTACGTGATTTGGTACTCGCTCTTCCGACCGATTATGGAACGACTATTATAGCGGGAGTGGTTTGCGGGAACCAAATCAGTTTATAACAACCGTCGTCTAGTAGCACTCAAGTGAGGCTTTCAAATATTACGTAAGCATCTTGGGAAGGGATGGGGCGTCGTTGGCGCATATTTTCCTATCTTAGCTAATGTTAATTTCTTCTTCTTACCAAGGGGCGGAGATGTTGAAATTACCAAAATATTACTTACATAATACTCGAACCCTCCCTAATTGGCTAAGATACTCACTTTACGGTTTATTTACATGCGTAGAATACGCTGTTCAAGCGTCCTGTCTGGGATTACAGCGCCGCCTCCGGCGGCCACCCTTCCCAATGAAACCCTTGCACAATTCCTCCTCCTTACATGCGTAGAAACTCTCTTCCGACTGGTTTTAAAACGACTCATGGGTCTAGAAGCGTTTCCGATGATGGTATCCCAGTCCATAACGTTGACGTGGAAATTCGTTTTACGACCGTCGTAAAGAATCTAGCAAGGGTTAAGATTGGAGTTACTTAATGAAAATAAAATTTCAATCGCTAATTTATCCAATTCCGTAACCCTACTGGTGCTAAAAGGTGTAGCGTTACCTTTTAATAGACTTCTTGTTCTGGAGCTACAGTCCTGAACTAAGACCTGAGTCCTTCAGCAAAACAAGCATTTCTTATTGAAAGAGCAGTTTTGTACGATGGTATATTTATTAACTATGCGGAGTTTCGTATTTTCTTAACCAGATTTTAACTCCAAATTTACGTGGTGTCGTACTTGCTAAATATTTCTAAACTAACAAGTTCGCGCCAGTTGAGGACAAACTTAATGCAACAATCCAGTAGTGATTCCGGGTTAAACAATTCCATCCTCCGCCTATGTTGCTACTTTCCCGCGTAATCCGGGGTTTGGTTCCCTAAGCGGACCGAAGTTCTGATACGTCAGAAAACTACAGTTTCCGGCACAGCATGTCCTTAGCGTAGGACACGAACCAAACACGGTACCTACATCAATCCCCGACCTTTTAAGTCCCCGTCTCAAAGAAATATTAATGGGAAAATTGGATAAGATTTCTTGGGATAGTGAGATAAAAAGTGGATGTTTGTGTAAAAGGATTATCAATAATAACAATGCAGAAAGTTATTAGTGTTATCTGACACAGGTGCAGCAAGCAAAATCATATAAAATCCCAAGTTTTTTAAGTACCAACATGACGTCACAATTGGAAAATTCCACACCTAGTTTCATGTGACGGGTCGCAGTCGAAATGCAGCGCCACCCCTCAAGGGCGGGGTCTTCCTGGTCTCTTCAACACATAATTTTTTACTCTTTAAAAACAATACATTTTTTATTGTTGAATGCATGCGAGTGAATAAGTTGTCTTTGGTTCCTGGTGGTTCGATGTGCACTAACTTTGTTAGTAATTATA
Source organism: Dysdera silvatica (assembly GCA_006491805.2). NCBI lineage: Eukaryota > Metazoa > Arthropoda > Arachnida > Araneae > Dysderidae > Dysdera > Dysdera silvatica. Next base: position 9,818,826 of record QLNU02003225.1, on the reverse strand, counting down.
ATATATTATAACTAAGTTCGATGTGCACTAACTTCGTTTCACAGGCAAAGACGTTAGAAGAGGGTCTGGTACTAATTTATAATTTTTTTTTTTTTTTTTTTTGAAGATGTGCCCATTTTTTTTTTTCTATGGCAAAATTGTAATCATCATAATTGAGCATAATTGTAATCATCATATGTAATCAAAACTATTGTTTGTTTTAAATTCAAAATATTTGAAAAAACTCAAACCGATCTCCAGCATTTTTGATATAATTCAAGATATTATTTGAATTTTGATAAAATAGGGTTCTGTTCTTAAACTTTTCTTTTTATTCTCATTTATATCGTAACAAAATTGTAATAAATTGTTTAGAAAAAAATAAAAAGTTCAAAATTGACATTTCTCGAACTTTGGCGCTATAATCGTTATTAAAATTCACATTTTAGGCTGTAATACATCTATAAAAATTCTGCGAAGACGAATTAGAGAAAGCTATATAAATAACATATCTTGAAAGTTTCTAATAGTTATCTTAAACCATTTTAAAGATATATCGAATTGAAATCGTAACTTTTCAAACAACTTCAATTTGAGAAAACGCAGTTCAAGTATGTCGAGCACACTCTTGTTACAACTTTAAAATAATTGCCATTGTGATAGGGATTTAACTTCCCCAAGAAAAATCAAAACACCATTGCATTCAGAAGAATGTCAATTTTTTTTCCCCATGGGGAAAAAAAAAAAAAAAATTGAACCAAAATTGGTACCGAACCCCGTTATATAAAAATTAACATTATATAAAATTATCTCCAGGCCATGCGAATAAGCAGGGGTGATTATGGTCTTGGACTTCGGGAATTTCAACTTGCCTCTTCCGGGATTTCTTTTTAAAAATTACAAAAATGTTGTTTTGTTTCGTATAATTTTTTATATTCCTTTTGTAAATCGGTGTCTTTGCCAAAAATATTACGTAGCTTTTCAAAGGAATTTTCTGGTATTTTTCGGAAATCTGGTTTGGACGAACAATCACTCCTAGATTAAGGTGTACATAAAGCACATTTCATGTTTATACCTGGATACCTTCTCGCAAGGTATCATGTGCTGCAAAACCCCGATTGTAGCCAAAATTCGGTACACTAGAACTCGCAGTCAAATTGACCGCTTGTGAAGTTTAAACTCAAATATCTTTTAAACCTTTCGTGTTTTAAAGCTGAAAATTCTTGATTTTACCTCGAATACGTTCCTAGTAATCTATATGAAGTTTTAATAAAATACGTTGCAAAGAACCGCAGTTATGAACATATATATACCTGGAACCGCGGAACGGTCAATTTTTTGACCTCGTTGTCGTTTTTTGTGTAAATAATTATTATAATAATCAATTAACAAGAATAATATGATGTATAAAGTAATATATATATATATATATGTTTAAGAATTATGCGAACATCGTGGAATTATTCAGATTTTTTTGGCTGATTGAATTTCAATATGTGAAACGAGATAATTTGGCTTGATTATCAATCAATCAGTTTATTTACATGCATGAATGAATTAGATACATTAGAAAAGTTATTAAATTATGAACGCTAAGTATTAATTATTAACGTCAATTTTCAGCTATTAGCACTAATTTTTAATCACTAACGTTAATTATTAACGTTATTCTATCAATTCGAGAGGAACGTACTATAAAACAGATGGCCCTGAAAAACACTTGCCTTCGGCGAAACTAAATATAAATCACGTGTGAAATAATTGCAACTGATGAGAAACGTTAGCGATGGATGTCAAATAAACATTCTTGAAAAATTGCATATAGCTTTCGTTTTCTCATAATTTTGGCATTCATTTCTGTCCCAGTTTATTTAACTGAAAATTTATAATTTTTTTTTTTTTTGCAATCAGAGTTTCAAGATTTTTAATGTTACGGTTTTTTTTTCACCATTGAAAAATTGTTCGGGGCATTCTAAAATATTTCTTGCATCCGGGTCCCCTTGGGCAGAAGGCCAGTCCTACCCCTTTCCGGCATTTATAGTCGTTGCCCCCGTTTCTTTGCCCTGGAACAGCTGTCATAGAAAAGAGTTATCTTTTGTTTCTGAGCTATTTTGCCCTTTCTTTCCTTCGGTGCTTTGCTAGGTTCACTGACTCCAGCTATAAGCCTCGGGCTTTTTTTTCTAGCTAGAACGAGCGTTTAAAATAGCCCAAATGTGACTAATTTTCATAGCCACGTGTCGTTGGCTGCTGTTTTTTTTTTTTTTTCTCCCTCAAACGTTAAATATTAATAACTACGTTGTAGAGTATGTGTTTCCCTCATTCCATGCGGCCCATTAAAGGAATCCCATGGGTGCAACGCCTATGGTGCGAGCTCCAGTAATGTTTACCATGAAATTTGCGTTTGCCGTAATTTGGCCACATTTTTTTTCCCCTCTCTCTCTTTGAACCTGACATATTCTAACGGCGCAGTTGGCGACATATTTTTAAGAGTTGGAAGGGTGGCAACCCTGTCGATCATTAGTCCTTGCCTCTTGTAATCAACTTGTTATAAAGATCATCCACGGAGGACCCCGTGGTGGGGGAAGGTGGGAGCAGAAGAGGCAGGCTCTGCGCGGGTCTTGTCCCTCATTCCAGAAAATTCTTTCCCTTAGTAATTATTTATGTATTAGTAGCCTCCTTTCTTTTCTTTTCTGACTTTCCCTGTAATCAGGCCAAGTAGGACAGCATACTTTTTTTTTTCATATTTTGTTTGGAGCTGTAGAAGTGGCATAGGCGCCTGCAGAAAGGGTGTTTTTGGGGACAGGCCTTCGAGGCAGAAACTTTCTTGTCTATGATGTTAATGTCCGTAGCTGTTTTTCATAGACATTAACTCATGTTAGCCGTTATTTTTTTTTAAACTTGTTTATTGGTTGCTTTTGGGCTGCCTTAACCCGTTTGTCAATTTCTTGTAACTTGCTGCCGGCTGGCTAATAAATGTCGGTCAATTAAGTACTCGATGTTGTGTGCCTTTTTTAATATTGTGTGGACCATGTTCGATACGATATGTTAACTCCTATTAACCGAGTTGAATGGGACGCATTTGTTTTCGTTGACCAAGTTATTCTGAGTTAAATTGGTTCAAGAATAGCCTACAGTTGCTCAGGAATTAATAATGTCACATGCAAGGCAGAGCCGTAGCCAGGGTGGGGCTATAGGAGATGAGTCGCCCCCCCCCCTCAGAATTTTTTTTCCCCTCAAAAATCGGATATTGTAGAATTTTACTTTAAAATTTCTGTTTTGTGCGAAATTGTACAAATTTTTCTTTGACATTAAAAGTGTATTTATAATAGCACTCTGCGGTAATCTTGTGTATATGTTTTTTTTACTTAGGTTTGAGTTTTCATATATTTTATAACAAGGATAAGAGAAATTATAGAGAGGTATACTAAAATTTATTTCTTAATGCAAAATTTACGTTAAGAAATTTATTTATTAACGTTAGTCTGCCTATATATTTAATAATATTAAATACATTAATAAAGTGCATTAAAACATTTGCGAATTTTAAGCCCCTCTGTAGCTTACTGAGCCCTTCTGTAACTTTCAGAACAAAGCTGGTTTCTTTCTCCTAATAAGCGTTTGGATGTTTTATGGCGCAAGAGCATCTGGGCTATACTGCGCCAAACATTGTAATTAATAAGCGTTTAGTAATGGGTTTGGGCCGAGTTCGTATTCTAACCAATATGGATGTTAGCACATACGTGCTTTCAGCCCTGTGGGGGGGGGGTAACATTGTTACCCTGGGGTTCCTGTTGGGACAATTGACTTGAAAGTTCTTGAGATGTAGATTCGACAGTGTGCCTTTAGTTTTTGAAACGATTGATATGTTGGATCACATTCAGTTGATTCCTCCTTTCCTTAGAAAGCCACCCTATTCCCTCCACATTTTCTTTGGAAATAGCATGACCTTTGTCGTTTTTGAAATACAAAAATTCAACTGTCAATTACCACAGTCATTGAGATCATTGGGCGATGTTCGGTTACTAAAGTTTGTTTGGTTCTGCTTTAAGGTATTGTAGTTAGGGTGGGGGGTCACTCGAACTCGCCTGTCCCTCCACAGAGGACCTCCAATGTACTTTGACAAAACGAGCAGACTTACGGTGTTTGAATTTCCTCATACCACGTGCAACTTGTATAACAATTTGGGGTTTATTTACGCTTTATGGTTCAAGGGTCCACAGCTGTTTCGAGGGAGCCGAGCCTTTCGCGCTCCTCATCAGTCAGACCCGGGATGACGAATCAGTAGAATGTTGGCAAGAATTCTGTTTCATCATTTGGATCCAGGGTTTTTTTTTTTCGTGTTAAATGATTATGTCCCTACTGCACGAGCCCAGTGACTCATTTCGTAGCGCAGAGTGACCCTTGTTATTCTTGCGCCATAAAGTTACAGCCAATCCAACGAAGTTCGATTCCTAGAATGAGGTTAATGTGCAGAGAGCAGTTGATGTACAGTTTGGTAGTTTTTTCTGGGGCACACAGTTTGATAGCTATTTTCTACGGCACACATTTTCATAGCTTTCTTTGTGACGCATCCTTGATGTCACGAATTGATTAGCTGAAGAAATGCATTACATCTCCTTCACAATCCCTAATTCTACACATCCACGGAATTAAAACTTAGGAAGGATCCCAATGGCTCGTTTTCTATGCTGAAGCATGATGCCGATTATCCCTGCACATTCATCGATGATTTTCATTTCCGGTTGCCGCCATCTTAAGACCAGAAAGAGTTAAATGCTGTCGTTCTACGCTACATAAAAATCTTGATTCGTAACTTTTTTTTTAAATACAAATTCGATTTTTCATAGTATGTGTTCAATTTATGAATAGATATTGAAGTTCCATATGATTTATTATGTAAGGAGAAGTGTAAACAATTGGATTTATCGAGTTGAAAGGCCGCGTTTATGTTGTTGAACCCAAATCGTAGCCAATTACTGCTAAATCAAACATGTTTCCCTTCTACTACTGTAGCCGTCTAGGAAACTTTGGGGCCTGGTACATCAGTGGATAAAATTTCCCCTTCCCCAAGATTTCATGGACGTCTCCATACCTAAGGAAGAGTTCAAGTATTACGTAAGCAATATTTTGGCCATTTCAACCCCCCCCCACCCACTTCCCAAGATGCTTACGTAATACTTGAATACTCCCCAACAGGCTCGAAACTGCGAAATGGAGCTTTGTGATCATACTGTCATTGCCGGAACATCGATAATTCGGTTTCTCCCTTATTATAGCGGCCTTTGCGAATAAAATGTATGTTTTTTATATTAATAAAAAATAATTAGTAATAAATAATTTCATTATATTAATTTATTTGTACAATTTATATATTGTATTACTAAACTTGGTGATTGGCTCTATTTGTTCTTTACGTAAGCAATTATACGGCAAAGGCAACTATAAGAAAATATCTAAAATATTACTGTGAAACTCAATAAAGTGAAGAGTAAAAAGCATAGATTTTTTTTTTAAATCACATTTTAATTTGTAAAACTATAATTATATACATACATGCATCCCATGTACTCACATATTATTTTTTCTTAATTTATTCAATCTCATGTGAGGTAATAAAATATTATGCAGTAAAAAACAGCACCTTCAAAATTTTTGTGGTACTGTTAAACGTTCAAATCTCTTTAAATAATAAAGTTTAATA
>QLNU02003225.1:9784004-9805093 GCA_006491805.2 Dysdera silvatica | reverse complement strand
TTCCGGCGGCGAAATGCACAAATCGTTTCACTGTCTTAAGTTTTCTATTTCTGGATACGTTTGTCATCGTTTGTTTCGTCGAATCCGTGATTTCATTTCAACCTGCTAATTGGCGCGATCGGTGAAAATTCATTCATTCATTAATTTGGCGTATTGGCGCAGTACAGCCATTACTGCCAGGACCGTTGTAAGGCCATAAGATACCATGGGCACTTACGAGCTTTTGATGCTCACATATGTAGATCTAATTCAAAATTTGTGTAATAAAAAATGTAAAATTTTATTTTACGTTAGTGGAACGAACCTCGCAATGCGATGGAAATAATGTTTATTTTTATATAGATACACTTTGTACATATTTTAAAAGGTATCTTCTACTTTTGTAAAAGTCTAATTAGATCCTCAACACTAATTTTTAGATAATACATTTGCTTCTACATTTGGCATTTGTGGCGATAAGGTGCCAAGATAGGTTGGTTGCATAGTTCTGCCGTTGCGATTTTTAATATAGTATTTCAACTTAGAGAACGGGCACTGGACTGAGCAATTTGTGACATTAAATGTCATTTACAACATTAAATGTCATTGTGACACAACACTAAATAAATGTCAACAAACTATTGTTGTCAAACTACAACATTTATATATATAACTACACTTGTCAAATGTCAACAAACTATTGTTGTCAAACTACAACATTGTATATATATATATAACTACATTGTCAAATGTCAACAACATTAAATGTCATTGTGACATTTAATGTTTAAAATACGCAGAAACAGATAATATTTAGAAAGGCGCATTCAATATTGTTTTCTGCAATTTTATAAAGTTCAGCATGAATATTTTTTTTTTTTTTTTTTTTAAACTGAACTTATCATATATGTGTGAGTGAGTGTTTGGGGGTATCTAGAAATCGTTCGTGCATTTTGTTTGTATTTACCCTTGACCCATTTCAATTCCAATACGCAATAATGTAATAATGGTTTACTGTTTGCTAATTTACCGTATGCACGATCTCAACTTGATTGGAGCAGAATGGCCATTGTTGTCCTTGCGCCATAAAGTTACAACCAACCATTTGCTAATTAAGTCAAATGATATTTAAAGTTAAATCAAAAACGTAATGTGTACGTTTATTTGCATTTGATGTATAATGTTTAAATGAGTTTTAACGCCTGCTCAGAGAGTTCATAAAGATCGCACTGCTCATTGTAGTCCGGGGTTTGGTTCCCTAGGTCTTCAGAGGTTCGGATTCCTCGGAAAACTGTAAGTCTCGGAGCAACATGACCACTGTAGTTCTTGAGCCGTTAAATTCATTTAGGTTTAATATATGGGTTGTTAAATTATGATTGAATTTGATATAAATACATGATGTACATGTATTTGTACGTGATGTGCTATCTGAAATATAGTATCAAACCAAGGACGTAGCACTTCGAACATTATGGTGGTGGGGGGGAGGGTTCCTAATCCCCCTTCCTTCCCTCTCTACGTCACTGCTGAAGCTCGATAGAGGAAATTGTGCTCGTCTCTTGCGTATGTAAAACACCAGTCAGTTTCCGACAACGCTGAAAAATATCTTTCAGTTTCAGTAGAGAGTGAAATGACCCTTTTGTGGGGGTGCCCTTTGATTCCCTCTATACTTTTAAGCGTATGCTTATGCTCCTTCGTGGTTAATTCAGCCTTGTTTGTTGTCTTTCCCTCATAAGAAGTCAGCCAAGTGAATGTTTGGAGCGTGTGTGTTGCCAATGGCCTTTTAAGTGCGTTTCGACAATGCCTAACACAATTAAAAGGTCAAAGGCCTGTTGTGGTGGGATCGCCCCGACCTGACATTTTATCATTTTCAGTTTTCGGATACAGGCGGCGCTGTGCCCACTCGGTGACGTCATTGTTCGCGATGAGGAAATTGACACCGAAATCCGGGTTATAAGATTTCTCGCCATGTGATTCCTCTTCCCGATCAACAATCGATCTTTCATATCGTGATCGTCGCCGTTGATGGATCATTTGTTTCCCAAAATAATCGATGTAAACGATAGTCACGCTGAGCGAAATCGTAATCGGTACAGAGAGGTACATTGTTGTCTCTACTGGGATGTGCGATTTATCTTCTCATGTCTGGTGTATTTGTCCTATTGTGACGGCTCGGTTACCGCAATTTTTATGGCGCAAGAACAGCAAAGGTCAGGATGCTCCAATTTATCGTAACGGCTGACCAGGAATAAAAAAAAGATAGAGCTTGAATTCTGTTTAATTCTTCGTTCACCTGGACCGACCCATTGATTCAATGCTACAATCTCTGGATTCCGCCCCCCCTTCGTAGGAAGAAACAAACACAGTAATTTCTCACTATAATAAGGCCTTTTTAATGAACAATCGGTTCCTTTTAACGACGATATGGACATCTTTTTCTGTTCAATGACTTTCCACCGTCGCTTGGAAGCCGTTAACGAGAGAGAAATTAATCCAACTCTTAAGGTCATTGTTCGTAGGAAACTTTTTGAATTAGGTCACTTGTCGGGCTCTGCAGAAGTGACCTTCCTTCGTAGATGTCTGTTATTTAGTTTTAATAATAAAAATAATGTACAAACTAAAATTAGCAACCATTAGAAGTCATTTTCATTGTACTAAATCCTCGTTTATTTTAATTTGCATTTGGACAAAAAAAATTAGTGATTCGCAATTGTTTTGCCTTTTTATGGCAAATGTATTTATTTTCATTTAAAGAAATAATGCAGTGTGAAGGAGCTTGGTGATAGCGAACAAATTATGGGTTAATTCATTGGTGCCTTCAGAATGACATGCAAGGGGGTGGGTCAAGGAAAAATTCCAGTTGAATAATGTTATTGGACTACAGTTTCTTGTGGATTCAGTCTTTCCCCTTTTTCATAAGCCAAGGGGGTGCAAGTGCACCCTCCCCTCAGAGCGCCCATAAGTTAGTTTAATATATATGGTTTTAACGAAAATCCTTCGGTCGCCTGATGTTCGCTATACCCGAGTTCGACTGTCAAGCGTGATCGTGTTCCGGGATTTTTTTTTTTAAAATTACAAAAATTTCGATTTGTTTCTTTTAATTTTTTATATTCCTTTGGAAATCAGCGTCTTTACTAAAAACACATTACGTAACTTTTCAGGGGATTTTCTGGTATGTTCATAGCATCTGATTTGGACTTATAATCTCACCTGTGGACTGTAATTGTTGTTCTTTCGTATAACTCGGGTTTGTCCAACCTTTCTGGGCAGCGGGCCACTTAAAAATTTTTTTATGTATCCCGCGGGCCAGTGATTTCAGAAAGTTCCGTAAAAAAAAGTGTTTCCCTTCAGAGTATCTTCTGACCATTTGGTTTATTTTCAATATGGAAAGGAGTGACTCATGCTGTCCCTGCGGTTTTTGCTCATTTCTGGGGGAAAAAAAAATCAAAATTTTTGTTTTGGAATTTTTTTTTTTATTCCAAATAATGGTCGGCGGGCTGGATTGTGGCCTGCAGGCCGTACGTTAGACAATCCTGGTATAACTCATTATCAAAGCAAGGGTTTGGAACGCCGGAAAGTTTTCGAGAATATCGAAACATGCTTTGATATTTAAATTTTGTTACTGTTGCATACTTTTCTTCCTTCGGCTTCCACGTCTTTATCACTTTCTCCCCATATTTCCTGTCAATTCCTGGTGGTTGTCTAATTGACTCAACCAATTGCTGAAACGTTGTGTCGGAGTGTTGCCTGGTAACAGGGACAGGTCTTTCCTTTCTCTTATTGGTCCTAGAACTTACTACTTCTGGAAATACAGTGCCGCTTGTTCGGCCAACTGTTTCCTAATGCGTGTGCCGCGCGCACACACATACCCAACAGGGACTGGTGAGATTATTTAGGCAGAATCGTGTTTCATTATGGTATTTTCACATATCGTTTATAACACATATTTGTTCTTTAGCAGTCTTTATTTTCTTCCAAAATTTGCAAAAGTCCTCGATTTTGTTCTGTTCAATATTTCTCTGTAGTGCGTGTTTTAGTTTTAGTTTGAATTACTGTCGTTCTTTTCGCAATATGAATCAACCTAAAGAAGGAACATAGAACGTTCACTATGCGGGTTGTAATGTGAGTTTTGTGAACAAATGGAACACTCGTGGAAGGGAACTCCCTTTGAGACTATGAATAGAGAACACGTGGAAATTTGCTAAAGCATTTCTTTGAAGCAAGAATGGCCAGTGCATTACTCCTATCCCAGACCCGGATTTAAAGTGCGAGGCGCCTTAGGCACAGAGATCTCCCCCCATCCCCTTCCACCACTATATATGTAATTCGATATTCGTTAAGAGTGTTGGCGCAGTATAGCCTAGATGCTCTTGCGCCATAAAAAATTCAAACAAACAAATTGGTGGCGCTGGCTCGTTCTACTACAGCTTCTATTTTCTGGACCCTGTCCGCCCCTATATATATATATATATATATATATGATCTGGCTTATTTGCTTCAGATACCCCCTTTCTTTGGGTTAACTGGATTGGATACAACTCCAATAAGCCAGGTTGTACGTAAATATACCGTGGTTCAGCGGGCACGTTAATCCGTCCGTCTCATTCCAGATGACACGTAGCTCAGTCCTGAGACGTAAAACATGCAGGTGCTTGAATAAAGATTTATTTCTGAACACGCGTTCGGACATTGGAGTTTGTCTTACCTTGATGAAAGGCTTTCATTAAAAATTGACAGCAATTGTGTACTAAAAACCGCTGATAGTATGTGCTATATATCAATCACCTCGTGTTTGTGATTAACCGCAAAGTCTTTTAATATTATCTACACCAGTGGTGTGGGGTGTTTCCAGACAATGGGTAATCTCTTGAATTTTGCGCTTCCTCTTCTCTCCCTCTATGAATGGAAATTTCCACGAGATGCAGGTCTTGATAAAGAAAGTCCTACAACAAAAAGTGATGAATATATATATTGACGGAGTTGATGGAATACCTAATGCATTGTTGACCCCTCTCCCCCCCAATATAATATGGACTTTCCTAGAGAGAGTTCAAGTATTACGTAAGCACCTTTGGGGGAGGTATAAAATAGCCAAAATATTGCTTACGTAATACATGAATGGTTTCCTACCAATATATTTCTGTTTGATTCCGTGAATAATTTTGGAATAGCGCATTGACAATTCTGTCTCTTCAGGGGGATCTCAGTGTGAATGAGAGGGCCTGAAGACGTTATTATGCTTTTGCGCAGTTGAACTATATTACATTCCCAAGCTCTGTGCGCTAATTGTTTTTTCTAAAAAAATATAAATATATAAAAAAATTGTTAAAAGGACAAAAAAAAAAGTCCATCTGCAATTGCTTAGATATTCCTAAATATACGCCCCTGATTTAACTACGTGCGTAGAAGTTTTGTGAGCATTGTTTGGCGTAAACTACATTGGGCCGTTATCCTTTATCACCCTCTCCTCCCTCCAACGGTGCCCACTTGTTCCTGTCACGTTCAATTAAAGCATCGTAATTGGAACGCGGAGGTTTCTTCCAAGTGCATTCCAAACGCAAAGTGGTGAAAAGTCAAAATTGGCGCAGTTTCGAGACAATGGAAAATGACGCCAAAAAAATTCCACTCACACCTGAATCCTCCGCTCTAGTTTAGGTTTTCCTGCGGAGATTTGTTTTGTGAGTGAAGGCAGAACAATTGTGGAAAAGCTGATCCCTGTCGACCTTGAGATGACCGTGGAGACTGTGGATCAAACTAGTTTGAATTCCAGCAGTTTTTGTTTTTTCAGGATTCGTTTGCTGTGGCCACCGAAACCGTTATGTCATGTCGTTCTTTTAGATCTGTGATGTTGTGGCATTCTTTGGGATGACCACCGATTTCGACGTGCTGATGATGAAATTGACCTTGTACTTTGCTAGCGATGGATGGTTTTTGACACGTCTTGCATGTTTTTCTGAAAATTATGGGAATGACTGGTATGTGTGGGTTTTATATTAGTTGGCAACGTGCCTGAGTGCTTAGATTGCTTGGGTTTCATTTTTGGAGGTGGTGGTGGGGAGATGGTAATCAATTCTACGTCCATTAATTAGGTATATTTGCATTTGACATGTATATGTGTCAGTGGCATGTAATGTGATATCACTAGCACCACATGCATGCCCACATGTAAATTTAGTCCGATCAGGAACATTAGGTATGTGAAAAAGTGTTAATTGTTTTTTTCATTTGACCCTCCCTATACCTGTCCATATATTTTTTAAGACTAGGGAAGTGCCCCCTCTGCGGCCAAAAGTATAAACCCTATTCTAATTTTGGGCTTAAAATGTTCGTATATTTCTATATTACTGATATATTTACATATCCATAGTTGCAGGGATTTATTCATCCCCCAACACCCTTCCAGGTTTTTTATACACCCCCTTAATGAAATCTAATCCACACCTCCCTAAAAATCTTGACCCCGCCCCCCAGTGTATGAATCCTGGATAAGTCCCTGCATTGTTGAGTTATCATTCACCCAGACTACTTGAAGATTCTCCGCTCTGTAAAAGTTGCGATTTCAGCGCTTTGACCCTTGTTTAATCCGTATGCTTACAGAAAATAGTCACGCCTCGAAAACCAATGGGAGACTATTGGTATAACAACTAAAAGGCCTTCTATGTGCTGGTTTCCTTTATTTTTCTTTTTAAATTCTGATAATTTACAGCATCAGATGGCTTCACCAGAAGTTTGAAATCCCTCCCAACTCGTACTGTTAGGCAGGTCACCTGATTTAGGGACCTGTTTTAACTTTTCAGTCTAGGGTCCGCAGAAACTTCAATCCGTCATTGGATATGCTTAGGTTCTAGTCTGTGATTTTCACACGAAAAAGGTTATTGAACAGACCAAAAACTATTCACAAAATTCTGTGGGTTCCGCTCTCTTACCCATCCATATTCGGGGAAAGTTTATTTCTATTGAAAGAAAACATTTAAGTTTAGAAGTCTACCTGCGCTTATAATGCCAAAGACATTGATATGGTGCAGCGTCTTCCTTATACTGCGAATGTGTATGTCCATTGCACCGTATTTCAGTTGCATTTGCTCGCCGTTTTGCAATTGATTACCCTCGTCCATGAAATCCTGTTCAACGACTTCACAGCATTTACCGATTTGTTTCGGTCGCGGTTAATTTCTTGCGCAATCTCTCGATTGTTTCTCACTTAGAGAGCTGCCCTTGACGTGGAGGTCTTCTATGAATCCACGGCCTTGGAAGCGAAAGTGTTCTTTGTATTTGGAACCATCGTGCGCTGGTGGAAATTAACCTCACCTTGTCACTTCCGCCATTGACGCGGTGTCAAGGCGTGTGACCCGCCTCCTTTCGTTAGGGAAGTCCTTTCATTATTACAGGCACGTGTCGTACGATGTATGTCAGTGGAATTCTTCTGTAAACAATGGCCGTTTTCAAATTACCATTATTAATTGCAGACATAAACACACGCTTTACAGCCGTGGGTTACGAGTGAATGATTGGCCATTTTGGGTTATTTAGACGTGTTTGTAACACCTCGTTATTGCACTAAACCTGGGGTTTAGAAATGACTCGTGTTTCTTCGAAACGAATTGCCAATTTAGTTTGGGCCTGTGTATTTACCTGTTTATGGCCACTTCGTTGTAAAAAGATTGGTGTTGTCTTTTTCCGTGTGAATTTCGTTATAGATAGGGATAGCGATTGGTATATCGATTTATTTTAAAAATACATCGGCGTTTTTGTTTCCAATATATTCGTTATATATTTATCAAATACAGTGAGTAACGTATGGAGTATTTAAACCGTCTAAAATCGATTCTGATCAGAAATTCGTATAATTGATTTTTTTTTATATATATATATATACATTTCAAGTGAAAGAAGTCTGATGAAAACATCGTACCCATTTGGAATCGATTACAGTTCTTCAAAATATCGACATTATCTTCTGATTTAGGTAATTAAGATAATGAAGGGGCTTGGCGCAGTATAGCCTAGATGCTCTTGCGCCATAAAAAATCCAAATAAACGAAGAGCCTAATTTTTGTTTTCCTGTAAGACGTCCCAAGTTTTAGTAACAGAACGACATACTGTAGACATTCGTGTGTGTACGCCGTTTAACAGCTACACGATATGTCGATACATAATCGATATTCCAAGTTTTATGTTAAAAAAAAAAAAAAATGTAAATTAAGGGTCAGTTCCGAAAGCGTAATCATAATAATCATATGAAACACGGATCATCATCCCCTTAGCGACGTCAGAGTCAGTGACGTTAAATCTGAAGTGTTTGACCTACGGTATATGTAATACAAGTATTGTTGAGAGCAAGTGGTGGCTAAAATAATGCTTGAAAATATCCATGAAATATTTTTAAATAGTCATATATTCATTAGAAGATTCACTTTAATTTATAAAAACTATTTGTATTTACTATTTTTTTTTTTTAATTGCATGCTTGTATTTAATGGTTTTGTGACAACGCCATCTCTCGGTGAGAATCTTAACTAAATTTTGGTTAAAATTTTGTCGTAAGGCGCCTATTAATACGCAGGGGCATGACATAGAACAGTGGTTTTCAAACTTTTTATTCTACAAAGCTCTTTTCTTACTACATGCAGCGGCAGATTTATGATTTTGCCGCCTAATTTTACCAAACGCAATAAAAGGCATAAAGATAAGTTTGCGTTATCCGGATAGAATGGGATTATTACGAGATGGGATACTTTAAAACCTATTTCAGTGAATTTTACAGTGTGTGGTAACTCGGTTTCCATAGAAATGCACAAAAATTACCGGGGTGTATGGACTCTCTGTAGTTATAATTGTCTCCAGCAAACGGCGTTTGATCTGTAGTAAAACATGTACCGAGTAATTTTAAATATCCAATATGGCATTACCAAATGTTCAATTGTCGATCATTGCCTGAAGGCAAAATCCAAAAAATTTAAGCAGCATTTCTGTAGGTGGTGAAATTTGGCGCAGTATAGCCCAGATGCTCTTGCGCCATAAAAAAGCCAAACAATCAAATTCTGTAGGTGGTGAAATCTGCAGTGATTATAGCGATACCATTTTGTGTACAACGCCATCTGGTGTGCATAACATTAACTAAAAATTTGCATGAAACTTTTACATATCCCTTCCCTTGATTTGTATGCATTTCTGTGCAAAGAGAGCCTTCAAGTATTGCGTAAGCACCTTTGGGTTGTGAGTGGGGGGGTATAAAATGGCCAAAATATTGCTTACGTAATACTTGAACTCTCCCAAACAGTGTTACCATGCATTACAAAGCTTGAAATCTGATTTCTGTATCAATTATATGGGGATGTATCAGTACCTTACTTACAATGTGTTTATTTTTTATTTTTGCCATTTTCGAAAAATTATGATTTGTGCTCGTAAGCTAAGTAATTGAAAATCTGGCCCACGTGCCCCATATACAGGGTGTCTCAGCATCAGGGTTGCAAACATCTAGGAGGGGTAGGGTACACCTAGACGAACAATATTTGTTATAGAACCTAGGGTCGCAAACCACTCACAGCGCCAGTTCTAAAACCGTCCAGCATGCACAAATAGTGACAACCAGTGCATGAGAAGCGCAAAATGCGATGTCCTAATCATCTATGCAATTGAGCAGCTGACCTGAGTTTTATCTGGCGCTTTTCACGCACTGGTTGTAAATATTTGTGCATGCTGGACGGTTTTAGAACTAGCGCTGTGAGTGGTTTGCGACCCTAGGTTCTATGACAAATATTGTTCGTCTAGGTGTACCCTACCCCTCCTAGATGTTTGTAACCCTGGTGCTGAGACACCCTGTATATCACCTTTTCACATTCAACGGTTATCGATTGAGAATGATCGCTCCAAGCTCTCTGCACGGCTGTCGATTTTGAGTGGGCCCTGCGGTTGCGCAGTGTGGCACCGCGTTCGCCTAGGACGCTTTTAACCCGGGTTCGACTCTCAACGATGCAAAGAATGCTTACTCAAATTTTATAAAGACCGCACCCCTCACTGTAGTCGGGAGTTTGTTTCCCTAGGCCTTAAGGGGTTCGGATTCCTCGGAAAACGGCGCAGCATGACCATTGTAGTCCTTGAGCCGTAAAACCACAAATAAGCAATTTTGAGTCGTTCACTTCCCCGTGTTATTTCAACTAGCTTTCTGATTTCTGTCGTCTATCTTATTCAGCAATTAATTCCCTCACAAATTTACGCATTTAACCACCGCTGGTGTGAAACACAAATTTACGCATTTAGCCGCAGCTAGCGTGAAATACAAATTTACGCATTTAGCTGCAGCTAGCATTTAACCTCAAACGCACTGCTC
This sequence comes from Dysdera silvatica, assembly GCA_006491805.2. Taxonomy (NCBI): domain Eukaryota; kingdom Metazoa; phylum Arthropoda; class Arachnida; order Araneae; family Dysderidae; genus Dysdera; species Dysdera silvatica. The sequence goes on along the minus strand of QLNU02003225.1, from coordinate 9,794,781 downwards.
TCAATCTATATCTTTGCCCACTCTGAGAATTTGATTATGATCTTACGTTAGTTTACGGAATTTGAGTCAATCTCCCCTACTCTTAGCTGAGAACTTGTAGCCAGAACTACTCTGTGGGAGCTTCCGTACCATGTCCTTTAAGTTCTGGAGGATTTTCCGCAAGAACAACAAAGTTACCTGCGTTCCGCTGGTGATTTAAATAATCTCTATTTATCCCCATTCCTCAGTGTTCTAGTTCACCAGTTGGTAAATCCCTAGGACGTTCTAGCATCCCGGCGCCTTTGCAGCCTTGCAGAAGTTTAGAACTTGGTTTTGTGCACACATGTGCTGGTCCACATTAATGTGCACCATGAGCCGTAGCCAGTCTGGGGTTAAAGGGGGAAGAGCCCCCCCCCACGCCCGGAAAATAATTTTTCTAAATCTTAGAATTTTATTTTAATTTTTTTTATTTTGTATAAAATTGTACATGGCAGTGGAAATTGTTCTCTGACTTTAAAATATATACGGTAGATCTTATGTAGCCTGCCTTATGTATTTTACAGAAGTTTGAGTCTTCGTGTACTCTATAATAATAAAGATAAAGAGAATCTACAAATTTTAGCATACTTCTAAGTTTCAATGCAAAATTTAAGTTAAGAAATTTATTCATTGATGTTAAATTAGCCTACTTAGATATTTAGTATTATTAAATATATCAGTGAAATGTACTGTGCATTCGCGCTCAGTTGGCGCGTGATACCGTTAGCAGACGGGTTAGTCCATTGCAGTTTAGGGAAGGCCGTCTTGGAGGAACTGGTTTTTCTGGCGCAAAAAAAGCAGTTTCGGCAAGACGCCCTTCCCTAAACTGCAATGGACTAACAAATCCATAACAGTGTCAATCTATGAACGCAATGCATTAAAAGGTAAGGAATCAGTAGCGTAATAATTCAAACTTCATGGGGTGCCCAATTGGTTGGGGGGCTGAAGTGGCTTTGAAGAAAATTGCGAAGCTGCTTTAGGGAAAATGTGTTTTGATATATAATAGGGGGGGGGGGCGGAGCCTCCCCTTTTTCTTTTCAGAAAGGGGGATGTTATTTTAAAAATAGTTTCTTGAATTTTTACCGTGGAATTATTTAAAAAAACGCCTTACGAAGATTTAAAGGGAAGATTTGTCTGACATATAGTTTGGACTACTAAGAAAAACTTACTGGTACGAAAACTAACGTCAGATAACTAGGTTCCGATTGAAAAAGAAGCAGCAAATAGAAGTTCTGCTGTATTCGTTAAATCATGTATCTGTAAAGGACATATCAGTGGCGTAGCGGGAATTCAAAAGCGGGCCATCTACAGTTGTACAACCCCCCCCCTAAGGAAAAAAGGCCAAATCACGCGTATTATCATTTCAATTTCAGAACTTGATTTTGGCGCCGACAAACCTTCACCAAAAAACAGGCATCCGATCAGAATTGTTGGCCGTGAAAAACTCTGCTGAAACAATACTATCGTCACCTCTGTGTAAACTACGCGTCCTTAAACATAAGTTATTGTCTAAAACAGGACCCTTTGGTCATATACGTAGATGTCAGTGATTTCGTAAGGCGCCAAGGTCGCTGACGTTGGCGCTGTTTCATAAGCATAAATCCTTTCGGTGAGCTTTGCCAATGCCCTTCATATTTATTGTGTGTGAGATTAAGGCGCTAGATATCCCTACCCACTATGTAAATTCACGATCGTAGGGGGAATTTCAGGGATTTTTTTGATTACTTAAATTCCCTTTATTATTTTTTTGGTGTCGAGGGCAATGACTGCAAATCGTTAGTAGCGGATGAAGTGGCTAGTGGCCATAGGGGCCCCGAACTCGAAAGATTCCTAGTTAAAAACTACCACAACACAAAAAGCGAAAGATTCAATATTTAATATTATTCATGCATTTTACGTATATAAGTACAGAACGTTCTTTTATTAAATTAAATATAATTAAACAGATTAAATCAGCACTTATACTAAAATTCCGCATCATTTTCCTTCAGAGATAGATATGGCTCTATCATCGATGATAACTATCCGTAATAACCAATCCGAAAAATTTAGGTGCTGTTCAATAATATTTTAGCTCTGGATAGGACATAAAAGTGCTATTGCATGGTAGAAGATAAAGCTTAATGGTTTAGAATAACGTGATACACATTGTGATATATAGTCATAGAATTTGCGATGTATAAAACGTATGATTTAATGTATATCGAATTTTTCTACTTGGCGGTTAATAATAAATCTATTCGTTTTAAAACACGGGACATAAGATTCTAAAACGTTAAAAAAAATTAAGTACATATTTATTCATTTTAGGTGCATATTTATTCATTTTAAATGCATATACATGGATATTTTGAGGTTCTTTAGTGCATGTTTTGCTGTTTTTTTTAGTGCATATAACACGAGCTCTAGTCATAACTGTAGTTTCACCATGTATAATTAAATAAGCGAAATTAGAATTAAATGAAATTAAATTATAATGGCGGAAACGTTCAATAACGCCATTTTTTTTAAATAAAAAGCTGAGGAGAAGGACTACTTTTATTTTACCTCTAGGCACGCACCTTAATACTTATCCTCTGTGTATATATATATAAGCACATACACACAGTGCCCGAACGTCCAATTTTTGAAAAAAAAAATGTTTATTTTGATGTTCTTCACCTGTTGCACATACTTGGCAGTTCCCAACTCTTTTCTAGTATGTTAAAACAGGTAGTTTTGGGCTTATTTTCACTACATAGTAACACAGATCAAAATCAGAAAACGGAATTCCGGATTTCTTTGTCTCTACTGTATTATTAGCTCATTTACTTAAATTATGTATCAAAAATTGTATTTAATTCATGTAATTGGCTACGTAGCAACGACATGATCGTGAACAGTAGTTACGCTCTACAGCCAAACCGGCCCCTTTGCGGACACGGGGATATGGGCAAATATGCCTTATTTGGTGTCCCCAACAACCCATCTAATTTTTCCGGTAGAGTTCAGGGACCACCCTGTATAATATCCGGGGAATTCTACAAGACCTTGGAAATTGTCCTTCTTCAGGGGTGATTTTGTTCCGGCAATTTCAACTCGCCTCTTCCGGGATTTCTTTTAAAAAATCACAAAATTTCATTTTGTTTCGTATAATTTTTGATATTCCTTTGGAAATTGATGTCTTTACCAAAACCATTACTTAACTTTTCAGGGCATTTGGTTTTGACTTACAATCGCCCCTGCTTCTTGAACACGAGACATTTATTTAGATTGTCTTTTATTTTTGTGGCGGATAATTTAATAATATTAATAATATAAGTTATTGTTGCAAGCCTAATACTTCTGCATTTGTTTTTTGATGAAAGACATAGTTTCCGACCCGAATTTTTTGTTTTTTTTCGCTGTTCGTTCAATTCTCCTCCTAAGAACATTCAAAACGGCCCACTTAGAGCATCCAATTGTCCTAGCAATTTTCCTCTGAGACATACCGCTAACCATGTGATTTCCAAATTTGTCGAATTTCACATTCACGAAGTTCGTCGCACTTTTACAACTCTAGCTCAAAGTTTCAATTATCCGCCCCTTTTTATTCTCTTATTAGTAATTGACGTCACTGGTAAATGTAATTTGCATACAGTTTAAAACTTCTCGCTAGAAAAAAAAATTTATAAACTTATAATTTTGACCAAGTCATTTACAATATTTTTTTAAATAAATTTAGATGACGTAATCATAAGAGCTTGTGTATATTCAAAATACTTTGCACGTCACCGTAAAATAAATCTTTGAATATCACATTCATGTAAATACTACGCTATCCTGCGCATGACGGAAAAACCACTGAACTTACTGTGATTTCATGTAGGGTAGCACTGTAATTTAATTATTATCAAAAGTCTTTGTTAAGCTTTAGTCATTTGAATCATTTAGTCATTTTGAAGAGAAAATTCTTCTTAACCTCTTATCCTGTTTTTCCTTAGTTTCCTGTTGTGTCGAAGTTCAATTTTCCCCTACAGGGGTTCTGATCTAATGCAATGAATCATGAAAACAGTGTCCATATCTGAGAGTGACCGCTAAGCAGGGGTTTAAAATACGTTATAATAAGTCAATTTCTGCCGGGAATTTTTATCTGTCCGTTAAGAAGGATTTCACTATATTTATTTTTTAAGCTTTTCATTAAAAATCGATTGAGATAACGGTTATCGGTAAAAGGACTTTTTGCTTAAATTAAAAAAACAAACAAAAAAACTCCAGAAAGCTGGAGGACGCGTAACGTTGTCAATTTGAACTTATTCCCGCTAAATTTGGTACTTTCTAGCGCTATTCTCGGTACTTTTTTTCTCATACACAAATGCATCTATCTGGTAGAAGTTACCAAATTTTTTCTCCTGAAATATCTATCGCCAAGTTATATATATTTTTTAAAGAAAAATTACATTGTAATTTAAAGTAAACGGATTAAACATCTAACAGGCAAGCAGTAGCTTAGCTAGAAAATTTGGGCCCCAAATGCAATCGCTGGTAGAGGGGCCCCCATCCAGGCTCCCGGTTATTTTATCAAAGGAGCTTCGACTTCCAAAGGGGCCCCCATAAGGGCAAGGGCCATAATGCAACTGCATTGGCATCGCTATGCCACTGCAGACAAGTAATAAACTAATAATTTCTTTTAAAAAAAAATATTCGAGTCATTTACTTTTATAAAACGATTACTAGTTTACAATTAACGTCTGTGGTAACTTGGAATAGGAGCGCCACCTAGTGTTTTACATAACATACAAATACAGTAATACAACAATATTATACGGACCGAGAAAAATTATCTTTGTAGAGGGAGTCATTGTTATAGGGAGGGTTCATTATACAGTAAAACTTCTCCGCCACACTATTATACGGATCAAGAAAAATTATCGTTGTAGAGGGATTTATCGTTATATCGAGGCTTTACTGTAATGTGTGCTTCGAATTTTGGCTGCAGAATTTTTAGAAGTGGATGTGAACGTGGGAAGCTGCAATTTTTGGGAAGAGCTTTTTGGTAAAACTCCCCTCTCTCGCGACGAGCGTGACGAACGAGAAATACGCCGTGTAATCGTTTTCAGTAAATTTCACGCCTTGATGCCCTGTTTATCTCCGGCCAACAGACCGTAACTATTTAACTACGTCGTCTTGTCGTCCTTTCATTTCCGTATAGATAACGTGAGATACAAGGTAGTGATAATTTTTAGTACCTGCTAATCGAAACGATTGGCATCGTTCGAGCAGAGTTTTGTAAATTAAAGGAAATGCTTTGTCAAGGCAGCGGTCCGCTGTTGCCAGATGCGTAGATCTAAGTTCTGAAAACTTTTTATATATGCATATTAGTCCCTGGTGGTTTTTTAAAAGCATACCGAGTGTTTTGTGGATTCTTCTGGTCAGAACATCCTTTCTTTTTGTCCGACTACACTTCTATACTCTTAAAATTTGAGGACCACCAGAATTTTTTTAAGGTGTGAATTTGCAAGTTATATAGGTTTCTGGGTCCGGGAACCACAGTTGCAGAAAAGGTATGTTGGAGTAAAGGACTGAGTTAGGGTTCGATATTTGAAAGTCGCTATAGTCCTGTAGTAGAAATGCGTTCGCGCTAGCGCGTCTTTAGTCGGAATTCGTCTCCTAACAATGTTTGGATTCCTCGAAAAAGTGTAGGTCCCTGCCCTAGAATGGCGTAATGGTCTCAACAAACAGTCGTCTGTCGCGTCATTAATCCAGATTCGACCCCCTAATGGTATCGTAGAACGTGTGCGTTTTTCCTTCTACCATAGTTCGGTGTTTAGTTCTCTCGTTAGCAAAGGTTCGAATTCCCCTGAAAACTTTTTGCCGCGGTACAGAATGTATTCTACCTTGCGCCGTAAACACACTTAAACCTTTAGCAGACACAAACCAAAATTTCCAGAGTTATTGCCAGATATATAAGTACAAGTTCGCAAACGATTTTTCGTTCGTTCGGATTTTTTATGGCTCAAGAGCATCTGGACTATATATACTGCGCCAGTTTTTCATTACAATTTCCGCGATGCCTTTTAAAGCACACGGAGTGCTTTGTGGATGCTTTTCCTTGAAATGAGTGAATATTTTATATATATAATTTACATTTTAAAGTAACTGCCTGTAGGCGTTCGTAATGGTTTTCTATGATACGCTATTATTTTCCGGTGGCCTTATGGTTTACGTAGAGCTAATCGAGTGACGTCATACATCGTGCTGTGGGAATGAATTAAATATATTTTTAGTTTTCGAATTTGGCAGCGCTCGTTAACCAATCATTTCTCTTCTCTGGTCATGCGCAAACCGTAAAGCCTGAATAAGCCTTTCTACCGCTCGCATATATAATGTGCGAAATTGAAAGTCAAAAGCGGAAATTGCTTCGTTTTATTCTTTCTTTTCGGAATTAGGAAGTGAGTCGTAAATGGGGAAAAATTTTCAATTTCGTGAAAACAGTGTTGCCAAATGGATATAAATACGAAACCTGTGCGTGACGTCACGCTACTCGAGTAAATTTAACCAAAATCATAGGTTTTTTACTTCGTTGTCAGTGTGTCTTGCGTTCATAAGCGTTTTAATTGGCTTGTTTCGTGACGTCATGCGACCATTTACATCTATGTTGTTTAGTGGGCGGTGACTGCGGCCTCCAAAACCTTTTTAATGAAGCAATGTCCAAGCAGACGATAGTTCTTCTTTCGGTTGGGGTCCTCGTCCTCCCCCTTTCTCTCAAGGGTTCCGTCTTTAAACAGTATTAAGTGTTTCTAAAAGCGCCTGCTGTCATGTAGGACTTAATTACCGCTACTTGAACGTCAGCAATTGTTCACTGCCTTTCGTCGAAAGCCATTATAATAGCTGTGAAAGGGTTAATAATGATCCCACTTCGTTACACAAAGGGACCCAGTCTTTCTGCACTTCGAATGGGAAACGGTAAAGCTCTTCTATCATCTCAGAATCGAGCCTTATTCCATTGCAATAACGCATTCATTTCGCGCCATTTGGGATTTGAATAAAACAGGGTTTCGTATGACGTGTCTGTGTACGGGTCAAAGGCGCCAAGTGGAAGAAACCATTGGGGGAGACCTGAATGGAAAAACACCCAGGTGTGAAGTCAAGGTGCAATGTACATAATATGTACAAACAACTATTGTATATATTTTATATGTTAATTATTTTGTACCCACTCCCCCAACTATATTCTGCGTTTATTTTTGTCTATCTATTTGGGGGGGGGGGGTATTCCCCATGTACTTCTTATGGTGCCAAAGGGGGTCCTTACGGTTGGCGCCCCTGTACAGATGATGTAAAACAACATACCCCATCCCCAAATAACTACACGGAAACCTAATTAACCTTCACATTCTATCATCGGCGCCCATATGGTACTTCTGGGGGGTTGAGAAAAGTTAACGAGTACTTTTAGGGGGAAGGGGCTGAGAAAAATTACCTCCTTCTCAAAGCTGTTGAAAATTTTAGTCAATGTACAAGATACCTAAACGCTACAAAAATATGTAATTGATAGTGCCTGACAATAAGCAATGAGCTAAAAAAGTACCTTATTTTAAAATGTAACTAAAATTTTTGTGTCATACCAGGTTCGGGCAAACCAAATATTTAAACGTCTGGAAGGGGCTCGAGCTCCCCTTTTCCCCCCTCATATGGGCGCCCATGTATTCTGTACTTGAAGAAATTGTAAAGTTCCTCCAGATTATACCCTAGTTTAAATTTCCCGCATTAAAACGATTGCAATATGAAGAGTTGTTTTCTTCTTCTCAGTTTTACATCGATTATACAGCAGCTCGTTGTTTAAAACCTGGCATTTTGCGATTACTTTGCTAGGTTCGGATCCCACTGTTCGAATGCGCGAAACTATAAATTAATCGCGATTTGATAGTCACGTGGTGTCCGACCTGTGCTACCTCTGGTCGTTTATAGGTAGAGTTGTAAAAAACCCGGGAATTTTGGGCAAATTGGAAACTTTGAATATAGAAATGAAAATAGCTAGAATAAAGGAGGTAGTCCCTTTCTTCCTATTGGTCGATTCGACACAATCGACCAATAGGAAGAAAGGTGAGGATGGCAATACCATCTTTATTCTAGCTATCTTGGTTTCTTCCCATCAAAGTTTCCAATGTGTCCAAAATTCCCGGGTTTTTTACAACTCTACTTATTAGTCAGTCTCTCAGCCCTTTTAAAGCCCAATGGTCCGGTAATAGGTCTGGCTGAGAAAATTTTCCGAATTCCCACCTGGGATTACAGCGCCGCCTCCGGCGGCCACCCTTCCCAATCAACTATCCATACATCTGTCGCGTATTCGATTCCATTTATTGTTGACGTCGCGGTGTTTTATAATTTTCAGAACCTATTCTGCAACGTGTCCTTAGGCTAAAGAGTTGCGGATGCATAGACTGGCGAAAGCCGTTGGCCTTCGCAGGTTTGCAGAAAACCATGTCGTTCGAGCATCGTTGTTGAAATCGACGCTTCTTTGAGGAAACCAACAAAGCATTTTAATTGGCCAAGTTTCCAAGGCCGTGTCTTGCGCCCCCCCCCCGGTAAATCTCAAATACTAAAGGTCAGCCTCCAAACAAGTTGGTAAAGTGAAAATAAGGTTTTTTGTGTGTGTGTGTAGGGATCTTTGTGCAAACGTAAGGTCCAGTGCTGTTTCCTCGTTCTTCTGTGGACACATGGTACGTAGTAATTGTTTTTGATAACCCAAATTATCGTAGATACTAACTGTATTCTTCAGTAACGGAACTGTCGTCAGGGGCGGCTCGTGGATGGGATTTGGGAGCATCCGAAGCCCCCAAAATTGCTATTGTAAAATTAGTTTATGGCTACAAAATCTCTGCGATCTAAAGTGGGGGTTCTTTTTTCACACCGCTGAACTCTCTTCTCGCCCGATGGAACACCACGGAAACCCGTCTGTGAATATTATGTAAGAAAAACTCAAAATAACGTCGTCATTGTGGAGAAATAAGCATTTAAATAGGCAGTAATTCGGTAGTAAGGGATAGTTTATGCTTTACCGTTATCATGGAATACTGGTTTCGGTTAGGTAAATGTATCTAAAGAGGTGGGGGAGAATTCCAGAATTTATTAATTTTTTTTCCTTAGAATTTTCTGCGATGTTTTACAAATTGGTTGCCGGGAGGGTTGTCGTGGAATTTCCGGGTTCCGTGAAGCGCACTTTCAGAAACACGGATGTAAAATATATAAAAAATCATTTGACTGCGCAGTTCAGGAAATAACCGTTTAAATTTATGTACTACAGCTTATTGGTTGGCGCAGTATAGCCCAGATGCTCTTGCGCCATAAAACATCCAAACAAACAAGCTTATTGGCATAAACAGTCGGACGTGTGTGTGTGTGTTCATGTGTAGATTTTCGGAAAAGTTGGCCGAGCTAGCGGCGCTGTGTTCCAAGTGAGGTTACGTACCTTTTAAAAAAAAAAAGGTGGTAGTCAATCTCCCAGGAGAAGGGAGTTGTGAAAGGTGTGGACTTTTCCTTCGAAATATCTCTGCCGAACGCACAAGTATCAGACTCGGCCAGCCAGCTGAGAGCGCAAGTAGGGGAGCCATGGGCGCCGCCTGGACACCAGATGAGGCAAAACCCCCACTTCCCCACCAGACGTAGGTTCTTTATTTTCAGTCATAAACAGTCGGAATTTTCGACGATTTGATAATATTGGAACACATATTTGTGCTTAGATGGTGTTGGGGGGGGGAGAGCTTGTTTACTCCACTGACCAAACCTGAATATGAACGATGCCCCAAAATATCATTGCCCCCGCTTCCCGAACTTGAATCCACACGAGAACTTTTTTTACCTTGTTTTCTCATAAAGCCATGTTTTTGTCAAATGCCGCCAAAAATTCTCTGAAATTAAGCTTTTAGCGGGAAATTGTTTTAAAAAAAAAGTTTTCTTCCAAATGATGGCCTATTCGCCGCACGCGTCCCCGAATTTCCTTCGCCGTCTATTGGCCAATATTATTTGGCCCAATGTGTCAACACGACTTACAAGCATTTCCTCATCATTTTCAAATCGGCGACCAAGTTTCTCGTCGCGGTTAAGACCACCCAACCGTAGGAATTTGTCGGAAGCCGCTTATGGAGTGATTAAATCTAGGAAATCATAATTCGCGTGTAATTTATGCTCACTCTTAATTCCGGCATTTCCCGTACAAAAACCTACATTTCCCGAGCAATTAGATGGCAGTGGGTGCCTATTGGTCCGTTGGATTTTAGTAGGGAAGTCGGCGACGTGTCTCGATCGGGTCGTCGCGGCCGATCGGTGATGGATTTTGAAGAATCGATTAAATTCTTTTGAATCGATTTATATTCTGCTCGGAGGCATGTAAAATCGATTAAAAAAAATGGATGATAGCCACACAAGGCCACTTCTGATCAGGGCCGTGGACAGGACTTGCGGGGCCCCACAACTACCTTTCGAGAGCTAAAAGCTAACGGGTTGTCAACCATAATTGTTTTAATAATTCATGTAAATATTTCTTTAACGAAAGGGGGGTGGGTTAGTACTCTGCCCTTTGGGTATTTACCCTCTCTGTCCCCACTCTGTCATCGGCCCTGCCTTTGACCACATGCGTTCCAGTAACGCACTGACTGAAGAGCTATACATGTCCACCCACACAGGGGAAGGGTCGCAGAGGTCATGACCCCCAAAATATATTTTTTCACTGTAAAAAATTACAACTTGCATGATAAATGAAGTGCAGTATTCCAAGATCATGACATATTCTGTCCTTGAC
>QLNU02003225.1:9745514-9783904 GCA_006491805.2 Dysdera silvatica | reverse complement strand
TGAGCGTTAAACACAAATAGCGAAGTTCTTGGTAAATAAGTGTGCTTAAAGGTCGAATTATGAGGTAAGATTCAGTTGTCGTTTTCCATAAGTCAAAGAATTGTAAAGAGCAAGCGGAGAGAACGCGTGATCGTTGCGAAATTACACAAATTTTCCAAAAAGCTTTTCCTTCATTTGAATATGTGTGATTTACATAAATCGTTGCCGCATTCCTCTTTCAAAAGGAATGGTGGTTGACATAGTTTTGGGGCGCTTTACCTGTCATAAAGCATAATTCTCAGTATTTACTTTTTCGATCTAATCAAAAACAGTCATTTGTACACAGTAAATGCAGGTTATTTTAAATATATTGTGATCGTGAAACTAATAGTCATAAGCCAGGGTTCTCCAACATCAGGGGCGGACCTTGGGCCTATGCGCCCTTTGAGACCCAGTCCTCCCCTCCCTGTCCAACGTACGACCCCGGGCCACAATCCGGCTCGCCAACAGCGTTAATCTGGCCCGCCGACAACTGTATAGAATGAATAATTTCTTTGTTTTTTTAAACCGCTGCCCCTCGAAATTTTTTTAAGTGGCCCGCTACCCAAAAAGGTTGAACAGCCCTGTTATAGATGATGTTGAACCAAATGCACCGTATAATACACACGGAATGTATTTAATTTGGATAATTAACTTTTTTTTTAATATTTTTAACAATATTTCAAATAAGGAATTTCGATGACCATAAAGCTAAATTTCGCGCCTTTTTTGTTTTAGTTTAGGGGGGGGGGGGGGAGATACCGTTTTTAATGGAAGGAAGGCCTATTTTGTCTCAAGCAGAAAACGCTATTCCAGAACCGCTTCATTTGTGTATTTAATAATCTTCAGCACTAGCAGATTCTCAAAGGCCATATTGCAGTCAGGGCCGGATTGTCGCATGGACAAACAAGACAGATGTGTAGGGCCCCGCTTTTATTGAGGGGCCCGGCGCGGTAAAGGCTCGACACTAATTCGAAATCATTGCCAATCAGACCTTATCGCTAGGCCATTAATTTTATCGCGGCGCGAATTTCTGTAACGCTTTCGACGAATTTTTAACTTTTTTTTTTTGTGCGTATGTTGCATGTAAATGCGTTACTTGTGCCGCTCAATTTTCAAAGTTTAAAATTTGAATCCCAGAATCATGGACGCCGACGGCATAAAAATATTGGGGGCAATATACTGGCAGAAGGCATTTTTGTTTGAAATTGGCGGGGAATATGGAACCCTAGTAACGGCATCCGTGTCCGGAACAGATTTAGCGAGCATTTCCGTTGGTCCTAAGATCCTCGTTCCACAAGGGGCCTACTCGGGGTGATTGTGTTCCGGGATTTCCTTAAATTTCGGGAATTTCAACTTGCCTCTTCCGGGATTTCTTTTTAAAAATTACAAAACTTTTGTTTAGTTTTCTGTAATTTTTTATATTCTTTTAGAAATCATTGTTTTTATCAAAAATATTACGTAACTTTTCAGGGAATCTGATTTGGGACTTACCATCACCCCTGGCCAAATGTAATTACACGGGCGTAATTTCTACTACACGGGGCCCGGAAAAATATTTGTCTAGTATACCCACGAAACTTTAATGCGACCCTGATTTCAGTGATTTTCGAAAGGTGTTTCACAGAACCCCAGGGCACCACGACGATCCCCCCCCCCTCAGGGGTTCCGCGAGCAACTTGTAAAAAACATCGCCAACAATTCTGAGACTTCCACCCCCACTAACCATATAGAACTAGTATCCAAAAATAATAGGAAATTATTACTTTTTAAACTGACATATTGTTTATTTTTATGTTCTGTCCAAGAAGTGACAAACAATAGCTTTTAAGGTTTCCGTTAAATTTTTAGAGAAGGGTTCCCTTAGTTAAAAGGTTCGAGAACAGCTGTTGTATTGCTTTGAAAAAGTCTTGGACACGACATAAAGTCGAAGTTTGAAAAACGGAAAGTTATCGCTATATACAGGTCTACTCGAAAGCAAATGGTCGTTATACACAGGTTCGATAGGCGTGAGTGCTACAGGAAATCTACGGCAAATAAAATACTGGTTTTGCTGTGTAATAAACAGACTTCGCCGATTTGGAATCCCAGTTTAGGTACTTATACAGGTACGTTATGAAACAAAAGTGTCCTTTTGACGGGAGAATAATAAGTCCACGATTCATTGTATCAAACGAAGTCCTTAACGGCAGACACAATGAACAGAATTCAATCGCACTCCCACGTCATTCGGACAATCTCTGCTAAATTTCAGACCTTTAAACAGACAAGTTTGCTTTTGTGGAGATGAAGCCATGCCTTTTGCAATATCTTTTGTTCCATTCTTCGGTATACGTCTTATCTGCTTCTGTGCAATGTGATACGTATCAAATTTGAATTGAATTGTTGTCGAGATTTGTTGTTTTATATAATACGATGTTTCGAATTGTTTGGAGGGAAAAAAAAGTGAACGGACCTTTTTTTTTTACTGCGGACCCTTTTGTCACTTTCTGTGGGAAAGATATTCACAGGTGCCCCTGATTATTAGAGGTAATGAACACAGCTCCCACACAGAGCCGTAGTCAGCCTGGGGTTAGGTGGGCTATGCTCCCCCACCCCCGGGAAAAGAGCTTTTCAAAATAAATTATTTTAGAATTTTATTTTAAATTTTTTGTTTTGTATAAAATTGTACATGACAATGGAAATTGTTCTTTGACGTTAAAAATATATTCAAAATAGACTCCTACGGTAGATCTTGTGTATGTCATGTATTTTAGATAGGTTTAAGTCTTCATGTATTCTATGATAGGGGTAGGGGGGGGTTAAAGATTTTAGTATACCTCTATAAGTTTTCAATGCAAAATTTATGTTAAGCAATCTAGCTACGGACCTGGACCCACATACAATTCGCAACATTTAGAAGAAAGTGTAAGGAGTATTCATCAAGATTTTCTGTGGACCCCATCCCCCCTCCCCCTTCAAGTTCTGTAAGAAATTTGTAAAACAGCACCAAAAATTTCAAAGAAATCTAAATTCTCTAATCCCTCCCCCATGACGACTCTTTAGATTTATCATAAAAGGGGGTTATCTGACCATATGTATAAGCCATATTCAGAAACGATAGAAAGGTATTGCCTTTTTATACTGATTTATTGATTATGTTTATGTCGAAACAGTGAGAAATATGGTAACCTTTTATAGGGTTCCCCATGGATCCTTAAAACTCCTTATTTTTCATGAAATCGGAACGTGATTGACGAGACAATTTGATTGTAATTTTCTACCTGTCATGTAGGTGATTGCATATTCACATAGACAAGTTAAAATAAACTATAACACACAAAGGCAAAAGACTATTGTCACATGATAGTCGGGGGAGATTGCTCCCTACACTCAGGATATAAATGCTAATGATGATGACTTTTTTGTGGAACGCAACGAGATAAAGTTGTGTTTTTTGGTTAAAAGAGAATACTGATGTATTTAAAAGCTAAAGTATTTTGTGTTGAACCATATATTGAATTTAAATAAAACTGTTCTGGTTTTTGGACAATATATTCATTTTTTATGATCAAAATATGTATACACATATGCAAAAATACATGTGCTATGTCGAATGTGGAAGGAGCCATGTGATGTCCACATGTAAATTTAAAGGGAGATTCAACATCCCCATGTAAGTGTAAAGGGGGATGCAATGTCCAACATAATGGCATGTGCAAAACAATGTGATGCAATGTGCAAAAATAATGAGAACCCTGTTGTAGATTTTCTTTAAATAATACTTATTCCATGCAGTGGCATATGCAAGGGGGAGCTCAGGGACTCAAGGCCTCAATATAAGACTCAAGGCCTCAATATAAGACTCAAGGACTCAATATATTTTTGAATTAGTACACCACTGGTTCTGTGATAAGACATTTGGTAAAATAAAAGTGGGGGGGGGGATCTGCAGATTCTGTAGCCAGGAAGATGTAGGGCCTTAATGAAAGATCTCAGCTTGCTTATGCTTTCTGCAAGTCTTGATCTTTCGTTAGATTTTGTCGTCTTTGTCTTCTGGGATTCTTTCCGCATGTGTTGCTTGGTCTACCCCCTCTTTCCCCTTTCCTTGAGGGTTCCAGCCCAGTGTTCGTCAAGTTTAGTTAATATGCTAATATTTCAGCTTAGAATGAAACGCTTCACTATACTGTTTAGATAGGTTTCATAGTTGTCTTACGATTTCTCAGCAACGTTGTAAGTGATGCTCATTTACATGGATTGTCTCATGTGAATTAAGCCTTAGAGTGTATTTACGTGATATGCGTATATTTGTCAGTGTTGTTAAAACCGTAACAGTGGAATAAAAATAGTGTTTGTAAAAATGTATATTATATTTGTTTACGGACTTATGCTGAATTAAATTTAAAAAAAAAAGTACAGATGAATCTAAACATTAACTAGTACAAAAATTGTTTATATACTTGTGGATCCATAACTGTTATAATAAGCTATGCAATATAGTAAATAAATTATTTAGCTGTATTATCTAATTCGAACTCATCTAACAGGTTAGTCTGGTTATTAATTAGGTGCATAAAATCAATGTTATTGTGTACAAGCATACCTCATTTTATTGCACTTCACAAATATTGCTTTTCTTTTAAAGATTTATATGGCAACCCTATGTCGAGGAAGTTTATCAACGTGTGCACATTTCGGTAATTAATGTTGGTGCACGCTTAATGGGTTACAGTATTATGTAAGCCTGACTTTTAAATGTGACTCTAAATAATTCGCGCTTTATTGCGGTGTACTTACTTTCGACTGTTCTTAAATATTGGCTAAGATTTAACCGAAATATGCACTTAATAAGTATGAAGGTAAAACCGTCAATTCAAACCGTCAAAATCGAAGGGCTGCCCTTAATTGTACATACCCACAGTTTTTTGATGGAAGCAGTGATGTGCTTGAATTGTTTGTAACAAATGACAACTATGTGTATACACACAAAAGCATGCGAAATACATTACTACAAAATTTCTTATTTATAAGGAGTTTTTATAATTTACAGTTTCCTTTGTGAAAGAGCGAGTAAAAAAAAAAAACAAAAAATTATTGCAGTTTATATATATATATATAGCATTTTAACTGTGATAATTTGTTTTTTACTCAATCTTCTATAACTTTAGTTGTTGCGACACACTGCGTAAAGTTTTCTTTATGTTTGAAATTTATGAATAGTTTTCAAATAACTATTTATATACGCAGTGAAAATCGTTTATAGTGACCTTAAAGGGATAGCACAAATTTAATTTGTGTGTGTAGCTCATTCGTTGTCAATTTATTTCGAAACATATATATAGTGAAATGTACAAAACGTTTTTGAATCGGAACAATATGAATTGAATATTGTTCGATAGGTGAACACTCAATTGGTTCTGATGAGTTGTCAAGTGACTATACGACATCAAATCTTTTATTTAAAAAAAATAAATAAATAATTATAAGAGGTACTGACACAATGTTATAAGCGATACGTTTACCGTTCATTTCAATGGGAAACTAAACTTCTTGAAATGATTCCTATATTTTCTATATGTAGTTGGTCGTTATAAACAATTTTCGCTGTCTTCTGAAGTTTTGTTTTTGTGTATTTATCTCTGGTTCAAATTGCTGAATGTCTGTTTTTCTCATGTTAGGAGGTAAAGGCCAATGGTAACACTCATTATCCGGAAGAATATGAAGAGGTAGTACAAGAAAAAGCAGTAAAAGAAAAAGTAATAATGAAAACAGAAGTCAAGAAAGAGCAAAGCCCAAAAGTCAATGATGTTAATGATAGTCCTCGTGCAGCAGTAGCCTTGACGGAGGAGGTAATTAAACGTTTTTAAATTGCCGTAATCAAAATTATAGTGAAAGGTGCTAACTCTCATTGGGTGATTTGCAATTGATATTACGTCACAATTTGTCCTTCTGCATAGTGCTTTCTCATCAAGTTGATAGTACATGCGTTGGTATTGTATTCTATTATCTTCAGACTAGTACTTCATGCTAGGTGGCGGTTTGTGATAGAGGACTTTCCAAGGAATTTGCGTACCTAAGAAAAAGCTTTTAAAGCAGCACTCCACCCATAAAATTATTAGTTTTTAATGTTTGCCATTTTAAATTATTAATGATGTATATATTTTTAATTTTAAACCATTAATGTTTGCTTAGTACCACAATACACTCCTGCATTATTTCATTTGAGGCCCTTTCAAGCTTTTTACCTGAAGCAATTGCCTCATTTACTCCACCCTCACCAGGTCTTGCTATGATAGACAGTAACACCCTTAATATTTTGCATTGCCCCTGATATGAATTTAAGCTAACCCCTAATGTGTGTTTATGCTGCCCCCTGATATGTGTTTATGCTGACAGCATAAATATTCTTATATTATCCCTTGATAGGAGGGATTATGGAATCCTTATATATATACATATACGGTCAAACATATACGGACACTCCCCATTAACGGACAATTTTTGAATCCCCAGTCCCTTGAAATAGGGCATTAATGTATTTCACCTCTCGATAGTGAACAGTTTCCAGAAAAGTTTTCTTTTAATTTTTCAGAGAAGATTTTATTTTTCCTTCGAACATCTAGTTTATTTAAAATTAAAGTGGTCCCAACCTCTTGTTCTCATCAACGAATTGTGCTCAATCCAGAAAGGTTGGGGTCACATTTATACTGGAGGGACGGTAAAACCAACGCAGAGTACTGTCAATCTCTAAGGAGATGATCCCTCAAACTATCAATCAAAGCTAATTGATTTTTATGCAGGGGTCATACCGATCTTAGGCACTTGCATTTGGGCAGGGAGGTAAGAGTTCAGAAATTGAGTCTATGTAATCGGGGTTTTTTGGCGATTGCTTTCCTATATATTAGCAATGTAGCCAAATATAGTAGCAAACATAGGTTTTGTACAAACTCGACGAACAATGGGACTGTGGTGTACTTACTACAACTAACAAACTCAAAGTGCATGTGGAGAAAACAGCAGTACTATAAAAAACAAACTACGTTGACAGATTTCTTTAAATAGTAATTTCGATATTATGGAAATTTGCTACCTCTGTATTTACACTATCCCTGTAAATCAATAATATAAGTTGTTTTCCATTAATTGTTTTCTACTTTATTTACAAATTAATATATTTTCATATTTATTCATAACTTTTAATTTGTACTTGCAGTACTATCTTTAATTTTTAAGGCAGTTTATATTATTATTACATTTTTGTTGGAATATACTATAGTTCTAAAAAATCACCTATTGGGGGGGAATAAATTCATTTACAACCATCGCACACCCTAACAACAGACACTCATCCTTAACAAACAAAATTCTTGTCCTGTGAGTACCCGCTATTGGAATATTTGACTATATATGTCTGTTTACCCTTAGCTTTTCTGCATGTAGACAAAGCTTAACGAGAAGCGATAATTCATGTTTTGTAAACTTGCTGATATACAAGCAGCTTAAAGTAAACAAGCAAGTGAAAGAAAATCACCTAAGGTCGATATTTAAATTTAGCGGGTTTCAATTAACATAAATTCGCACTTCTCTAATTCTCAAGTAACTCGGTAGGTTTTCAACGTTAACAATAGCCATCATTATTGCATTTATGGAAGACCTTTACCTTACCCTGTATGCCCACATACAATACCTGCAACAGCAGGCTCAATGTCTATTGAAACTCGCTAATAATTCTCTGTAAGGTCGATGGTAGCAGTATTGCTTGGTGAATCACTCATGGAGAAATGAAGGATTTATGCGTCTGGTGGGGGTACGATCTTATAGCCCTTTGATTTCTGGTCAGATGCTCTACCCATTGAGTTATGGACAGCTGTCAATTTAGTATGTGACTTGCAATCAAAGAGTTGTGGGGGTTGTACCTTGCTGGACGTATGAAATCGTTATTTCCGCTGCCGGTGATTTATCGAGTAATATAAGCGGCAGTTAATAAATATTATAGGGCCCTGCGGTGGTGCAGGGTGATAACACGTTCGCCTAGTGCTCTGTTAACTCGGGTTTGACTCCTAATGGTGTAAGGAATGCTTACTTAGAGATCACACTGCTCACCCTAGTCCAGAGTTTCGTTCCCTAGGCCTTAAGAGGTTCAGATTCCTCGGAAAACAGTAGGTCCTGGCGCAGCATGATCATTGTAGTCCTTGAGACATAAAACCACAAACAAACAATAAATCTTGTATTTTATAAATTTACCTTGCTTTTCTTTTTTTTTCTTTTTTTAGGTAAATTCTCGCAGTTCCACACCTATGGCTGGGTCTGTTCCCGATTCCCCTCATTCCACAAAGAGCTCTCGTAGCAGTGGTGGACACAGTCTTGGTGGCAGCCAAAACGGGGGAGCCTCCTACCCCTCAGAGCCAGGACCAGGGGGTCTCAACTTGAACATGAGTGCCTCTGAAATGAGAGAAATGCTTGCCGCACGCAAGAAGATAGACCCGAAGAAGGCTCAGATGGACATTCGACAGAAGTACGAGATTATTCAACAAATGTGAAAAGGCTTGCTAATCGTTGAAAAACCATTGATTTCGTCTCCCCTTTAATTTTTTGTTTCTCTTTTTCGTACGTAGTGTACAAAAAGAATTCCAACCTTTTTGAAACACGTATGAGATCACTGTATACATGTATGTAAGGCGTGCCATGTCGTAGTTCAAAATGATTTATATTTCCTTAGTGTTATTGTTTTCTTTTCGCATATATATTCTAAGGCTTTGGTGTTTTTTCCCCAGGAAGTTGGCTCATTTAGGGAATATTTTATTTTTTTACATGATGTGCAACCTCCGAAGTGTTAATTCTGGTTACAAAATTGATTTTTGTGTGTGGATGTAGAAAACCCAGTTTAATCGAAGAAACGACATGTTCATTGGAGTTGAATTGGAGGCTAATCAAGTGCATTGTGTGATCCCCCATTTACTCCAAAATCACCTTGAACTAGAAGCTAACAAAGTACATTGCTTGGTTTCCCATTTACTCCAAAACCAACTTGGAGGCTAATCGAATGCATTGTTAGGTCCCCCATTTACTCCAAAACCAACTTGAACTGGAGGTTGACAGAATGCATTGCTTGGTCCCCCGTTTACTTCAAAATCAACATCTATATTAAACTGAGCTTTTTATATAAACCAAAATTTTGTTGTACTTGTTTCTAATGATGTAGTATATACGTTGGTGACCTTTGCCAAATTGTCTGTTGTGAAGCAGGTATTTAATAGCTTTTGAAACTGGACAATAATGTAAAATATTTTAAACAACCTTTGATATCTGACAACTGTTTGATGCAAAAATTCTATGGACATGTTTCTTTCTTGCTTTTTCCAAAGCAATCGACACCGAAATAGAGTAACATATCATCACTCTCCATTCAAGTTGTCAAATTTACAAAAAAAAAATGCTTAAAAATCTTGTAAACGTGTTTATACGTTTTATTTTGGTGCAATATTTATATTGAAAACATTCTACCCAAGTGCCTTAACTAAATACGACCACTGTGACCCCTTCTCTCTGACCAAACGATTGCCACGCCGAGAAATGGAAATATAGACCGAATTTGAATAAAATTGCTTCTCCCGCCCTTGCATTTGTAATGTTCGGATCTTTAACTTTCCTAATTTAGTCGTATTAGATTTCGACCACTCTCTGTATTTTTAAATGTTTCACAATATGTATATTTCCGTTAGTGAAAATGGACCACCCCGGTTAATATTAATGTGAGAAGAGAATGCACGCATGTTGCACTCTTTACATTGAAATTGCTGCACTAAAGAACATATTTGGAGAACATAATAACTATCGCTTCTTTTTTTTTCCAAGTTGCGTTTACTGAAATTAAGAGCCAAAAACTGAACATATCTGGAAAGTGTTATATAACTGCTTGATATATATATATACTACTGAGTGAATTCTGTTCATATTTTTTCAATGTGTATAGTGTGTTTGTAAAATAAAACCTTGCTTTTGAATCGTGCCTTATCTATCATATCTCGTGCACGGTTGCCTTAAGAAACAATATGTGGTTATTGCCTATTAAAGAATACAATCTGTAATTGTTTCCTCCATTGATAAATACAATGTGTGGCTGTTTCCCCAATGGAGAATACAATCATGGTTGTTTCCTTCATTGGAGAATGCAATATGTTATGGCTGTTTCTCCTAAATGATGAATACAATCTTCAGCTGTTTTTCCCATTAGTGTGTGGTTGTTTCCCAATAGAGAATACAAACTGTTGTGGTTGTTCCTTCCATTGGAGAATACAATCTGGTGTGGTTGTTCCTTCCATTGGAGAATACAATCTGTTATTGTTGTTTCTCCTGAATGGTGGATACAATCTATGGTTGTTTCGAGAATACAATCTATTATGGTTGTTTCGAGAATACAATCTATTATGGTTGTTTCGAGAATACAGTCTATTATGGTTGTTTCGAGAATACAGTCTATTATGGTTGTTAATCCTGAATGGTGGATACAATCTATACTTGTTTGGAGAATACAACCTAGTGTGGTTTATCGTCATTCCTACAGTTTCCCATGGAGTCAACATTATACAGTGGATTGCAGCCTATGTGTGTCTGGGATACTTGTTATGTTAATATCACAGCTATGTGAATGCAGATATTCGTGTCGTTTCTTCTATTTTATATGATGCTGATGTGTGGGACCAAAATTGCCTTTTCTTTTTGTAATTATTACTGGCTAATGTTAAGCTATGTGGATCCCACAACGAAGTTATTAACATATATAATAAATTTCATTTGTTTGAACATTTGGTGTTGAGTGGATTTTTGATCACAGTGTGTTAATGTTCTCGTTGAAATGTTTAAACTTACTTTTCTCTAACGTGATACCCAGGTCACATGATTTCAATTTGAGATTACTCCTCATGGTTTGAGAAACTAGTTAGTAAAATTTTAAACTTTTTTTTTTTTTAAATTGGTCTAGTCTAAAATATGACGGTAAAAATTTGTGAGGTTTTGTAATTGAAATCAAATTGTGAAATGCTTCTTTCATTGGTTCTAATTCACAAAGTTTATCCATTTCCAAAGTATTCCATTCGCAAAGCATCTCTCTTTTAGTGAATGGGCAATTTTAAATTTCTCAATTCCAGATGTATCTCTTCGTACTCTCTAAACGAGCTGGTCCATTTTTCAAACCCAATTTAGGTCTTATTGAGGGTATGGACTCAATTTTACTTAGAATCCGAACCTTGGGTGACACGTTTCATCTTAAAAATCAAAATCGAACTACAAAGTGGTGATTAAACGTCCCCGCCCCTCTATACAGTAGCGTCAATTCGTTATTTAATGAATTTATCACCACCTTTAAAGGACTACGTAACGAGGAACGTTCGTGTGGAACGAAAACTTATTTTTAAATTACAGTCACTATATATTTGTGTACATCGCATTACAGATTTTTTGTGGCTCTTCGAAATTTCACTATTGTTTGCAATCACTACTGCAGGAAATTCCTTCTATCTATAAGACCATTGAGAATAAGGCTGGAGAAAGGAGACGAATGCCTAGGGGGCCTCGTCACAAAATTTTAATGGTGATCATAATTTTCAGTGAAATCTCGTTAATACGAATCGTCATAAAACTCCAATTTTTATCCGTACAAATAGAAGTCCGCATTAAGCGGCCGGCAAATTTCAGGAGCTAAAACTTATCTATTCATGCGAAAACTTTTTATAGTAATGCAGTACCTATTATGCAGTGCGTATTGTGACCGAATGCTCCAGAAGGCAACGAAACAAAAAAAATTAGCAGTTACAATGGAAACTCATTTATTTTTACTTAATTCTGTAAATATAAATAAATGAAAAAACACTAATTATTCTTTTATTAAAAAAAAAAAAAAAGCTTCTATAATGTAATCTTTTTTCGCGTTAGTAGGGGGTGTTTTCAACATCGTTCTCCGAATTTGTGAGGTTGCCTTTAAAAAGCAGATAACCACACTTGGTTTTAAAAACCGCACGTACGGTCTTATTTTGTTTGGCTCAGAATGACCCTTGCTCCATAAAAATTCAACCAACTTTCTAAAATCTATATCAACACTTTAATAATCAATAAAGTGCCACACAACGTGCAGAAATAAATGTTTGGTAGCGAATATTTTAAAAATTCAACCACCAGGGCTTTAAGCCCTATGCATATAAGTGGGGGGTGTAAAAAGGAGAACACGTACAACAAAAAATAGGTTTGACAATCCACAAAAAATAAAACGTTAGTCAACCAACAATCCTTTACCTTCTAGCGTGTAAGAAATAGTTGAGGAGGATCATGAATCCTGACCTGTTGAGGAATTTGTCTTTTAACGCAAATTCACGTACTTTCTATTTTCAAGAGATTAAATTAAAAGAATTTAAGATTTTAAGGCTTGGTGAAAATAAGGAAAAATAGTCATCTGCGCGGGCTTTTAAAGTTTTAAATGTACCGTGAAGCTCCTTTTTCCAGCGAAGTATTTTTAAAATTGTCAATTAAACTGGCACGCTTAGAAACCCTTAAAAGCATTGATTACAGTGAAGTCTTCAACAACTGAATGCCATATAACTCACTTCGAATTCCATCATTAAGCTTGGCATCTATGTATTTTAAGTATCAGTCTTTACTTTGCCCAAGGCGCTAACAACCCTCATTTTTGTCCAAAATCACTGAATTGGAAAGTCCCGGCCATTTTCTTTTCCATCTTGTCTTGACTTTGTGAAAGACATGAAGCTGTTCGTTCACCCAAAAAATCGTCTGCCGCATTCTTTGCAAGTAAACTGCTTGTCAACCCGTTGTAGGTCAGATTCTTCAAGAGGATATTTCTTTTCTTCCATGCAACAGAAGATTGCCTATCGGCAGATACTTATTTTCATATATAAAGCCATTGGTTGGCTTAATGGTGAAGGTAAATCGCCGTTTAAATTACTACACTTTCGAATATTCGCCAAATTTATTTGTGGAGTTGATGTTGCCAACAAGCCTGCACAATGGCTTAGCAATTCAGCATTGATCAAAGAATGGATATTGTGTACACATCATCCACGCTTCTCTCCAGAAGTCATGTTAGGTCTTCTGTCCCATCTCATGTAACTTGATGATCAGCTTGGGAAAACAAAACTCAATATGGCAAGTAATTATTATTATAGCATGTTATACAGGGTTTCTAGGGAAGTCCGAATTCAGCCAATAACTTTTGAACGAAGACATCTCTTGCAACGTAAGTTAGGTATTGGTATAGTAAAATGACTATACACTATCAGACATGATAGACAGCAGCGCCCCTGGTGGCGAATTGAGGAAGTTAAAAAACAATTATTTCGAAAAATAATGAAGATGAGGAAATATTTTCAATGAGAAATTTGTAGAGCATCCTACAGTTAGTAAGCAAAACATACGGCTTACATGCACTATGTACACGTACTGCCACAAAGTGAGGTGGTCCGGAAGTTTCAGTACATCGCTTTCAATTAATGCTTTCTGGTGTTTTAAAAGTTGAGTTGAAGTTCTTATAGGAGAGAGATCATGGTTTCTTTCCTTTAAGAACTTCTATTCAACCTGTAAAGAACTAAAAAGCATTAACTGAAAGCTATGCATTGAAACTTACGCAACACCTCACTTTGTAGCAGTACGAGTACATACTTCATAGGAGCCGTATGTCTTTTCTTACTATGCTTATCTTAGAATGCTCTACAACTTTCTAATTGAAAATATTTCTCTATCTTTATTATTTTTCGAAATAAAATTTTTAACTTCCTCAATTCGCCACCAGGCACGCTGCTATTCATCTCATCTGATAGTGCATAGTCATTTTACTATACCAATATCTAACTTTCTTTGCAATATCTGTCTTGGTTCAAAAGTTATTGGCCGCATCCGGTCTTTCCTAGGAACCCTGTATATAAACTGAAGGTTTGCAGCAACGTTGGGTCCAGCAACTCTACGAGGTGTGATCAAAAAAGAGGGGGAAATGGCCAGATCAAGAACTCTGCTGAAGAAGGGGGCAGACGAAAATCTTTATTATTATTATTATTAAATTTAAACCGTACGTCGAGACTAACCCCTTGGGTACATTTGACGACTGAGACTCATCATGCACTTGTCTTGCCTAAGTTACAAATTACTAAGTAAATATTAAATAATATCTACTGCCTTTTCATACTATTCCGCGCATCAGCAAATTAAATCCGTTCCAAACGCAAGAATTTTTTCAAATCTGTACACAAGGGGTTAAAATTATATTTGAAGTTTCAGGCTTGGGCTCGAGCTCATCTCTAGACCCTACGTCTCCCAAGGACGGAGGTTTCCAACTTGGGGTACCTGTATCCCACAGGGGGTGCGAGATAAATGTTCATGGGTTATGATAAATGTAGGGTTTTTTGTCTTTGATGTGTTATCACCCACGCGCCTTGAAAAGTGACAATAAAATTATTAAAATCTAATTGCTGAATGTATATTTACGTTTTATGAACTGAGTTGAGAGCCTATTGTTTGGATTGAAATCCATTACCCACGGTATCATATATGGTTCAAAAATTAGATTTCTTCACGTTCAAATGTAATGTTACTCCTGTTTGGGGGTGCGAGTATCATCAATGCTGACTTTTCAAAATTATTGGAGGCCCAAGTACATTTTACGTGCATTTGTACTTCACAATATATGTAAAATTTCAGAAGGGTTTGTGGGGGGACTCAGTACCCATGGGACTATATAACTCTACACCTATGACGAGCAGTAACCAGACATTTCCTAGGAATGTGGGAAATATAGAAGAAAAAGGAAGAAAGAAGAACTATAATTAACAGATCTTAATTATGTGTCACTAGTGATAATAATGCATAAACTATGAAACACTAATACTAGAGAGATCATAATTGTAAGTGTTAATAGTAAATTACAGAATGTTTTCAGCACGAATATTGAATAGGAAAAGTGATAACGAATATCTAAAAATAGCAGTAGCAGCACTAATTAGGGAGGAAAATAGATATATAAAAACAAAGCTGTTTATCACAGCAGATAAACAGTTCCAAACGATATGCAATACTCGCTCGAAGTAGTGCAACGTACGTAATCTGAGCTAGGAAAACAGTTGCGTGTGATGGTGACCCTGATTTTGTTGGGGAAAAATTCTAAATCACGCCAGATTTTTAAAAAAGTAACGCACTATAACAGGTGTCACATAGCCCCGAGACGTTTCCGTGAAGCTTTCTTCTTTTTGTAACGCCGAAGATGAATCGTTGAGGTTTTGAATAAAGGTCACATGATACATTATGGAGCGCTCCGTTATAAAATAGCGTGAATTTTTCTCAGCTTCTTGTCTCACCTGTATGCCCTCGGGGAAGTTTCGCATGCTCTTGCAGTCCCATAACGTACGCAAAAGAAGAAGAAACGACATTGTAGAACGAGTTGCCGAAAACCAAACGATAAGGAGTCAACTCGCTTTCGATGTTTGGGTGACGAGCACTGGATGCTTTCGTTCAAGCAGAACGCCACTTCCGCCATCTTGTATTCATCGTCTTCCCACACCTACAGAAAGCAGCAGCGAAGAAGATTTTAGTATGTCGGAATGGCAACGATGACCTCGTCTTCCACGGAATTACTGTCGATCGTTTGAAAAATATGCCTATTTGGCAACACTAGACTGGCGTAGAGCGTTATTCCTAGTTCGATTCCCGTAGTACAAAAACCATTCATGGTTCGGAGAAGTGACAGATTTCTAAGTAGGCTACCAAGACATGTCTAGGGGCAGCAACAGAGCACTCAAAAATAATATTTTCCAAATACTGCAATATTAAAAAGATGTTTTGTGGTACATATGCACTCCATAGCAAAAAAAAAAAAAATCGACGCACCAAGAAGGGGTTGTCCGATTGCGATAAAAATTGGTGGATATGAAGAACATACATAGAAAAAGAAACGATTAAAATTTCAGAACAATTGAATGATTTATTGCAGAGTTTGACCGTTACAAAGGGAGGAAGTCAATAAGGCGTTGGTCCACCTCTGGCCTGGATGCAAGCTGTCACCCGGCGTGGCATAGACTGATAAAGATCCCGGATGGTGTCCTGCGGAATTTCTTGCCAAATTGTCTCCAACTGTCGGGCTAAATCGTCAACATTCCGGGATGGTTGCAATCGCCTTCCCATAGCGTCCCAAATGTGCTCTATGGGAGAGAGATCAGGAGACCTAGCTTGCCAAGGAAGTGTTGGGCAAGCTTGAAGACAATTCATAGCAACACGTGCCGTGTGCGGCCGGGCATTGTCTTGTTGAAACGTAAGTCCAGGGTGTCGCAAAAGGAACGGTAACACAACCGGTCGTAGAATGTCGTCTACGTACCGCTGTGCTGTAAGTGTGCCAGAAATGACCACCAAAGGGGTCCGGCTATCAAAGGAGATGGCACCCCAGACCATAACGCCCTGTTGTGGGCATGTGTGGCGTGCGATAGTAAGGGCAGGATCCCCACGCTGCCCTGGACGTCTCCAGACGCGAGCGTAAATTCCGCTCTCTCAGTCGTCTGCAGAGGGTCATGTTGGACACATGTGTGCGGGCCACACGTTGAATAGTTGATAATGACGAATCCGGTGCTGTGACAGCTGCTCTGACAATCGCTCTGTCTTCCCGTTCTGTTGTGGCCCTAGGTCGACCGCTGCCATCCCGACGCTGACATCTACCATTGTTGACCCACTCTTGCCAGCACCGTCCAATCGCCGCATCGCTTCGACCCACATGTCCAGCGATTCTTCGATTCGTCCAACCAGCCTCTTTCAATCCGATAGCACGACCTCTTTCAAACTCTGACATATGCTCGTAATGAGCACGAATCTTTCGGCGAGGCATTGTTACAGTCGACGTAAGATATCCGCAGTCAAAATGCAACAGAAATTTTGACCACATATTGAGAATCGCTCCTTATATACACCTGCTGAATGCGCAGTTCCGATGCGCTGGAGTTCCCGCTATTCATTCATTGGACACCAAATTTTAATCATTTGCATGTTCGGTCAAAATGTCTTTGCATACGAAATTTCATTACAATCGGACAACTCCTTCTTGGTGCATCGATTTTTTTGTTATAGAGTGTATATATGGAACTAATATAAATTATTATTATCATTATTTTCCGAAAGTATTCCTTTCTTTGTACGAGAGAAAGGGGATGGGAGTTTTCCAAACTCGTCAATGGTCCGGAGTTCACATGTTGCGCTGTAAACTCACGTATTCGTTTGTGAAATTCAGAAAGTACAGTAAATTCGTTGGAAACAACGGAAGAACGTGCGGAATACTGCTTTCAAATTATCCATCGATAATGAAGCGTGCACAGTCTATAGACTAGGGCGGCAAAATTTTGTGTATTGAATCTGAACAAAATCAATACCATATCTGATGGTATCTGATGATATAATCAGATGTTTTGCCGAGAAGAAAGCTAGACGTCATGCTTTCCATTTAAATACCAGTGTTCGATAGGCTTTTATTTTTTGTTAAAATTAAAATTTATTTCAATAAAATTGAATTTGATTTATTATATACCAAAAATAAATAGTGTTTCAATATAAGTTAATATTGTTTAATGTTTATGTTTCAATTTATGAGTTTGTTTTTCAACATATTTGTTGTCAATACAAAAGTTTTTGGCATATATTGAATGTAACAATTTATATATTCCTACCACTGATGGGTGTGGGGGCAGACGGGTTGAAAGGGGCGGCAGAATGGTAAATCCGCCCATGAATATAGTGGTACCTTGAGATACGAGTTCAATGGATTCCATGACCGAGCTCGTAAGTCAAAATGCTCGTATCTCAAATTAATTTTTCCCATTGAAATTAGCTGGAATGAGATTAACCTGTTAACTGGGTATGACGACATTTTTCGTCATGCCCGGAAGACTACCAAAATGCGAATGACGACATTTTTCGTCATTGAAATTAAATATATTTAATATCACTGAAATTAATTAAATATAATAAATAAATATAAATAAATGATAATTCAATATAATAAATAAATATGTAACAAAATATAATTAAATATAATAAATAAATATAAATAGATAATATAATAATAAAATATAAATAAATAAATTAAATAAATAATTAAATATAATAAATAAATAAATTAAATATAATAAATAAATAATAATTAAATATAATAAATAAATAATAATTAAATATAATAAATAAATAATAATTAAATATAAAAATAAATAAATAAATAAATATGAAAAAATTAATTATTAAATAAAATAATAATTAATTATATTTATTTTATTATGTTAATTAAATATAATTATATTTAATTTAAATATAAATATAAATTATATTTAATTAATAATAATAAAATTATATTTAATTACACTTCAATATCACCTTAAATTAATTTAATTCATTAAAATGGAAGTCCCCGTGTGAAACGAGTTTCGCAAAATTTTATTCCCTTGCCAATACATTCGTACCACTCCAATTTTTTTTATAATAATGTACATACTACTATTTACAACGAACACATATAGTATACAAACTAACTAAAACCAATACAGTATATACATAACTACATGTAAAAGAGGATATAAGGAAATAAACAGATGTTGGTTGAGCCGATTAGCATATGCTACGTAAAAATTAATAATAATTTTTTCTTTCACTTTACTTTTGCTTAATTTTCTTCTTCGCTAGTTTTTTCATTTTTACCACGCTTTCGTCACTTTCACCCGCAGGGCGTTTCAGTAGAAACCTGTCTAAGGAGCTTTGTTTTTTCCCTCCCTTTTAGAATGTTTCTGAAATGAGTTAGGCAAGTGTCATTAAACAGCGCAGCTACCAGGGGCGGACTGAGCCGCCGGCCCTCGAGGCGGTGCGCTCTCCGATAATCCAAGATATGCGCCCTTTGAGAGGACCCAGTCCGCCCCTGGAAGCTACACGACCACTGGCAACTTTTTTAGGGTGCTTCTTTTCAACAGAGTCCGAAACTTTTTCCCACATTGCCAACACTTCCTTTATTTCACTTGAAGAGGTAACCTTCTTCGCCTCTGCGGTTGTACGAACCTCTTTATGTTGATGAAAGACTCGGGAATTTAAGCGGAGCGGTGGTTGTGACGTCACCGAAGCAGGCTCGTAATTCAAAGCAAAAAATCAACCTAGTGTCGGCTTGTATCTCCAACAACTCGTATATCAGAGCACTCGTATCTTAAGGCACCATTGTATTCTCTTCCCTTAATGGCTTACAAAGGACTTAGAAAGAACGTCGTTAAACAGAAAAAGAACATTAATCGAAATGTAATTCCAAGAAACATTTGCCGTAACCACAAATAACGTAGTGAAACGTAAATAGTCGCTAATTAAAACGACGTTATTGAGAGAATTAAATTACTGTGTCTTAATTAGGATTAAACATAATCAGTATTTGTAGTTTTATAAAACTATAACAATTTCAAATGAAGCCACTTCGATATAGCAAATAAATCATCATTATATACATTATAATAAATCATCATTATATCTTATACATTATAACAAATCATCATTATATCATATACATTATAATAAATCACAATTACATCATATATATTATATAATATCATTATATCATATACATTATAATAAATCATCATTATATTATATACATTATAATTAATCATCATTATGTTATATACAATACAACAAATCACCATTATATTATATACATAAGGCATAATGAAAATTACTATTTGATTAGTTATTATTGAAAAAAGAAAATAATTTCATCATCTTTGACGGAGTTCGGTCTCAGCTCTGGTGGCGTGCGGATGTCTGTTTCCGGGCTGGCGGGTGTTGGTTCCAGCTCGCTTAAGACGGAGTGCTTGGGATATTCACTTTGGCCGCCGGGTGGCGGTGGATGGATGCCTGCTTCTGCTATTCTGGGACCGGACTCCGCCCTCCCTCGTAATTCGGACTTCGTCGCTAGGGCCGTGCTTGGCCTTCTGTCCATGACGGGCGTTCGTCATTGTCTTCGTCCGCTGCGATCGCTTGGGGGCCAGCTTTCGCAAACAGTGGATGATAATTTGGTATGTAATGCCTGTCCGGACTATGCTGGTCTCGCGCGCCCTGGTTGCGGGGAATGTTTTACGCCTGTTCGCTGCCGCTCGCGGCACCTCACCCACTCAACGGTGTCCGGTGGTCTCCTGTAGGAGTACCGGCCGGCCCGGGGTGTTCTTCCGCGCCATCCATCTATTTCGGCCGCTCTTCGGGGCGGACTGATCGTGGATGGCCTCCGGTCGACGTTGAATGACGACAATCATGTGAGCTGTGCGTCTCTGTACGCCTGTTTCGATCGACAATCCCCTGCAATGCCCCCTCCCCCCCAGTGTCCCTTCTCGGTCCACTGGTCGTCATATCATATGACAAAAGCCTGTCTGGGAATACAGCGCTGCCACCTTCGGCGGCCACCTTTCCCATTGCCCTCCTTGCATAATTCACTCACTCATCATCTTTGACGTAAAATTCTGTTTTAGATATTTTAAATTATATCAGTTAAATTTATTGTAATGGTCATTAAGTCCAGGGATTCGAGTTTTGATGAGTCTACATGTATTATGATTTGGTAATCAGGCGGACCCAAAAGTAATCTGATGGTCTGGTAATCAAATTAGCCTTGCGGTTCGCCTAGCGTCTGGTTATCCCTAGTTCGACTCTTAACTGGAACGATTACCGACTCCTTCATTGGGCCGGCGGTTTGTACTGCAAGCCATAACGTCTTCATTCTAGAGGTAACACACGGGAGCCGTTAGGGGGGGCATCACCTTCAATGTGGGTATTAGGCTCCCATGACCCTCTCCAATTTCCAACAAAATGCTTTTTATGGGTATACTGTCCCCCCCACTAATATTTATGTGCCGTCGGCGCCCATGGGTACACATATGTGTACACCTTGGGTTGGAACGCTTTTTCTACTAAACTAACATAAATTGCGAACTCACACCGAGGTTATCATTTGTGCACATTTTAAGCTTTCTTTTAGTGTCACTAGATGTCGCTGGAAAGCTTAGAAAAACGAGGAACCAGAACTTGCTTTTGCGGAAGTTGTTGCATCATGTCAACCAACGCTCGCAGTTCAAAATTTAAGTGCTAATAATTTTGTAGAAATAGTTTTTCTTTTTAATTTAAAGAAATTATTCGATTGTTAAGAAGCTTATGAATTGTCATAAATGTCAGAATCGCCTTGGTCGTTGGAAATATTCTTTTCTGAGACCACTTTATGCAGAGGTAAACGTACGTGCACGTTCGGTCACAAGCACAAAGAAATTGTATAATTACAGTATATTATTTTGTAAGAAGGCACTATTTAATTTTTATGTTTGATCACCGTGAGGAATGTATGTAGATTAACAAAATTAATTTTTAATTGCTGTGAATATTATGCAACCATAATTTTTAGGGGGGCGGGCTGACCGTCAAAATAAGTACTTCTTTAAAAAAAAAAAATTTACACATTTTACATGTCAATTTCACCCTTCCGAGAGGCTAACCTTATTACTTACAGATTTCTGGTTTATTACAGGTATGATGCGAGTTCCAAAAAGTGGACAACATCATCATTCAATCATTTTCTAGATTTGGTTTTAGTTAATTCTTGGATCATGTGCATACGATATTATGCAAAGAATGAAGTTCCCAGAAAAGAGAAACTTAGTCTGTTAATTTACAAAATAAACTTGGATTTGACACTTGTAAAGTATGAAGGATATGGCCAAACCTTGTCCACTCTGCATAGAGCATTGGCCGAATCGGAAGAACATTCTGAACCAAAAGCCGAGCTACAGCCAATTGTGAAGTTCGACATGACGATGTCGGTTACACGTCATGTGTCACACGTCATGACGTCAGGTCATCGTCATCACATGACGATGTCGGTTGTGACGATGTCATTGCCACGGTATTTCAATGATAAATTTGCATCTAAATGTAGATTTGCGGGCTGCAAATCGAGGTCCAGAATCATTTGCAGCAAATACAAATTTTTTCAAAGGTAGTATTAGAAAGTGACACATTCGGGAGTGTTGCATGACAGTTCATTTAAACTGTTCTTATATATCGTACGCATAATAAATTGTTAGTTTCGTATTTAAAAAAATTTGACTTCGCATTCAACATATATTTTTATACTTGTTTAAAATTTATTAGTTTATAATTTAAATCTTTGTGATATATCTTGTTCTTTTAATATTAAGCTAAAGTTTAGCTTCTGCAGAAAACCACAGAAAATTTAATTTTTGGCAAATTAACTTTTTTTTTCCTGTTTACGAATTTTCGCTTTATACTTTAAAATGGATTTATTGGTCATAAATGCAATTAATGTTACTCATCATTTGCAAAAAATAACCGAAGCAACGTATTCAAATTTCTTGATCATGTCCAGTGATATATCACCGATTGTGAAAAAGCTATAGCTGTGGAACTTTGTAGTGTGTTGGAAAATTATTTAACGAAACGGTAACTTGAAGATGATGACGTCATCGGGATTACCGGAACATTATTCTATACATGATGATAATGGGGTATAAATAAAATGTGAGCCTGGTTATATAAGTATAAACGATAAGGAGCGTATGGTCGCTATTAAAGAAACTCATCCAACCTGGAAATGGGACACTTTAATCAAAAAGGGCTGTAAAAAAATGCCTAATCAGAAAACATATCTGCGTTTTAAAAAGGATAAAGTAGACAGAGGGTCACTAATCGATATGTATAAAGCAATCGAAATGGAAGTTTGGTGAAATTTATGGAAATTATGGGCAAAAAACTACGAGTTATACATGGTTTCGATATTCGGAAATGGGCAATTGAAACTTCTTTAAGTTTCCCTAAATTAAAGTTTCTTGCCTCAAGCAAAAGGACTTTAGTAAACGTCATGGCATAACATCTAGGAAGGTAACAAAACTTGTAAAGAAAAAACTAGTGACTTCTCCGGAAATGATCCGAAACGCTACAACAAAATTTTAAACAGAAGTGATAAAACTATTTAAAACATATCCTCCCCCCTTTGTACATTTAATATCGATAAATGCGGATTCAATTACGAATTAATCGATAGTCGAACGCTTTCTTTCCGTGGGGAAAAATAACATTGGGTTATGCATCATCAACTAATCAATGTACTTACTTGTACACCGTTCAATATTTAATAAATGCTGATGGCGAAGTTGTTGGTGATGCATTTTTATGTTTACACGAAAGCACAAGCCAATTTGGAAAAAGAGTCCAATCTTCTGTGTTTAAATTGCCAAATGTAACTATAACTTGCAGTTCATTAGGAAAATTAACGACAAACCTATTCCAGCAAATTTCGGACGAGCATTTTTTCAGAAATATGACTGAAAATTGTGTCCTTTTGTGCGATTCTTGTAGTGTTCATAAAAACCCGTGGATTTTTGAAAAGAGGTGCAGCATTGGGGAGGGGGAGCCAGATGGGATAGTTAAAATTATTCCCGAATAGACAATTCCCATTTGCCAACTTTTAGATCGCTTTTTTTTAGAGAAATAAAGTATATAGTGCGAGAAATATGTCGATACTTTAAAATATCTGCTCATGGTTCTGAATTAACAATTCGAAATAATATTATCCAATTACAGTCCTTGATACACTTCCAAATGTGTTCTGATATTTTTTTACCCATGATCAAATACGCATGGTTTGCATCTGGGTTATCAGAAGATGAAAAGCCTGATTTTTTAAATGTCCGTCAAATTTGTTTCACATTCACAGGAAACGTTTGTGATAAAATACCTAATTGCAAAAATTCTCCTTTTATTCGATGTAGCCACTGCAGGAAAAATTTGTTTTTCATGCCTTTGTGATTTTCATACAATTGATTGTGAAAAACTTAATATTGGAGAAAAATTGTAATAAATAGATTTCTCCTTTCTTCAATAAAAATGCAGAAAGTTCAATTGCATTTATGTTCCTTCCTTCTAATAATACAAATCTTGATTTTCCTTTGTTACTTTACGTCCTTCAAAACATCACGATTTTTGCTATTTTTATGTCATTATCATAAGTATACAGGAAAAAGAAATGCAACATACTATATTCGCCAAGCAGCCAACAAGTTGGCGAATTCTGGCGCTGAGCTGCTCGTTTCCGAATGCATTTTATAACCCTTTAAAAACATTATTAATAAGTTACTTCCCCCAAAAACCATGAAACGCGTATCCGATGGATTTCTGCAAGGAACATAATGAAGCAAAAAAAAAAATAAATATTCAATACTTTTGAAAATATGATATTATAAAATCTCTGAAAATAGTCCCATTTTTGCTCTCTCCGGCCCTATAACACCTATATTTATGGCCATTCTGAAAAATGCCCGAATACGTGTCTAATAATTTTTTGACAGCTTTCAAATGAGCCTAATGTCATTAAAATCCTCGTCGTATACCCTCCGACCTTCCCTTGTTTTTTTGTTTGTTTGACGTTTTATGCGCAAGAGCATCTGGCTAACTGAGCCAACCTTCCCTTGTAAGTTAGAGTAAAAAATGTATATGAAGCCAAAACTGGCGTCTCAAATCTGCCAAAATCAATATCACATCATATAAAATTATT
Organism: Dysdera silvatica; assembly: GCA_006491805.2. Taxonomy (NCBI): domain Eukaryota; kingdom Metazoa; phylum Arthropoda; class Arachnida; order Araneae; family Dysderidae; genus Dysdera; species Dysdera silvatica. Next base: position 9,759,306 of record QLNU02003225.1, on the reverse strand, counting down.
TTTTATGAATTGATAAGAACAAAATACAATAAAAGAAATAAATTATTAAGACAGTAAATTTGAAAACGTAGAATCAATAAATCAACCGTAGTCCAAATATTACAAATAATTACAATAAGCACAATAATCTAACATTTGTACATTTTTTATCGATTTTTTACACATTTTTTTAGCAAGACGGACATGACTCTTTACCAGGGAACCGTGTCATATCTGCATTGTTAAGTTATTAGTTTGATTTTTTTTTTCTGAGATATCCAAGACACCAGAGTTTGTCCCCCTTTTTTTTTAATATTGCTACTGCCCTGCATGTCGTATTTAAATATTAAGGAGGATAATTGATTAAAGAAGTGCCTTTTTGTATCTGTAACATGTACTTCTTTGTGCCATATTGTAAATTTGTATTGTGTGCAATGCAGTACACAGTTACAATCGTTCATTACATGAATCAATGAACGAATCTGGCAATCTCTCATGAACGAGGTTTCGTTCAGTGATTCAGTCTTTAAACCATTTGACACATCGTTAGAACCTAAGCCTGGGATTACAGCGCCGGTTTGGGCGGCCACCCTTCCCAATCCCCCCTGCACACAAGTAAGTATAGATAGATACTTAGATCTAAGAATTGTTTAAATACCATGGGCGCCCATATGAATACTTCGGGGGGGGGCAGGGCGCTGAGTAAAATTATTACCTCCTTCTCAAAGCTGTCAAACATTTTAGTGAATGTACAAGATACTAAAATGCTACAAAAATAATTAATACTGCTTGACGGTTAGTAATGAACTAAATAGTACCTTATTTTAAAAGTGACTGTACATTTTTTTAAAGTAAATCAATAGCAGAATCGGGCAAATCAAATTTTAAACGGTGGAAAGGGGGGGGCTCGAGCCCCCCCGTCCGTTATATTCACCCTACTATATACTGTTTTATTATCCTTTATTTAACTTTAGTGAGGTTTTCAATGGGAAAAGTGAACTGTCAGGAGAAGGAACCATACTTATTACATAGCTCATCTATGGGAAATAAATTCTCACTTTATGAATTCCTGCTCTACGAACGAGAGTTCGGAGAAAATAAATTCGTACAGACGAAAATTACCTGCGCAGCGATCTGCTCGTTAACTGTTCTCAAAGGATGGAGAATAAACATCGTTGAACCAAAACAAAAAAAACAATCGAAATATACAATTATACGGAACATTTGCTGTTAATTATGGGAGTTTGTTGTATTTGTATTTTATTTTATTTTTTCAATTTATTGCACCTAAATCTTGCTTTTTAGTATTTATTTCCCGTTTGCTTTTACACTATGCTTAACCTTCCCTTTTCATTCCTTGTCTTATATCAATGCTGCTCGGTTCGTAACGCAGTTACGAAATCATTTCGTTCGTTCTCAAAATTGGAGAATTTCTCTTCCGTTCTGCATCAGCTTCCGCACGAACAAAATTCCTTTTATAAAATTCAAATCTTTTTTGCAGGAAAATAAAACATCAAGGAAGTTTGAGTTCGGTATTTGGCAACGATGAAATCGTCTGAAAAACGACTTTGTTCCGAGGAGAAGAAAACCAACTCAAGTTGTAAAATAATAATTAATTCAGCTCTCACGTTAGGTCACCTGCTGTTCATGCATTAACTTAAAAGCATTAAGTACCGACGCGCATGACCGGCGTTTGAAAATGTCACCTTGAAGTCAATACAAATCCATCGTCTACTGGTTGTTTTCTTGACATTCAAAGCGCCATTTCCTTAAAAAAAGGGGGTCTTGGAAACCTCCCAAACGTTTTTTAATGGGCGTTCGTATTTGTTCAAAGTCAGAAAAAGCCATTTCGTGGTTTAACGAACATTTTATTTTCTCTTAATCGTAAAATAATTTCAAATCACGCCACTCACAGTTGGAGCTAAAAATTCTCCCAATGAGGTAGCAGCTAAGCCTGCCGCCAATGGAATCAAGCCATAACGGTTAAATGGTTGATAACTGGGAATACAGTGCTATCTACTGCGGCCACTCATCTTAACATTTTATTCACAATCAACAAAAAAATGTTTGGTTATAACTTTGGCTATATTACTATTTGAGATATGGATTTAGTCGGAAAGGACGAATATGGTCTCGTAAACCTTTAAATATTTACTTTTTTTTTTTAAACATTGGTAACCTACTTGAGCTTTGCTTTGACCCGTTAACCTTGTTTATCACTAATGTTCCCAGCACTGGCAATTTTTTTTTAGCAGAATCAGTCGTTTTCTAAACAGGCGTTTTCCAAACTAAACACCCACAAGTTTTCTTTTCCCGTTTTTGGCAACACCCTGAACGCCTACCAAAGGTGGTAGAGTGTCATCCTCGTTTGTAATTTACTTAAAACGTTGCCAATATTTAAAAATCTTTAAAAGGTATTCCCAGAAAATGAACGGATTATAAAAATGTACTTTTTGTTAATGATTTTCCATATTTCACAACACTACTAGGGGCGCATGCAGGGGATGGGGCTGAACAGGTTCCAGCTCCCCAGAGGTCTGTTGGAGCACCCTTTCGGACCTACCATCTTTAAATCCCACCCCTCCACCACGAACAAACGAAAAATTTCCATAGATTAAAATAATTGTTATATCTAATTTATTTAAATTAATGTTGTATCTAATTTATTTAAATTATTGTTATATCTAATTTATTTAAATTATTGTTATATCTAATTTATTTAAATTATTGTTATATCTAATTTATTTAAATTATTGTTATACCTTTATTATAAAAATAAATGAAGACTCAAGCCTTGTAAAAAAAAAAATATTATATACTAAGACCTACCGTGGAAAACTGTTTCGAATATCTTTAACGTCAAAGAACAATTTCCATTGTCATGTACAATCTCGTACAAAACAAAAAACTTAATAAGATTCTACAAATTGATTTTGAGAAAAAATATTTCCTAGGAAGGAATGACTACATTTCCAGGGGGCTCACCCCTATAGCCCAGCCTGGCTACGGCTTTGGTGGAAGTGCATTTATCGGACTACTTGCAAGGGCGGACTGGGTTCTCTCAAATTCACATACCTTGGACTTCGAGGGGCGAATGCTTGCCCATTCGGAGGCGTGATAGCTATAGCTATCACGAGGGCTCACCGGACCGGGGACCCATGGGCCGGCGGCCGATTCGCCCATAACCTACTTGGGATTCCAGATAACTGGGTGTAAAACGGCAAAAAAAATAAAATAAGGTAAATAAAGACTGTCACCTTGGTCCGCTAAAGATCATGTAACTTTCGAAATCAGTGGTTCCCAACTCAATTAAGCCACGCGGACCACTTTTCCACTTCCATTGTACCCGCGGACCACTTTTGTAAAATTCTCACGAGTTGACTGTTAGAGCTTAATAAAATAGGGGAACGAGTCGTTTTTTGGGGGAAAATGTGTTTGTAAAATCGTTCTTGTGAAAAAAAAGAAGAAATAATAAATAGAAAAAAAAATTTAATGATAATGCAGTCAAACCTCGTTAAGATGAACACGCTTAAGACGAATTACTTTTAATACGAACCGTTTTATGAAATTCCGTCAGATTGTAAAATACTACAAATATGCAATCAATTTCATTTTTATAATTAATTTTAATGTTTAATAATAATATTTTATAAGTGTTTTTATAATTTTTTCAATTATTTCTTTTTAAAAATAATGACCCGTCTGGCGGACCACTTAGATTCACGGACCACCAGTTGGGAACCACTGTTCTAAATGGAGGCTCGAGATCCAGTTACTTCGGTGGACTGGATAATCGAAGTCCGGATAAATAGAATTTTCTATATCACTATTTCATGCAAATGTGCTTGACACAGTAGGCTAATACCTCTTGATAAATTCCAATATTTTGCAATTTTTTAAATTATTTATTTTGTTAGTCTCAGCTATTTATTATTATTGTATTTGAGTACGTTTATACTGTATCAGTGACGGATTAAGGGTGGTGCGACAGGTGCCGTCACACTGGGCGCCAAGCTGGGGAGGGGGGCCAAAATATCCTAACGACTCCGAAATGTAGACGAGGCCAAATACAATTTGAATATGGGGAGATATTGGTGCAGTTAATAGAAATAAATTAAAAAATATACAGAAAAAGGCAATGAAAGTAAGTAATAAATTTAACAGAATTAACTGGAAAAATATCTTATAAAAATATAACATCTTGCCAATAGAACTATTTCACGAATATTGTGTTTTAATTGAAATGTTTGAAAGGATAAAGCAAAATAAACATATAGAGTTAATAAAAATTAAATTGAATAAGAGAGACAGAGACGTTTGTCGTAAATGTAATGAATCAATTTTACCGAAAATAAGACCAGAAATGGGACGAAGCAACATCAATTTCAAAGGTCCAAATCGTTGGAATAAATTGCCCTTAAAGAAATTGAATAGTATCAATAAATTTAAAACCAATCTAAGAAAATACTTAAACTCACGACGGAAAGCGGGAGATCGAAAATGATGGGATAAAAGATCTGGAATTGAATGTATGGCTGGTGGATTTACTATTTCTAGTTTATGATTTTTAATATTTAATAATTGCATATGGTTAATTGATATGTTCAGTTATGATTTGCTATCGTCAGGTCCCAGGGGTTTTCATATCCTAGTTGATATCTTCCTGGGATCTTTCCATGCATAGTTAAATTCTGTATGTATAATCCATATTTTTATGTAATTTTCTTTCCAATTTTAATTGCACATGTGAAAAATAAATAAACTGATTGATTGACTAATCATTTAAGCGCTTATTCTAAAATAAGTTTCAATAAATAATTATCGCAATGTATAATTATATTTACTATCACATGTTTCCTGAAACCAATAAGAAGAAATTAAGGCGAACACAGGATGAATACTATATACGGATTCCTGATACAACATGGCTTCCGTGATAGAATATGACACTGAAAGTAAGAAATTAGGAAAATAAACACCCAATAAAAATGGATGAACTTACTTGATCGTTCAGAGGATATTCCAAATTATTGAAACTGGTGAAGGTTTTAATTTTTATGTTAAAACAATTCGATTTTTGGCTCATCAGAAAAAATACTTGTGGTTGAATTATATGTTATAAGGAAATTCCAATCTGTTATCGTGGCTTTTCGTATTGTAATAATATTCAGTACTTTTGATAATAAGATTTTGTAGCCTATTGAGAAGATCCCTAGGGGGAAAAACTGACCCACCCAAGGAATTATGTTGAAAATAATACTGATATTTGGGGGTGGGGGGCAAATTTTGGACTCGTACCGAGCGCCATATGACCTAGATCCGTTTCTGTACTACAGTTAGCGTAGACAATTTCTTCTGGTTACTTGTTATGTTAGTTGCTTCTGGTTACTTGCTATGTTAGTTACATTTGGTTACTTACTATGTTAATTACCTTTGGTTACTCACTGTGCTAGTTACTTCTGGTTACTTACTGATAGTTACTTTTGGTTACTATACATAGAACTGGCTTTTACAACAGTCTTTGATTTTACCATGTTTGGCGCAGTATAGCCCAGATGCTCTTGCGCCATAAAAAATTCAAACAACCAATCAATCGACTTCTGGTTACTCACTGTGTTAGTTACTTATCTCGTTATGTTAGTTACTTCTTGTTTCTTGTAACGTTAGTTACTTCTTGTTTCTTGTAACGTTAGTTACATTTGGTTACTGTGTTAGTTACTTCTGGTTACTTACTGTCTTGGTTACATTTCGTTACTTACTGTGTTAGTCACTTCTGGTTACTTACTGTGTTAGTTACTTCTGGTTACTTACTGTGTTAGTTACTTCTGGTTACTAACTGTGTTAGTTACTTCTGGTTACTGACTATTGTTAGTTACTTCTGGTTACTTGCTATGTTAGTTACTTTTGGTTACTTACTATGTTAGTTACACTTGGTTACTTACTATGTTAGTTATTTCTGGTTACTTACTATGTTAGTTACTTCTGGTTACTTACTATGTCAGTTAATTCTGGTTACTTACTATGTTAGTTATTTCTGGTTACTTATTATGTTAGTTACTTCTGGTTACTTACTATGTCAGTTAATTCTGGTTACTTACTATGTTAGTTACTTCTGGTTGCGGTTATTTACTTCGCATTAGCGGGTACTCAACGGATAGAAAAAGTGTCCGTAAATGAGGGGTGATCGTAAAATACGAGATATTATTGGGAAGAAGTTTCTAACTCTGAAAATTTTTATCTGACCGCAAAAACTGTGCCCGTTAAGAGCGATTTTAATGTATTATTAATTATTACATTTTATAACAGAGATATTATCATGTTTGTTAAGTAGAGGCGACCATTTTCAGACCACACGCATTGATGTTGTATGCCTACCAGGTAGCAACTTCGTCCACGGCAGATAACAATCGCCATTTTCTTTGAACGATGAAAAAATGTTATTGTCTTTGCCAATATGTGCGTTTTGCCTAATAATACGCAGGTCACATAACTTCCCAGTACGAGATAAGAAACTTATTGATAAAATACATATGTCGTCCGCCATTTTAGCGGGCACGCCATTTTCCGTGTGCCGTTACGAATAACCGTACCCGCACGTTTTCTTCGCCGTTACGTCTTTTTTATCATGTTCTATTGTTCCGTTCAACGTGAGATTTTTAGGGAAGAAATAAAAGATTTTTTCTGAATTCCTTTTTCCTCCTCCTCCTCCTCCTCTCTGTTTGGTTTTATGCATTCCGGAACACAGCAGGCGTTTTTATTCGAGGAGATCTTCAATTTGCTGGAAGAACTACCCATTGGTCCGAAGCACGACGTTTTTTTAGTGGAGCAGATGTCGCAAGCACTTTAAATTCTTATTTCCGCAGAGCGAAATCACCTCGAGAGCTTTCAGTACTTATTAACATCCTTTCAAGACAACGTCACAGCGACACAACAAATAAACCGGGATTCGTGTTTTATAGTCTGAATTTTAGTAATCTTGGTCATACGCAAAGGTATCATGATTCTGAGGTTACTTTATGACGGCGGACGCGTCTCACCAATCATTATTTAGCCTTGGTGATGATATCATAACTCTGATCATCATGGCCGACATCAGTAACATCAGCCTTGAATGGTCATGTGAGTATTTTGGAAAAGGGTAAGACTAAAGACAAGAAAGAATGTAAGACAAAAGATAAGAAAAAATAATGTAAACTTTAAGATAAGAATAGAAAAACATAAGAAAGGTTATTTGCTCATCTCTCGGAAGTAAAAATAATTGTGAAATAGTGTAATATACCACGTGCTTATAATTAAAGATTCGCTGTTTAGAGCTCTCTGTAGCCCGAACTAGAGCCCCTAGAATTAACGAGACGTTAGGTTTCGCAACTGACCCTGAACGATTATCCAATTACAGCGTTGCACCTGTGTCGACATAAAGTGGACGGGACTCGTTATTTTCGAGTCAAACCAAGACGCTGTAAAAAAAATGTTTAGAAAAACATTTAACAGATAACCCTTATTTTTTTTTCTTTAAGTTATGGATGTTTATTAAAGAAATTTTTATTTCAGCTGTATACAATTTTAAGACGTTAATTTGGAACAAAAGAGAAAAAAGAAAATCTCTGATCCAAACGTTCCTATAAATTGCAATTCAAAGGGCAGATTCAAAAACAAAATGCCGGAGAAAAGAAAATAAATACATTTGCTTCATGCCTTTTTCGCATTAAGCAGTGAAATAATACATTTGTGTTTTAAATTTAATATTTATGATTCGAAATTTTCTTATTTAATAACTGTATAAGACCGTAATAAACAAACTTAATTCTTTATTTATTATAAATTATATTATTTTTATTATTAATTATATTTAAATTATTTATTTTTGAATCCCGGGGATTCAATAAACTGTATTTCATCGTGGTACAAATAAACTCTTAAAAACAAAATAGACAGCCTCTTTATGACGTCGCAGGTTGCAACGCTGTGATTGGATAATCGCTCAGGGTCAGTTGCGAAACCTAATGGCGCATCAGCCGCCATTTTCCTGCACACTTCCGGTTTCATTTACCTTGGCGATAAAGGTTTTCCACTTTGGAGCAATGATCGCTATTTTGGCATAAAAATAATCAACAATTCGCAATTACCCGACGATTGTGAATATTGGCGCAACTTTTAAGATGTCGCCAATAAATACAATTTGCAACCGTAACTTAGTTTCCGATTAATGTAAAATTATAATGCAAATAATCGCAATTGCACTGCAAACATTCTATGTTTATTTCTCGAATGATTAGAACAATTCCCAGCGGAACACTCACCCATTTCACCTTATTTTATTAAAAATAACACACTTGTAAATCACTCAACTTTAACGCAGCAGTGAAGAGGATCATGTGATACGATGGCAGGAAAATGGCGGTTATGCGCCAGCTCTCTTTTCTAGGAGCCCTAGCCTAAACCAATAAGCAGAATGATGTCACATTTTGTACATATACCATTTAAGGAATAGGTAAGGATTCTATGGGAAAAAAGTAGTTCCAAAATTTGTCGATAGAGGAGAATTTGTCGCTTCAAAATGGGGAAATACGTGGAAAAAATATGAAAAAAGTAATAACTAAAACAAATCTAAAATTATACTTTAAAATTTTAAAACTTAGGAAAGTGGTTTGGAAAGACCAGCACTTAAGTTTTAAAATTTAATAAGGATAAGAAAAGGATAAGGATAATTTAAGGGATAAGAAAAGGATGTCCAAAGTAACTGTTAACATTTTTATAGAGCACATATGCTACAAAGGGCGCAGTCAGATATCTTAGCTGGGGTGGAGGGAGATTAATTCGCTGGTTTAGTTTCGCATTATCTGGAATTATTTTCTAGGGGATATGACTCACTTAACCACCCCCGGAAACCTGTTTATTATGATCATAATTGCAGGAGATTTTTGCGCCTTTACGAATTATCAATTAATTTATTAATTAAATTATTTGTCATAAGCTCTTTTAAAAAATTCGCAGCGTCAAAATCTAACATTTTTATGATGAAGTGAGGAGAGACGCCATTTTGCATCTTTGCTTCAGACACAACAATTTCTCGGCTAACTAGCGTGTTTGTCAGGATATTTGCTCAGGGACGGTGTCAAGTTTTTTTGGGGGGTCAAAATTCTTTGGGGGGTGTCAAACTTACCTCAATTACTTTATTAATTATTATTAATTTTATTATAAAATGTACTTGCCAGAAAAGAAACGAAATAAAATATTCAATTGTATCTAATTGCAATCTACAGAATTTCGACAAATGAGGGTCGCTTGACCATTTTTGATTTCTTTCATACTTCGTATGCTGTAACATACATGTAAGAGAAGTCAAAACTAATTGTATTTTTTTCTTCTTTGGTAACAGACATCGGAAGAGCACAACTTCGTGCGAATTTGCAAAAATTAAGTACTTACAAAATCGAATGTATTTTGTAAGATAATAGATAAGATCCAATGCAGATAAATCAAAAATTCAAAAATATTTGAAATCTACATAGTTTATTTATTTATCTCACGTAAGATTTACAGCTTTATGTGATTTTTTTAATAAAAAAAATGAGTACTGTTAAAATGACTGAAATATCGCTAAAATTTTCATTTTTTGAAAACCATTTTCTCATGAAGGGGAACGTATAACACTGTTACGTTTTCTTATATGTTACTGTAATACTCTGTTTTGGGGCGTTATTTAAAAAAATGAACTTGTTATTTCCATCCCCTTTTAAAGTACAAGAGTTTGACATTTTTAAAATTTGCCAAAACAGGCGTTTTCGCCGACTCACAACTCTTTTGAGTTGTGAGTTATCTATTGGGCGTTATTGGTTATCTATGAGGCGCAGTTATCTATTTGAAATTTGGCAGAGAAGCACCTCTCTGCATGTTGTTTATAATTTGAAAATTTCATTCTATTATTCCAATTAATCTGAGATACAACCACCTTCAAACCGGAAGATTGCCTTGTAAAGGATCAGAGGGGGAAGGAATTGGGGGGGGTAAAATAGAACTTGTTTCGATATTTTGTATGTGCTGCCAAATTAAGATTCCACAAAGTGTTAAATATTCTAAATATCGGTATATATTTAAATAATTAGAATTCCAGTGTATACATAAACATTTGTATTTCAAATTTCAGACTTAGATTTAGTTCAGATTTCAGTTTAAGACTTTGAATTATTTTATTCTTTAGTATTTATCAAATTAACTGCCATCACAAAGAATCATTTTTACCTGTTGCCTTTTGTACTTTAAAATACAAGACAATGAAACTGTAGAAGCGATTAGAAAGAGTATCTGCGTTATCAGTAATTGCTTTGCCTTACTCACACAGTGGGAGTAGCTTACACATTCCAATAGGAAGTAATGGACTTTTTGAAAGCTACTACTTCCGTATGTGGAAGAGGTTATATATTTCTCTGATGAGGCATCAGGCCACTACAAATATCAAAAAATTTGTATAAACCTCAGTCATTACCAAAAAGATTTTGGGCTGGATGATGAATGGCATTTTTTTTTAAACCTCACATGGTAAGGGACTTTGTGATGGTATTGGAAGGGCCACAAAAAGACTTACATCAAAAGCGGGCCTTCAAAGAATTACTCAGGATCGTATCGCAACACCAAAGTATATGTTTGAGTTTCGTAAACAAGACATGTCTGGTATCACGTATGTCTTCATACATAATCAAAGGTTGAAGACCAAGCAGAATTTCTTGTAGACAGATTTGGTTCCTGTATTAAGATTCTGAACACTCAAGCTTACTACAGCTACATTCCTTTAAATATAAGATCTGAGTCAAAATAATAGCACCAGTTACGTATTTGCTAATTTTATTTATAAACAAAACAAAATGAAGTCAACAATATAAAATAAAGAAAATGTATGTATTATGCTTCTACTCACATATTAAGTGCAAAGAACGCTTACTCAGAGATCCCGTAAAGATAGCACTGCTCACTGTAGTCCGGAGTATGGTTCCCCAGGCCTTAAGAGGTTCGGATTCCTCGGAAAACAGTAGGTCCCGGCGCAGCATGACCATTGTAGTCTTTGAGCCGTAAAACCACAAACAAACCTAACACAACTACTCACATATTAAGAACAATTCATGTTGCCATTTGGGTAAGCACAATCTTGTTTGTTTGTTTGGCTTTTTTATGGCGCAAGAGCATCTGGGCTATACTGCGCCACACACAATCTTCAATAAAAGAAAATTTGACAACAAAATTCTGAGTTAAAATGATAGCACCAGTCACATATTTACACGTATATACGTATTAACGTAAGTTTTTTTTTTTTAGGCCATTTACATACGTTGCTAACAGATACTTCTTCCTATAGTTCAACAATAAATTGTGGATAAAATTAGAACCTCAAATTATACATACTTCATCAGTGGCAACACTTTATATTTATAGAAATGAAAATGAATTGGTCAAAATGCTGATACCATGATTCAAAACAATGTAACACCAGAAAAATACATACGATTAATATACAATAAAACGTCCCTGCTGTGAAATGACTTTAAACAGCGAAACTCAGATTTTTTTTTTTTTTTTAAACAAGCGCCCCCGTGTGGAAGAGGAGAGAAAGGGGAACGGCTCCCATAATAACGGAAGCCTCTTCCACGTGGCACTTGTCGGCAGGGTCTTGTTATGTAGTTTAAAATATTTGAAGCGTCATAATTTTTTTTTGCATACATACAATGTGTTTAATGTGCATCAATAAAGTTGCCATACCATTTTTAAATGCTTTTTTATTTCCAGGTTTTCCTGTTTTCATGATTTTCTATTTATTTATTTTTCAATTGTATTCGATTATCCGGATTTCTCTGGTCCCGATTCGTCTGGATAATCGAGTTTTTACTGTATTAATGGAAAACAGAAAGTTTTAAAACCACTATTTTAAGAGGGGGAGGGGTGCCATTTTGCATCTTTGACTTAAAAAATTTCTCGGTACGGTTTTAGTTGCGTGAGCAGCATTAGTGATAAAGTTATGTGGGGCCGCTGCAGGGCCGGGTGACCGGGGGGCCTCTCAGGGCCCCGTTTGGATGAGGACGCCAAATTGAAGTCAAGTTCATTTTTTTTTAATATTGACCTAACAGTAGAAACGCTCTAAAAAGAAACAAATTTAGAGAAATTTTTAGAGACATATTTGGAGAAATCCTTTCAGACTTTTGGCCGCTTTTATACGATATATTCAGGGCTGGGCTTACGGTGTTAGCGGCCCTGGAAAACGCTTTGACAAAACAAAATTGATTTCCTGATACTTGCAATACATTTTTGGCGGCCCTGGGCGGCCGCCTAGCTCGCAACCCACTGGGCACGGCTCTGGATATACGGCTCACTGTCCATCTGTAAAAATCTCCTGTTTTTGCCGGAGGATGGGGCACCAAAATCAATCCTCCCCAGGCTGCCTGGCTTCAAAATCAACCTCTACCCGCCCCTAGACCTCCATCCAATAAAATTTAACGCGGTTTATTGTAATTCAATTCATCCAACCGCCAATAGATGGCAGCACGCACAAGCACAATTTTGATTAGCAAAATTCAAATTTAGTATATATATACATTTATTTATTTTAAATTGAAAGACCCATAAGGGGATTATTTAATATATGCAAATGAATCCAATTAAGCTAATTGCGCAGATCCTGGCGCACAAAGTACAAAGTCTGCCTAAAATCAGCATAACATATTATAAGTTATTCTAATACATTTATCATAACTAAATACATCGTAAGAATCACTATGAAAATATGAAAAGCGAACCTTTTCATGATTATATAACACATTTTACACAGTTTTTAGCAATACGGACATGATTCTTCATCAGGGAACCGTATCACATCCGCATTGCCGAGTTACAAGCCAGTTTTTTCTGAGATGCCCAGGGCAGCAGCATGTTGTCCCCTTTCCTTTTAATAATGCCGCTTTCTCTGTTCACTACGGTCCCTAAAACCGGCCTTTAAGCATTAATTAAAATAAAATAAATTAGCAAAATCTACATTTGCCTAAACCCTATTTATAAACTGTTCGAGCACTCAGAATTAATATAAAAAATATTCTTTTAAACGTTAATTAAATTCACGTGTTGCTAATATTCTGGGCACAACTAATAGTAGCATTACGTAAATTAGCAAAACCATATTTGCCAAGCCCCCATTTACAATCTGCTTAAACTTCCAGAATCAACATAGAAACAAGCCTTTAACCTCATGTATTGTTAGCATTCTAGATACGACTAATATCAGAATTATACATCTAGAATCAATATTTACAAAATAAATAAATACAAAATTAATTACAAACTTATTAACAAACTTACCTTAAAGAATTAAATTTGAGCAAACATTGCGTGTTGCGTACACCTTTACAGGATTAACAGTAAAAAATATATTCTACCATTGCCAGATCCCTAATTACAAATATTTACAAACGTGTCACTGCCTACCCGTCTCCGTTCTCAGTCTCGCAACAGAGACAACCTGTTTAGACACTCAAATCCAATATCCGCCTAAACCTGCTAAAAATAGTACTAATTAAACCTACGGTACGCCATTATTTAAAAGTATCCTAAATAACCTTAAAATTTCTTTAAAGAAGTTGCAGTTATTTTTACATACCCTATTAATCCGGCATATTTGCGAAATAATGATATTTTTAAACACTTTCTTGCTTAAACAGGATCCGAAGTTTGACAGTAGCACAACCTGGAAACTGAAGTCTGCTCTTTTATCACATATACAGCAAGTAATTAAACACATGCGTTTGAGTACTTCTGCAAGAGTATAACCTGGATT
>QLNU02003225.1:9715148-9730163 GCA_006491805.2 Dysdera silvatica | reverse complement strand
GATTCCCTATTAATTGCTTAATACCTATAGATTTTTTATTTATATATGCTATTATATTAATATTGTAAGTAAAAATATTCATTGATTCATAATTATCCAAAGAAGCCATTCACTTTTTAATGTAAAATTAAATTTATAAAAATAAATATTAAACACAGCATGAAGCAAGTGTAATCAATCAATGATCTATGCTGAGTTGTAGCGGAAACCGTGGGGAAAATATAATCAGAAATATCACTAAACCGTGGGTAATACTTGTGAAAACAAAAATTGTTTCAATCCAAGGCACGGGCATTGCAAACGTACATAACGCATTCGAATAACTTAACAACCTAATAACACATTCACAGACAGTACCATTTCTAACTTCCCATGATGCACCATGCTAACGTTTGAGAAAACGTAACACGACATACAATACAATCAGACTATCCAAACGGGCTTAACTTAACTAAAATTTAAATCGGCTTAAAAGGCGTTTTTTATGCAAAACGAAGTGTTAGTTCATTTTTTATTTATTTTCCAAATTTTTTAATGAGATATTACTTTTTGTTTCCTCGTTTGTGTCTAAAGTTTATGAAAAACAGATTAGATAAATACGTGACGCTATATTTAACACAAGTGAAAAACTAGAATTATTATTAGTATTTAATTCACGTTGCAGAACAAAGAGAAAGCCCCAAAGCATAGATAATAGGGAATCCTATATATTAGTTAATTTTATAAACAAACATATCTAAGATAAACTTTCATTGATAAATTTTGTATAATTAGGTACCAGTAACATTAAATAATAACAAATTGAATAAAGTATGTTATTTTTGAAGAAAATCATATTACATCATACTGCCATCTATCGGCATCAAATGGAGATAATAAATTACAATCTCTTGACACCAAAAGCAAGAAAATTATATATGGTTTGAAAACATCGTGTTTCAAAAACCACAGATTGCAAAACATTTTCGAATGACTTTCACGATTTTGGAAATGGCATCCTATTGGACCTTTACCTTGTATCTTTTCAATGTTAAATTTTCATTCAAGGGAAGGGGCGATTGACTCCACCCCCTTCCCTAAATCCATCCCTGGCGCGGGTTCGCTGATTCATAGGCTACCTATATAACGGAAAAGGGGTGGCTCAGGCCTTTTTCAGACGAATGGTAATAAACTAATTTGATAATATTTTTCAGTTTTTTATTACTCTCAATTTTTTTATATTTTAATTCTGAAACAAAGCTTGTTGGTAGCCTGCTCTATAGGCATACACAGGTATCTTTTTTTTTTATGTTGTCTCATTATTACAATATAATGAGTAAATTTGAATTGGCCCACTGTAGTGTGTTTATTATGACAGATTTTCATTTTAAAAAATAAATTTTTTCTGGTCACATTTTTTGTTTTGCTTTTAAGGTTTAATTTCTGTTTAAAAAAAAAAAATTTAAGTTTTAAATAATTTTCTCAGATTTCCGGAGGAATTTATTAAGCATTCCTATTTTCTTATAATTATATACACATTTTGATGCAGTTTTAGGTTAATTTGAACTAACTGCTTGGGTTTTATGCGGTTTTCTGGGGAACTCATCTATCATATAAAAAGAGACTCAACTCCATATGAATATATGGAGCTGTAGTTTTGTAACCTTTTTCCTCCCACTGCGTAGGCTAATGTTCAGAAAAAACAACACAGGAGAATATACTTCGAAATATTAATACAATCAACTTCTTAAAATCTCCTCAAAAAAAAATAAAAAATCTTTTAATAGACCAATAGATACATTATAGAAAGTACTTTTGTGTCTGCATCTCGTTCACCTTAAAGAATGTCAACCCTTGTGAATCATTCTTCTGAACGATTTATAGAAATGGGAATGACACAATTACCATGTCTTAAGTAAACGAATTATCATTCACATTGGCGCCCACGGCATAAAAATATTGGAGGGGACAATATGCCAGTAGAAGGCATTTTGTTTGAAATTGAATGGGGATATGGAACCCTAACACCAACATTGGGAGGGGGGACGAATTCAACTGACCCCCCCCCTGCTAACGGCGCCTGTAATCATTCACACCGGAAATTATTCGAACAGCTATAAATACTGAATGGGATCTTGCAGGGTTTGAAGCCATTACAAACGTCCTGGGATTTTGTAACATTTTTCCGTCACTTTGGTGACGTCATCACGTGTTTAATGTTATTTTAAATTTAATTAAACATTCAATATTTTTTTTTTAGTGTCGGAGGATTATACGAATTTGAGGAACAGGCAAATCATTTCCAAAGATACAAAACAAAGTTTTGAAATTTTTATTAAACAAAACTAGTAAAATTACACGATTACATACACCACTGGGCTTTTCTTTGGCATCAAACAACGTATCACACCACTTATATACAGTGCCGGATTAACGAATGGGCTTTAGGGGCCCTCCAGAGACGTGTTCTCTTGTAAACGATCCATTTGAACTATTTTACTGGGGGCCTCACAATACAAGTAGCCCAGGGGCCTCAAAAACTTTAATCCGCCACTGCTAATATACATTTCAAATCTCGCAACTTGCATAAAAAAAAGAACTAACGCAAGCAAATCTCCATGCAAAACCATAACTGTGAATCGTAGGTCTGTATTATGGGGTTTTAGATATTAACAGTTTGCGCAAAAGTAATAGTATTTAGATACTCATAGTTTCCTAATATAGTCCTCGTGTTGTAAAGAGCCATAGTTCTGCAAAAATATGCGAAATTTCTGATTGCTGTTTTTGGTATTAACTAAGAAGAGTTAAAAAAAAAGTTCAACACAGCAGGACAAAAGCTTAGACGAGGGCTTGGGTGCCCACATGGGGGGGGGGGCAGAGGTTCAGCCCTAGCTATTCAAAAATTTATTTGCCCGATTCTGCTATGCATTTACTTTCAAAAGATTTACAGTCACATTTTAAAATAAGGTACTTTTTAGATCATCTACTAATTGTCAAGCAGTATCAATTATTTTTGCAGCATTTTAATATCTTGTACATTCACTAAAATGTTTGTCAGCTTTGAGCGGGGGGTAAAAAATTTTCTCAGCCCCTACTAGAAGTACTCATATGGGCACCCATGAACAAGGGTAATCATGACCGTATCCATATTAATTAAAATTATTAATGTACAGCTAAAATTAAACTTAAAAAAAAAAGATTAAAAAAATTAATTTATATTTGTGAAAACTAATTTAAGGTAATGGGGTATTTTATTCCGATTGATCGTATGGGGGTCCACATGACGGTAACTCATATTAAACATGCCGAAACTGTATATGAAACTCCTTACCTACAGATATAATGTCCTTAATGTAAAGACGGTAAGCATCTACATATAAGCATTCATATGAATATTACGATGGTGGGGATATATACATTTTGATTTTCTCAAATGTCATGGGTTTGTATTGCATATGGTCAAAATTTGGGGGATTGTTCAAAAATAGAGAGCGTTTTTATTGGCGTATGCAAGGGGGTTAATGGGGGGGGTCATAACCTCTATTTTTACAATTTTGTATGTACATATATGACCATATGGAGTTGAAGCTAAGTAACCCCCCCTTATGAATTTTCTGTATGCATCAATGGTTTTCATCAGAGTAGACATTAATTTATTACATACATTCTCTAATTTTTTTACAATAACTGACATCATTTACATAGATAGAAACATGCTTGCATTGCAATAATATATGACAATAATTAAACGTAAGAACAATTAATAGTCTAGTAATTAACAAGGATATTGACTTACTAATTAATAAAATAAATTAAAACATTTTAATGACATGGTCATACAACACGTTTACATCAAACTTTCTTTTTTTTTTAATGAACATTCGTTTGATCAACTGAACAAAAATGAACCAACTATTGAAATTTGGTATATTTATATAATAACCTAATAATTTATATTTTTTTTATTTCAAATTATTAGATTTTCGTATTTCTTATTTATTCATAATTTAGGGATCGTTCAGAAAAGTGCATTTTTTTTTAAATGACACCTTCCTTTAGGCTGTTTCATAAGATATCGGATTTTGAAGTAAACTTTAATTTTGCTAATTAGAAGAAATGAAACATTTTATTGTTTATAATTTTTCCTTGTTCTTTCTGCCTGTATTACTGTATATTAATTAAAAACGAAATTATAATATGTTATTTCTATCAATTATCATCAGTTTTAGACAGTTTCCATGTTGCTCTTGTAAGTATACACCAGGATGTCTACTAAAAATAAGAAACCCATTTCCTCGACTTTTTTTGTACATTCCTTGACCTTATAAAAGTTTCTCAATCTTCCTTTTTACGATAAATAAAACGGCTATATCAAAAACAGCTGAAAATTCCTAACAATTGTCAAACATTGAGAAAAATAGTTGAATATAATTAAAATTAGTAAAAAATTGCTAAAATGTAGTACAAAAATTAAAATTCAATGCACGCGTATAATTGAAAAAGTCTGGCATAATCATGACCTTTCCTTGACTTTCGTGACCTGGTAGACACCCTGCATAAGCGAAATAGTTCATTATCTTCCATTTTCTTTTGTTTATTTGTGAACGACCACTTAACGCCATTTGTGAATAATCCCTAATAAATTTACTTTAAAAATATAGAAATTTATTATTATTCTTCAAATATAATAAACGCTCAGCCAAGGCTTCTTCGGGAAATCGAAAAATTATTTTTTACATGTTTCTTCCCCACAAGTTAATATATCATATATTATCATTTTAAATAACTATTTATAAACTAATAAAAATTAACAATGACATCAAAACAGCAGGAAAAAAGTATACTAAAAACAAACATAGAATTATAATTTACAATAATTTAACCTCAGGCAAAAATTGCAATT
The DNA here is from genome assembly GCA_006491805.2 of Dysdera silvatica. Classification (NCBI taxonomy): domain Eukaryota; kingdom Metazoa; phylum Arthropoda; class Arachnida; order Araneae; family Dysderidae; genus Dysdera; species Dysdera silvatica. The sequence goes on along the minus strand of QLNU02003225.1, from coordinate 9,725,281 downwards.
TTCAATACAAACAGCAATCATCTGAGAAATAACATTAACAAGCTTCGAATTACCATAACGCAAACATTTTGATTTCCATGAAGTGACGTTCTTACATTAATTTAAACATTTACAGATAAAAAAAAATAATAATTGTTTAATAATAATGACCAATAACTTCCGATTTTTTTAAACCCAACAATATAGAAACATGCCAATTTCAATTATTTCAAGCCGATAACTGGCAAAAGCTGATGCAGAATTTTTGATCAATTTAAAACACTGTTTTTTTTTTAAATGATCGAGATTATCAGAGACATATGAAACAAAGTATATATATATTATGACTATCATTGCCTAATAGTCATTTCCTAATATGCAAATCTTTTGAAATGTTATGCCCATATGTCTAAAAAGAAAGGTTATTCAATCAATGTGTACTATCAGTTGTCTCTTTCATATGGATCAGACACTAGGGAAATTTTAAACCATCCAAAGGAGCATGGAGAGGTGCATGCTTGGGATAACTAGGATGGATTGGAAACTATGAGAGAGCAAACGAGGGTCAAGCACGTTGCTAAAACAAAAAAGGTGAGGCAATGGGCTGGGCATACTGCAAGAAGAACCGATCAACAATGGACAACCAAAATTTTAAACTGATTTTTTTAAAAAAAAAAGGTATCGAATAATTAGGAAGCGTTCTTCCAAGATTAGATGGGTGGGTGAAACAAAAAATATTAAAGGTATTACAGCAAGAAAACTAAAAAGGGTGGAGGATATCTGGAGAGATATTCATCCAGCAGTGATATATCATCATTAACCCTTTTCAATCCACAGCAGGATGGAGGGTCTCTGTTATTACACACACACATAGTATGGTGAAAGATATACACAGCAGGTAGCCTTAAGCTCACTACGTTGGCAAGTTAAATGATAATCTACAGTTTAACGAAGAATCCGAACTTCGGTCACCACAGCTAAGGTTCTGTATTAAGGCAATACTCGTTGTGTCACTTCCTACGAAGTGACTGAAACTGATGCTGCCTTGCAGTGGCGCTCGGTGGTCGAGTGCTAGTATTCTTAGCAGAGGACGGTTATGGTTTATATAAAACAATTCCATACAGGGTTTTGAAATTTATCTTAATTGACAATTCAACCAGGTGAAAAAAAGATTGCTTACAATCAGTACTGAACAGATATTAAAGGCAAGACAGCGAAGGCTGATTTTTTTTATTTTTTAAATTTTAAAAACCTAGTCCATGTCTATTATATGACCTAGGTTTAGGACAGGGGTGTGGACGTTTTCATGTTGGAAAGCGGCATACTTTGAGTGTGCAGGTCAATTTGGGAGGGAAGGGGGGGTATTTTGTTGTGTCTTTTTTTTACTTTAATTACATTCATTTTGAGTTTATAATAAAAATGAAAAGGTTTGCTTTGCATTTTAATTTATTTAAAGGCCACAGATTCCCCCCCACCCCAGTGTGGGATATAATATGTCTGGAAACTACTAAAATAGAGCTAATAACAGGGCAGATCTCGTTTGCAGAGCAGCATGATCCTCATACTTTAAGAATTCAAGTCGTTAAACTATTACAAGTGAGCTTCGAAGTCTTGATCAGCCTTCCTTTAAGAATGCAGCGAAGGATGTAATTAGAGGGGTGGTAAGCAAAGGTAGATTTGGGATCGGGGAGAGAATAAAAATCAAGTTTGTCATGAACACTTTCATAAAACATTAATAATCTACTGAAGTGTCATTTTGTTTAGTACAAACTGTGCATTTTAGGAAAGGGAGCTCCTTCTTGCATGATGCTAATTAGTACTTATCGAAGAAAGTTAAAAGACAATAATATAAAAGAAAATTAAGTATATAATCCATCTTTCTATATATATATATAACATTCTAATTTCTGGAATGGAATTAGAATATTCTAACGTTTGTAACAGAATTTGGCATATCGCTAATGAGTTGAGGTTTAATGTGAAGAGCTCTGCCGATGACCGACAATGAAAATCTTTCCCGATTTGAGCGGAGTGCGAGTTGCGTTCCAAAAATGGTTCTAGAGACTAGATTCTGCTTTCCAGACGATAAATGCACAACAAAGCATGTATGAATGAAGTATTTCTAAAAGTTATAATACATGTGCATCCGGAGGATACTATATACATGTGACCACTGTTCTTGATCGTGTCCGATTCACAAAATATTTTTACACCAGCTATTAAACGAATTCATTTGTTCCTGGCGATGTCAAAGGTTCTAAACTCTGAAAGAAGAAAAAACAAGTTTTGAGCGAACTGATCGAAAGCTGAGCACCAAGCAAAAACTGCAAGTCAAGAATTATCCATTTACTGAACTAGCTGAAAAATCTAGTTCATTTTCAGTGGGGGATGGAATCAATGTGAATGCAATTTGCAAAGCATCCCTTACTGAAAATACACTAGATTCTAAGAGGAGTTCTTAAAATAGACAAATTATATATATTAACAGATAGAAGTATATAAGGGAAGAAAATTATGAAGGATTAAAATACTGGAAAAAGCATCTTTAATGATAATATAAAAATAGAAATTCACCACTTATAACTACTACGGACAAAGCAGGCAATTTTTGTATCATGTGCAAAAAAATACTACAAAGAAATCCTGCTTAAAGAATATCAAACCAATGGTACAATTGAATCGTGAAAATCCACCACAGACATTTTCAAGTAAAAATTTTAGCATATAATAAAAAGCTTAATCTCAGACACAATGTATTTCACGTTCCTCTACCACTTCCTCACCACTAAATTCCATTTGTTTTTAGATCTAACTGTGCTTCTACAGTTTACAATAAAAAAGTGCACTGAAAACAAACATAGAATTATAACTTACAACAATTTAACCTTTCAGTAAAAAATTCAAATTCACTTTAAAAATATCATTAAAGAGATAAAAAAAATACCTCATTTATAATTAATAACAATGTTGTAAAATATTTTTAAAATCGAAACTTATAATTTCGAAAACCTTTTCACTAGCATTCTCTTTGGAAACGTTGAATCCACATGCAACCACCTTTACCACAAATGTCAAATGTATTGTAAAAAGGGGGGGAGAAAAACACACTGGGACAGTCTTCACAAATTTTAATTTTTAATAGCATTGTTTTCAATAGTCTTTAGACCCTTTCTCGCTCTTTCAGTTCATGGAAACTTTTCTTTTCCACCATTCCTAACATGCACATGTGCAATCTGGTCCTTTAAACTGTTTGCAACTCTAATTAATGACAGGAAAATTTGTTTTGCACAGGAGAATATTTAATTTGTACAGGACAATATAACTTGAAATGCAGCCAAACCTGCTAAGTGCAACAAATATTAAGACTTTTAAGCCTAAAAAAAAAAAATTCCCATCTTTCTAAGGTTTTCTAAACTCACTTAACTGCACAAACTACATGCACACATATTTTTGAAGTGGAACTGGTGTTTTATTATGGAATTTTATCTGATAGGGGCATGAAGAAATATCCAAGGCATCACACTTACATTTCAACCAAAGTGTCACGGAGTAACTGTATCAGAATTACGGATATTTATAGGGAGTGAGTTATGTGACCCTTTTTTGTCTTATACATTCTAATAATTTCATTTATTTGCAAGGGATTGTTCAACAAGAAGCCTCGTTGTTTGTTAAGCATTGTTAAGTTAATGTCAATAGAGTGATTTATTTCAGTTATTGCAGATAGAAAGAAAAAATTCACTTAGTTAAAGAATCTGATCCAAAATTGAAGATTTTAAATTCTTTAAAATCAAACTAAGTACTACTGCTAAACAGTGTAATTATTAAATAAACACTGTATATAATTTATAAGCTTAGAAATAAGAATATCCAACTTAATACTGTAAAGTACTATAAAAATTTAGTGGAAAAATACTTTACACTGAATTTTTTACATGCTCAACTTTACATTAAATAGCATTTTAAAGAAGTCCACTGAAGTGCACAAGCCGCTTAAGGGCAGCGAATTTTGTTGCAGCATTGATGTGCACTAATACTAGAGCCCTGCACGGGCTGGGCTTATGGGCCGACTATTAAGTCACAGGCTTAGCCCAAATTAAGCCTGGTTTAAAGAAACAGGTTCTGTAAAGGCCTCTGGTTTAGATTTCCGATCTGAGAAGACTTGTTCCACAAACATCTAGGCCCACGCAAGCCCATCGAGCAAAACTGGAACCCTGCATAGGCCACAAGTTGCTCGATTCAGCGGCCACCCTTCCCAACTCCCCCTCCATTGCCTTACAGTGAGTGAGTGGAGTGGCTCACTCCTGACACCACCCTTCCCAATTCCTCTCCTACCTTGAATACATTTCTCCTCCTCTCTTGAGGCACTCCTGTATAGGTAGGCCTCTCTGTATTCTAAGTCAGAGAACAATGGGCTGGGCCTTGACTACAGACCAGGCCAATAGGCCAACTTTCGAGCTGAGCCTAAAAAACAGATCTGTGCAGGGCTCTAACTCGCACAGTTTCATCATACATTTTATTTTTTACACACACCTAGTAGAATTGCAATTACCTAGAGATTTTAGATCTTCGAAAGTTCTCGTGATCTCATGATGATCAGTCACCTGCCCTTCGTAATGATATTACGTCAAATTAACAAGACCCATCCCATACTTAAATGGTGCAGATAATTGAAATTCCATGTTCTCAATTCTGCTGCATACAAATAACGGTTTGAATTGATAATATACTAGGACAAACAACTTACCGGTGGATAAGATCGAGCCGGGAGGTACTGATTTTTTTCTAGACTGAACTGGTCTTCGGTCGTTTTTCTGTACACTGGGTTATCGAAATTCATGCTGGTGATGCTTTTCCTCAAGAAGTGTTTGTACATGATGTATCCGACCTAAGACACAAAGATGTCGTTCTAACAATGGAACAATTAAACAAAATTACGTTTTCAAACAAGAAAACCAAGCCAGTTTAAAAAACTCCAATCCATCTGCACAAATAAGTGGCAAAAATATTTTTTCATCTTGTTTTGCAAACTTCCACGTAATGCATCAAATCTGAAATTTCAACTCTTCATCATTTTAGTCAAAGCTTGACAAATCCAATCATCTGGTCAACAGTAGCGATCAGATTTTGGCAACTGACGAGTAGGAAACCTTTTTATAATAGACTCCTAAGTTTTCTTGTTGAGATGGGCAAATATTGTCCATGCTTGGTGAGTATAGTTCACCGCAACATGTTGAGCTCTGATTATAATAAATAAACAAGAAACTCTCTAATTAAAATAAAAAGGAAAATTCCATGGTGCACGTTCGTGCAACTAGGTAGTGGCCAGGGAAGGTTTACCCCCCTCCCCAGAAAATAAAAATTTTAATTGAATACTTTGTGCCGAGCATTGCATTGGGGGCTATAGTTCCCCCCATAGAACTTGAGGCTAGTTACAGCAAAATGGGGATATAAACTTTAACGTTTACAGACTTTTTTTTTTTAATCCAGAAAACAGTAAACACTATTTAAAAAAAGAATTATTAATCATTCCACATGAATTTTCATACATATAGCAAATTAGTTTATATACAAGTAAAATTTCTTAGGCACTAAATGGTGGTACAATCCCAAAAAATACCAGTTTGTGTGTTACACAGCAAAGGTCATATTACGTTGGATCATACTGTTGTCATAGAAATCTGAATTTGTTACTTCAATAACCAAACCCCAGTGGTTAGAAAAATTGACACATGTTCTATGCAGGGCTGTCCTGAAGAAAATTATTGAGAGTATGAAGTGCTGTCTTAATTAAAGAGTATTGTAATTGCGGGGTTACTGGGCTTGGTGACATCACCGTGCAACGTTGACTGGTGGTCTGTCTATTCAAGCACAAGTTGGCAGTTGCCACTTTCATCAGATTTTCATTCCTCTCCTACACGGGGAGGGTTTTTTCCTCATTTATTTAAATTAAAATTTGCAAATGATTAGAGAAGGGAAAAAAACACACACCCCACTTTGTTGAAAGTTGTCCAAAAACCAGCAAATATAAAAACTTTCTTGAGACCTTGAGAGTATCTGGTGCATACTCGGTATTTTTCAAAATTTCTTGAGAGTATCTGGTGCACACGGCGTGTACCCTTTGGGCACAGCCCTGGTTCTATAGTATTACAAAGAAGCGAACCTCGGTTAACAGTCTGATATATGGTCACACTCCATAAATTGTTCCCAAAGTGGTTATGGTTCTATTTTAGAAAAATTTCAGATTTTAACCACTGAATAAACCCTAGATGCAGACTTCAGAAATGCATTTATTTAATCTCCATAGGCTGCCATATTGAAGAAAAAATCAAAATGGCCACCTACCGAAAGCAAAAGTGGATTTCATAGTTACCTTTGCTTTTTAAGGTATCTTCCAAATGGTTAAATATATTAGTTTCAAATAAAAACCACCAACTTTATTTTAGCATAGTATGAGATATAAAACGAAATATCAATTTTCCATTTTTTTTTTTTATTTAGTACACGAAAATTTGTCCTAAGTTTTCCTGTACTAAATAGAAAAACAAACGCAATATTGATATTTCATTTTATAGCCCGGACTATGCTAAAGTTAATTGTTTTTATTTGAAACTAATATATGTGTTAACCATTTGGAAGATATTATAAAAAGCAAACATGCCTGTGAAACCCACTTTTGCTGGTGGTAGGTGGTTATTTTGATTTTTTTCTTCAACATGGCAGCCTATGAAAATTAAGCAAATGCATTTCTGAAGTCCACATATAAGGTTTATTCAGTGGTAAAAATATGACTGCAACCACTTTGGCTGACAATTTATTTAATGAATGACCCCCCCATATAAATGTGTTACTTCTATCAGAGATTAAGCTGTCGCCAGCCTTTTCGCCAAAAGGCGATGTTAACCAAACTTTGGTTAAAAAAACTGCTGAGCAATTCGCCGAAAAGCTCCAAATAAAATTGGAAAGACGATGATGGCGAGATCATCCGACTGGAAGGAACAACACAGTCAGGGAGTGATCATCATGTCACCTTCCACATCGGTGATAAAACATGCACTTAATGGGAATACCGAGTTGCCAGTGGGTGAGTTTGATTTTTTCTGACCAAACTTTCTTGTAAACGTGAAGACCTTTCTGATTCCGCTACAACTTTTGTAATTCAGCTAGAACTTTCAGATGCAAGTTATCCGAAAAGCTACAAAAATCTCTTTGGCAGCTTACTCCCGAACTTCTACACTACCACATAGGGCAAAATACCAATTTGATTTTCTCACGAAAGTTAAAGTGAAACTAGTAGGGTATGGTCCAAAGAAGGTGACCATTTGATATGTACGGCATTATAAATAGTATCCATCCCTTATACTCACAGCAGCAATAACCAGCGTGAATGCAGTCAGAATACCAATTACAATTCCAGCTATTTCACCAGAACTTTCAATATCCTCCGTTCCTCGACTCTCCGTTAAGCTAGCATTAAGATGAGTTATCGAGATCTCTGGTGGTATTGAGACGTCACCTGTAGGCGAGGAAGTCACAGATGTGGCCTCTGATGAAGACTGTGTTGCAAATGTAGACATTTCTGAAAGAAGAAGGAAAAAAAAAAGAATTTAAACGCTTTTATTCTATAACTAAATTTTAAAAAAAAAGAAAGTAATCAAACATGAAAGGCATATTTTCCAAATAAACATGTTTTAGATATACATTAGAACTATTAACTAAATCAGTGGTATTCAAACTATGGGTCGCAACTCCAAATGGGGCCGCGAAAAATTACCTTGGGGTCGCAAGGGGGATGAAAAAATTGTAAATAAATTTAGTTAAATACAAATACATCATTGACAAACGTTTTTGAGAAAAAATATTGGTTTTTAAAATATGAAATTTTATTGAATTCTAGAGAAATTACTATATTTTTAGAACAACGACTTCAAAGAGATAGACTTGTGGCCGAGCCCACAAGTGAGCTTCTCTGCATGGTCTCCTTACGTAAGATAATGAAGAACCGATTTCTCCCAGAAGACCAGCGAAAACCGCCAAAGAGAGACAAGCAGCAGCTTGCATACCGAAGATAAAACATCACCATGCGCTTCCGATAAGAGGGATCCCACAAGGTCACATATAGTCAAGAGAGTCACAGAGTGCTCCACTAGAGGAGCACAACATAACTCTCTTTGAAATCGTTCTAAAATATAATATACATAATGTAATATATATAATTTTATATTTAATGTGTTTTCTTTACTTCGTTAAAAATACTTTTATTATGGAGAGGTGGCGGCAAAAGGAGTGGGGTCGCGGCTTGAAAAAGTTTGGGAACCACTGATCTAAATCATATGAGACCAATTGCATATTGGTAAAACAAAATTTCCAAATAATCAGAAATGTATCAATTCAAAGGTCTGGCACCAGCTCTAGGACTAATTAAGAGCAAATGTTCTTATACAAGACAAAATACTTAACACGAAAGGAATCCTATTTTAAAAATGTAGTCTACTGATTTTTTAGGCTTGAAATTATTCATTTTAAGTATCTCATAAAGGATTGAAACGATGCTTTGTTTGATGCAATTTGAACGGGATTGATGAAAAAAAACCCCCCACAAAAACGGATGTTGGTTAACACAGTTCCGGAAAAAAAATCAAACAACAGAGATTCTACAGTATTTGAAATGTTAGCCAATTCTTGCTGTTTCAATTTTCGTAATTAGATGGCCAGGACTGTGCAGAAGATTTAAAAAAAGGGAGGGGCTTTTGCTGCAAATTATGAGGTGGGGGGGGGACAATGGATTTTTTTTCCCCTTGTACAAAAATTGTAATAATACAGTTCAAGTGGGGGCTTAACCCTCTCCCCTTTGTGTAGGATCTTGTAGATGACCACTGAAGTTAAAACGACGGTAGTTGGTTATCAAGGAAAGTGATTGCCCCAGGAACACTGATGTATGCCAGGGGGGGGGGGGGGGGAGTGATGGGTGCATATATATATATCATATTCAACCATTATCTATCCACTGCTGGATGAAGGTCTCTCCAAATGCTTTCCACACAAGTCTATCCTGGGCCATTCGTTTCCACGTCACCCCAACCTCTATCCTTATTTCATCCACCCATCTAGTTTGACTCAAACTATAATATATATATATAAATATATGGAGTTGTAGCTCTGCAACCCATCCTTATGGACTTTCTGCACATGCCTAGAAACATCAAATGCCATTTGTTTTTCGCTTATTCGTGCTAGTTTAGTATCGCAATCATGTTTTCGCTTAATGCTGGACAGTTACTCATTATCACTAACAACTGGACCGTCACCTTACAGTTAAACACCAAGGGCTAATGACCAGCCTAAGGGAATAACTAATAATTCATATTTAATTCGAATAATTAATTTACAGTGATTTTCTAATAATTACGTTTGCGAAGGCAAACTTGTTTAGCTTTCTGAGAAAAAAAACAAATCCCTTAAATTGTTCGAAAGGAGGGAAGTTCTTCACATCAGTTTGTGCAATTACAAATAATTCATGTTTATTACATGAAAAGTAGAATGATATAGGAACCTACTCCAGGGTTCGAAATTAGCGGGTTCACAGGTGCAGTGTGCACATAAAATTTTATTCCTGCATGTAAATTTTTAATTTGAGTGCATGCAGTGCACCTAACTATTCCAAACTATGGCTACTTACGTTTATTTTTCAAGAACAGTGACCTACGGAATAATTTTATATAATTTTCTCAATGTATCTGCGTTTGCTTTGAATTTTTTTTTTTTTTTTTTTGTTTATTACAAATGAATGTTCAATTATTTTGAAAAGTTGCACTTTTTTAGCTTACGTGCTTAAATATAATTGCTACACTTACATTTTACCTATTTTTAATGTTGAGGTTTAATTTTTATTCTGTTAGTTACTTGTACACAGGGCCGGATTTAGAATACGAGGTACATAGCGATTTTTGGCACCCCCATCTACTGCTGTAACTAGGGAGGCTAACCCCCTAGAAAATTTCTTCTAAGCATTGAGGTATTGGGTTTAGCCCCCTAAAGAAAAACTAGACCAATAGGCTTCGAAGCTAGTTTCACTCACCAATCACCGTCACAGGGACGTGAGCGAGTAAGGGCATAAAATTGGCTGAAATAATTCACACAGAAGAATATATCCA
>QLNU02003225.1:9693869-9707836 GCA_006491805.2 Dysdera silvatica | reverse complement strand
GTTGTTTGATGCCAAAGAAAAGCCCAGTGGTGTATGTAATCGTGTAATTTTACTAGTTTTGTTTAATAAAAATTTCAAAACTTTGTTTTGTATCTTTGGAAATGATTTGCCTGTTCCTCAAATTCGTATAATCCTCCGACACTAAAAAAAAAATATTGAATGTTTAATTAAATTTAAAATAACATTAAACACGTGATGACGTCACCAAAGTGACGGAAAAATGTTACAAAATCCCAGGACGTTTGTAATGGCTTCAAACCCTGCAAGATCCCATTCAGTATTTATAGCTGTTCGAATAATTTCCGGTGTGAATGATTACAGGCGCCGTTAGCAGGGGGGGGGTCAGTTGAATTCGTCCCCCCTCCCAATATTGGTGTTAGGGTTCCATATCCCCATTCAATTTCAAACAAAATGCCTTCTACTGGCATATTGGATGTGACATGGTGTTTGTGTATACGGTAGTACCTAAAAAATATCAAGACTTGAATTCGTAAAATTACATTTAAAAATTATCATCATTTAATTATTATTATTATTAAAGGTTGTAGTGATAATTCATTGAAATAGAAATTAGTAGAATTATTAGATTGACCTTAATATATATAAAAATATTAAACTTTTGCATTCACACAATTTCAATAAAATTAATATAAAAAAAAACTTATATTCAGAAAAACAATATTGGTATTCAAAATAATTTTTCATTTTAACAATTGTTGTTTTAACTAATGTAAATAAATTACATAATTATTGTCTCACAGTTATTAATGGCAGTTGAAACCACAGATTTGATGAATATGGAATTTCATAGAAATGTTAAATTATTCAATGTGAGATTTGCTCTAATTGAAAATTGTTCTGTTAACAGTTATTAAAAGTTCATAGTGTATTTAATTTTTTTTATGGTAGTTCTAATTTCCCATCATCTGTCATGCGTTTGAAGAGAACGTCTATTGGGGAAAACAGACTGCTAGCATGGCAGGTTTTAACATATAGAAGCCGTAACAAGTTCATGACTTGGTAGACATGGCACGTTAAAATTATAAAGGAAGTGTAAAACAGTTTTCCAGTACTCAGCTGTGTGAAAATATTAAATGAGTTTTAATTACTCAAAGAAAACGTGTTGTTTCGGTTCATCTTTGTGAAACTTCTTCTGATGTGATCTCTGTCGTCGATGACAGTCAGATGCTGCTAAATGTATTTCTTACGATTACAGTCTTTTTGGCATTTGCTAAAGGGTACCAGTTGTTATGCCAGTGCTAACATAGAAGACATCGTTGAGAGCACCAAAACCGGAAACAGTGGAAAAATATAAGTAAATAAAGCGGAAGTTATAAATTCGTTAAAAAAAGTGACCAAGAACAAGCAATATTTTTGGCATTATCCCTATTAACGTTATGAGGTTACTTAGAAACGTCTATTCTTCTCCATATAGTCTAGGCCAGGAGTTCATGGATTTAACCTGAACTTTCGTTTGGTCGAAGAGATTCAAGTGGTTATTCCGCAATGCATGGTGTGCTATTGTAGATTTGGAGGTTTGATTATTGCGAAGGTGGCCTTCCTGTTCCCGTTTTCAGCCTGACATAGTGACGAGTTTGTTCAGTGTAGACCTTCCGGCAAGAACATGGTGTTTGATAGATGCCAAATGCTATGAGAGGGTCCAGAAATCATTTTTACAGATGCAGGAAGTTGTTAATCTTGTTTTTGGAGAGAAAAACAGGCAAAATTATATGTTTATAAAGAATTCTCCCGATGCAGTCAGTAATGTGGCTAACAAATGGCAAAAGGACTTTGTGCGTAATATGTTTGGCAGCAATCGACCATCACCAACAACTGAGATCACTGCAGAAGAAGATTTGCAAAGACAAACCCGAACATCGATTTTTTTTATTTTTTTTTTTTCCTCCGAGTAATTAAACTCATTCAATATTTTCACAAAGCTTGTACCCAAAAACTGTTACACTTTATTTAAAATGTGCTGTGAAAGTCTTCGTGAAACCGAAGTTGCAGATACCTTTAGCATGCTAAAATTGTATCTTCACGATGCAGTAATAGTTACTGTCCTCCGTTAAAAGTTTGATCATCAACAACATCTTTGGAGAAAGTCTATAAAATAAATAAACGAAACATGCAGTGCCTAATTCTGATGTATTAAAGACATTCATATTTACAACATTTGTTATTGGTTGTGGAGAGGGTTGGCAGCGGCATTAATAATATTTTTGTAATTTCATCCATATTTTTAAATTTTAATTATTATTATTGGAGTATTTCATTTTTAATTTTTATCGAATTTTTGGGATTTTTCACCTCAACGTTTGCTTACATGCTGCAGATAATGAATTTGAAGCATTGCCAAGTAAACGTTAAAAAACAAAGCAATGAAAGTTAAATATTAGAGATACCGATGCAGATCCTTTTTTTTTCATATGGAATTACTTCACAGGTGTCCCTGTATATGGTATGTTTCTAAAAGAAAAATGCTTGTATGCAATTTTTTCTTTGTACCTCAACATGTCATGAAACTGAAAGTTCTCGATTGAATAGAGACAAGGAAATGTTTAAATAAAGAAATTAACATTACCAGCACATCATAACTAAATAAGGAATAAATCATTCAGCAGCACAAGAACACAACCTGCTTCCCTCACGCACGCTTAAACGGAAACACCTGTCACATAGGCCAGTTTTCTTATTACTGGATAGCACACTCAACTGTGGGGAGCAAGATCAAGCACCGTAACCCTCCACAGATCTGTCAGGTTCAGATGCCCTTTGGATTTGTAAGTACAGAAGGTGGAAAAATGAAAATGACGAAAAGGCAACAAATTATCTTCTATTAAATTAATCTGGTGATGTAGCACTACGCAGAATAAATAACAAATAGAAAAACGTTTAAAAGGCATAGTAAATTTTATTCGATAAATTTCAACTTGTTTCGGGCAGACTTTGGCCGTCCGTCTCTCGTCAGGAATACACGTCTGTCTGGCACGGAAATAAACAGCTAAGTGTGGGCGATTCATAGATGGGTTGTGTTGCCAGTTAGAAGGCTTATTTGCCAATTTTCCGATACTGGCTGAGAAGCAGGAGAAAAAAAGAATAAACATGCAATGGAATATGAAACTACTAAACTGTGAACAGAATTTTAAACATTATTACAAGATATACTAAAGTAAGATTTTTAAAATGAGATTATTTAAGAGTACTTTTAAAGTAAATTAAAGCTTTTTCAATTTCCTTTTCATTATTTGCAATCTTTTAATGCGAGCAATTAATGTAGAAACTGTGTTTCTGTGGATTGAAATTAGAATATGAATTGACTATTAGATACTCAATTAGCATGTGAATTGAATATTAGATACTCAATTAGAATGTGAATTGAATATTAGATACTCACTATAAAAGTTTATTAAGCTTGAAATCTTATAATATTTTCGTTTAGTATAGACATTGGTAATGAGATTATTGTTGTCCAAAGTTAGTATTAATATCAAGAAATAGATATTATCATAATTTTTTTTATTATTTAAAAGTTTCTGGATAAATATCTTTACAAACTAACTCAAAATTGTGCATATTGAAGACAATATCAATATACTTAAAGGGGAATAGATCAGTTACCTTGGAATAATGTTTATAATATTTCAAAAATATTCATGTAAGAACTATCATAACTACAGCCCATTAGCAATTCATTTAATTTATAAATAGTAGTTAATACTATTGAAAACAATGCTATTAAAAATTAAAATTTGTGAAGACTGTCCCAGTGTGTTTTTCTCCCCCCCTTTTTACAATACATTTGACATTTGTGGTAAAGGTGGTTGCATGTGGATTCAACGTTTCCAAAGAGAATGCTAGTGAAAAGGTTTTCGAAATTATAAGTTTCGATTTTAAAAATATTTTACAACATTGTTATTAATTATAAATGAGGTATTTTTTTTATCTCTTTAATGATATTTTTAAAGTGAATTTGAATTTTTTACTGAAAGGTTAAATTGTTGTAAGTTATAATTCTATGTTTGTTTTCAGTGCACTTTTTTATTGTAAACTGTAGAAGCACAGTTAGATCTAAAAACAAATGGAATTTAGTGGTGAGGAAGTGGTAGAGGAACGTGAAATACATTGTGTCTGAGATTAAGCTTTTTATTATATGCTAAAATTTTTACTTGAAAATGTCTGTGGTGGATTTTCACGATTCAATTGTACCATTGGTTTGATATTCTTTAAGCAGGATTTCTTTGTAGTATTTTTTTGCACATGATACAAAAATTGCCTGCTTTGTCCGTAGTAGTTATAAGTGGTGAATTTCTATTTTTATATTATCATTAAAGATGCTTTTTCCAGTATTTTAATCCTTCATAATTTTCTTCCCTTATATACTTCTATCTGTTAATATATATAATTTGTCTATTTTAAGAACTCCTCTTAGAATCTAGTGTATTTTCAGTAAGGGATGCTTTGCAAATTGCATTCACATTGATTCCATCCCCCACTGAAAATGAACTAGATTTTTCAGCTAGTTCAGTAAATGGATAATTCTTGACTTGCAGTTTTTGCTTGGTGCTCAGCTTTCGATCAGTTCGCTCAAAACTTGTTTTTTCTTCTTTCAGAGTTTAGAACCTTTGACATCGCCAGGAACAAATGAATTCGTTTAATAGCTGGTGTAAAAATATTTTGTGAATCGGACACGATCAAGAACAGTGGTCACATGTATATAGTATCCTCCGGATGCACATGTATTATAACTTTTAGAAATACTTCATTCATACATGCTTTGTTGTGCATTTATCGTCTGGAAAGCAGAATCTAGTCTCTAGAACCATTTTTGGAACGCAACTCGCACTCCGCTCAAATCGGGAAAGATTTTCATTGTCGGTCATCGGCAGAGCTCTTCACATTAAACCTCAACTCATTAGCGATATGCCAAATTCTGTTACAAACGTTAGAATATTCTAATTCCATTCCAGAAATTAGAATGTTATATATATATATAGAAAGATGGATTATATACTTAATTTTCTTTTATATTATTGTCTTTTAACTTTCTTCGATAAGTACTAATTAGCATCATGCAAGAAGGAGCTCCCTTTCCTAAAATGCACAGTTTGTACTAAACAAAATGACACTTCAGTAGATTATTAATGTTTTATGAAAGTGTTCATGACAAACTTGATTTTTATTCTCTCCCCGATCCCAAATCTACCTTTGCTTACCACCCCTCTAATTACATCCTTCGCTGCATTCTTAAAGGAAGGCTGATCAAGACTTCGAAGCTCACTTGTAATAGTTTAACGACTTGAATTCTTAAAGTATGAGGATCATGCTGCTCTGCAAACGAGATCTGCCCTGTTATTAGCTCTATTTTAGTAGTTTCCAGACATATTATATCCCACACTGGGGTGGGGGGGAATCTGTGGCCTTTAAATAAATTAAAATGCAAAGCAAACCTTTTCATTTTTATTATAAACTCAAAATGAATGTAATTAAAGTAAAAAAAAGACACAACAAAATACCCCCCCTTCCCTCCCAAATTGACCTGCACACTCAAAGTATGCCGCTTTCCAACATGAAAACGTCCACACCCCTGTCCTAAACCTAGGTCATATAATAGACATGGACTAGGTTTTTAAAATTTAAAAAATAAAAAAAATCAGCCTTCGCTGTCTTGCCTTTAATATCTGTTCAGTACTGATTGTAAGCAATCTTTTTTTCACCTGGTTGAATTGTCAATTAAGATAAATTTCAAAACCCTGTATGGAATTGTTTTATATAAACCATAACCGTCCTCTGCTAAGAATACTAGCACTCGACCACCGAGCGCCACTGCAAGGCAGCATCAGTTTCAGTCACTTCGTAGGAAGTGACACAACGAGTATTGCCTTAATACAGAACCTTAGCTGTGGTGACCGAAGTTCGGATTCTTCGTTAAACTGTAGATTATCATTTAACTTGCCAACGTAGTGAGCTTAAGGCTACCTGCTGTGTATATCTTTCACCATACTATGTGTGTGTGTAATAACAGAGACCCTCCATCCTGCTGTGGATTGAAAAGGGTTAATGATGATATATCACTGCTGGATGAATATCTCTCCAGATATCCTCCACCCTTTTTAGTTTTCTTGCTGTAATACCTTTAATATTTTTTGTTTCACCCACCCATCTAATCTTGGAAGAACGCTTCCTAATTATTCGATACCTTTTTTTTTTAAAAAAATCAGTTTAAAATTTTGGTTGTCCATTGTTGATCGGTTCTTCTTGCAGTATGCCCAGCCCATTGCCTCACCTTTTTTGTTTTAGCAACGTGCTTGACCCTCGTTTGCTCTCTCATAGTTTCCAATCCATCCTAGTTATTCCAAATATGCATCTCTCCATGCTCCTTTGGATGGTTTAAAATTTCCCTAGTGTCTGATCCATATGAAAGAGACAACTGATAGTACACATTGATTGAATAACCTTTCTTTTTAGACATATGGGCATAACATTTCAAAAGATTTGCATATTAGGAAATGACTATTAGGCAATGATAGTCATAATATATATATACTTTGTTTCATATGTCTCTGATAATCTCGATCATTTAAAAAAAAAACAGTGTTTTAAATTGATCAAAAATTCTGCATCAGCTTTTGCCAGTTATCGGCTTGAAATAATTGAAATTGGCATGTTTCTATATTGTTGGGTTTAAAAAAATCGGAAGTTATTGGTCATTATTATTAAACAATTATTATTTTTTTTTATCTGTAAATGTTTAAATTAATGTAAGAACGTCACTTCATGGAAATCAAAATGTTTGCGTTATGGTAATTCGAAGCTTGTTAATGTTATTTCTCAGATGATTGCTGTTTGTATTGAAAATTGCAATTTTTGCCTGAGGTTAAATTATTGTAAATTATAATTCTATGTTTGTTTTTAGTATACTTTTTTCCTGCTGTTTTGATGTCATTGTTAATTTTTATTAGTTTATAAATAGTTATTTAAAATGATAATATATGATATATTAACTTGTGGGGAAGAAACATGTAAAAAATAATTTTTCGATTTCCCGAAGAAGCCTTGGCTGAGCGTTTATTATATTTGAAGAATAATAATAAATTTCTATATTTTTAAAGTAAATTTATTAGGGATTATTCACAAATGGCGTTAAGTGGTCGTTCACAAATAAACAAAAGAAAATGGAAGATAATGAACTATTTCGCTTATACAGGGTGTCTACCAGGTCACGAAAGTCAAGGAAAGGTCATGATTATGCCAGACTTTTTCAATTATACGCGTGCATTGAATTTTAATTTTTGTACTACATTTTAGCAATTTTTTACTAATTTTAATTATATTCAACTATTTTTCTCAATGTTTGACAATTGTTAGGAATTTTCAGCTGTTTTTGATATAGCCGTTTTATTTATCGTAAAAAGGAAGATTGAGAAACTTTTATAAGGTCAAGGAATGTACAAAAAAAGTCGAGGAAATGGGTTTCTTATTTTTAGTAGACATCCTGGTGTATACTTACAAGAGCAACATGGAAACTGTCTAAAACTGATGATAATTGATAGAAATAACATATTATAATTTCGTTTTTAATTAATATACAGTAATACAGGCAGAAAGAACAAGGAAAAATTATAAACAATAAAATGTTTCATTTCTTCTAATTAGCAAAATTAAAGTTTACTTCAAAATCCGATATCTTATGAAACAGCCTAAAGGAAGGTGGCACTGAAAAAAAAAAAAAATGCACTTTTCTGAACGATCCCTAAATTATGAATAAATAAGAAATACGAAAATCTAATAATTTGAAATAAAAAAAATATAAATTATTAGGTTATTATATAAATATACCAAATTTCAATAGTTGGTTCATTTTTGATCAGTTGATCAAACGAATGTTCATTAAAAAAAAAAGAAAGTTTGATGTAAACGTGTTGTATGACCATGTCATTAAAATGTTTTAATTTATTTTATTAATTAGTAAGTCAATATCCTTGTTAATTACTAGACTATTAATTGTTCTTACGTTTAATTATTGTCATATATTATTGCAATGCAAGCATGTTTCTATGTAAATGATGTCAGTTATTGTAAAAAAATTAGAGAATGTATGTAATAAATTAATGTCTACTCTGATGAAAACCATTGATGCATACAGAAAATTCATAAGGGGGGGTTACTTAGCTTCAACTCCATATGGTCATATATGTACATACAAAATTGTAAAAATAGAGGTTATTAACTCCCCCCTTGCATACGCCAATAATAAAAACGCTCTCTATTTTTTGAACAATCCCCCAGAATCTTGACTACATATGCAATACAAACCCATGACATTTTGAGAAAAATCAAAAATGTATATATCCCCCATCGTAATATTCATATGAATGCTTATATGTAGATGCTTACCGTCTTTACATTAAGGACATTATATCTGTAGGTAAGGAGTTTCATATACAGTTTCGGCATGTTTAATATGAGTTACCGTCATGTGGACCCCCATACGATCAATCGGAATAAAATACCCCATTACCTTAAATTAGTTTTCACAAATATAAATTAATTTTTTTAATCTTTTTTTTTTAAGTTTAATTTTAGCTGTACATTAATAATTTTAATTAATATGGATACGGTCATGATTACCCTTGTTCATGGGCGCCCATATGAGTACTTCTAGTAGGGGCTGAGAAAATTTTTTACCCCCCGCTCAAAGCTGACAAACATTTTAGTGAATGTACAAGATATTAAAATGCTACAAAAGTAATTGATACTGCTTGACAATTAGTAAAGATCTAAAAAGTTCCTGTATTTCAAAATGGGACTGTAAAATTTTGAAAGCAAATGCATAGCAGAATCGGCAAATCAATTTTTGAATAGCTAGGGGCTCGAACCCCTCCCCCCCCCCCCCCCATGTGGGCACCCAAGCCCTCGTCTAAGCTTTTGTCCTGCTGTGTTGAACTTTTTTTTTAACTCTTCTTAGTTAATACCAAAAACAGCAATCAGAAATTTCGCATATTTTTGCAGAACTATGGCTCTTTACAACACGAGGACTATATCAAGAAACTATGAGTATCTAAATACTATTACTTTTGCGCAAACTGTTAATATCTAAAACCCCATAATACGGACCTACGATTCACAGTTATGGTTTTGCATGGAGATTTGCTTGCGTTAGTTCTTTTTTTTTATGCAAGTTGCGAGATTTGAAATGTATATTAGCAGTGGCGGATTAAAGTTTTTGAGGCCCCTGGGCTACTTGTATTGTGAGGCCCCCAGTAAAATAGTTCAAAAGGATCGTCTACAAGAGAACACATCTATGGAGGCCCCTAAAGCCCATCCGTTAATCCGGCACTGTATATAAGTGGTGTGATATGTTGTTTGATGCCAAAGAAAAGCCCAGTGGTGTATGTAATCGTGTAATTTTACTAGTTTTGTTTAATAAAAATTTCAAAACTTTGTTTTGTATCTTTGGAAATGATTTGCCTGTTCCTCAAATTCGTATAATCCTCCGACACTAAAAAAAAATATTGAATGTTTAATTAAATTTAAAATAACATTAAACTCGTGATGACGTCACCAAAGTGACGGAAAAATGTTACAAAATCCCAGGACGTTTGTAATGGCTTCAAACCCTGCAAGATCCCATTCAGTATTTATAGCTGTTCGAATAATTTCCGGTGTGAATGATTACAGGCGCCGTTAGCAGGGGGGGGGTCAGTTGAATTCGTCCCCCCTCCCAATGTTGGTGTTAGGGTTCCATATCCCCATTCAATTTCAAACAAAATGCCTTCTACTGGCATATTGGATGGCATTTGGCATGGTGGAATTAAATTTTTGTATTATCACAATTAGTATATAAAAATATCAAGACTTGAATTCGTAAAATTACATTTAAAAATTATCATCATTTAATTATTATTATTATTAAAGGTTGTAGTGATAATTCATTGAAATAGAAATTAGTAGAATTATTAGATTGACCTTAATATATATAAAAATATTAAACTTTTGCATTCACACAATTTCAATAAAATTAATATAAAAAAAAACTTATATTCAGAAAAACAATATTGGTATTCAAAATAATTTTTCATTTTAACAATTGTTGTTTTAACTAATGTAAATAAATTACATAATTATTGTCTCACAGTTATTAATGGCAGTTGAAACCACAGATTTGATGAATATGGAATTTCATAGAAATGTTAAATTATTCAATGTGAGATTTGCTCTAATTGAAAATTGTTCTGTTAACAGTTATTAAAAGTTCATAGTGTATTTAATTTTTTTTATGGTAGTTCTAATTTCCCATCATCTGTCATGCGTTTGAAGAGAACGTCTATTGGGGAAAACAGACTGCTAGCATGGCAGGTTTTAACATATAGAAGCCGTAACAAGTTCATGACTTGGTAGACATGGCACGTTAAAATTATAAAGGAAGTGTAAAACAGTTTTCCAGTACTCAGCTGTGTGAAAATATTAAATGAGTTTTAATTACTCAAAGAAAACGTGTTGTTTCGGTTCATCTTTGTGAAACTTCTTCTGATGTGATCTCTGTCGTCGATGACAGTCAGATGCTGCTAAATGTATTTCTTACGATTACAGTCTTTTTGGCATTTGCTAAAGGGTACCAGTTGTTATGCCAGTGCTAACATAGAAGACATCGTTGAGAGCACCAAAACCGGAAACAGTGGAAAAATATAAGTAAATAAAGCGGAAGTTATAAATTCGTTAAAAAAAGTGACCAAGAACAAGCAATATTTTTGGCATTATCCCTATTAACGTTATGAGGTTACTTAGAAACGTCTATTCTTCTCCATATAGTCTAGGCCAGGAGTTCATGGATTTAACCTGAACTTTCGTTTGGTCGAAGAGATTCAAGTGGTTATTCCGCAATGCATGGTGTGCTATTGTAGATTTGGAGGTTTGATTATTGCGAAGGTGGCCTTCCTGTTCCCGTTTTCAGCCTGACATAGTGACGAGTTTGTTCAGTGTAGACCTTCCGGCAAGAACATGGTGTTTGATAGATGCCAAATGCTATGAGAGGGTCCAGAAATCATTTTTACAGATGCAGGAAGTTGTTAATCTTGTTTTTGGAGAGAAAAACAGGCAAAATTATATGTTTATAAAGAATTCTCCCGATGCAGTCAGTAATGTGGCTAACAAATGGCAAAAGGACTTTGTGCGTAATATGTTTGGCAGCAATCGACCATCACCAACAACTGAGATCACTGCAGAAGAAGATTTGCAAAGACAAACCCGAACATCGATTTTTTTTATTTTTTTTTTTTCCTCCGAGTAATTAAACTCATTCAATATTTTCACAAAGCTTGTACCCAAAAACTGTTACACTTTATTTAAAATGTGCTGTGAAAGTCTTCGTGAAACCGAAGTTGCAGATACCTTTAGCATGCTAAAATTGTATCTTCACGATGCAGTAATAGTTACTGTCCTCCGTTAAAAGTTTGATCATCAACAACATCTTTGGAGAAAGTCTATAAAATAAATAAACGAAACATGCAGTGCCTAATTCTGATGTATTAAAGACATTCATATTTACAACATTTGTTATTGGTTGTGGAGAGGGTTGGCAGCGGCATTAATAATATTTTTGTAATTTCATCCATATTTTTAAATTTTAATTATTATTATTGGAGTATTTCATTTTTAATTTTTATCGAATTTTTGGGATTTTTCACCTCAACGTTTGCTTACATGCTGCAGATAATGAATTTGAAGCATTGCCAAGTAAACGTTAAAAAACAAAGCAATGAAAGTTAAATATTAGAGATACCGATGCAGATCCTTTTTTTTTCATATGGAATTACTTCACAGGTGTCCCTGTATATGGTATGTTTCTAAAAGAAAAATGCTTGTATGCAATTTTTTCTTTGTACCTCAACATGTCATGAAACTGAAAGTTCTCGATTGAATAGAGACAAGGAAATGTTTAAATAAAGAAATTAACATTACCAGCACATCATAACTAAATAAGGAATAAATCATTCAGCAGCACAAGAACACAACCTGCTTCCCTCACGCACGCTTAAACGGAAACACCTGTCACATAGGCCAGTTTTCTTATTACTGGATAGCACACTCAACTGTGGGGAGCAAGATCAAGCACCGTAACCCTCCACAGATCTGTCAGGTTCAGATGCCCTTTGGATTTGTAAGTACAGAAGGTGGAAAAATGAAAATGACGAAAAGGCAACAAATTATCTTCTATTAAATTAATCTGGTGATGTAGCACTACGCAGAATAAATAACAAATAGAAAAACGTTTAAAAGGCATAGTAAATTTTATTCGATAAATTTCAACTTGTTTCGGGCAGACTTTGGCCGTCCGTCTCTCGTCAGGAATACACGTCTGTCTGGCACGGAAATAAACAGCTAAGTGTGGGCGATTCATAGATGGGTTGTGTTGCCAGTTAGAAGGCTTATTTGCCAATTTTCCGATACTGGCTGAGAAGCAGGAGAAAAAAAGAATAAACATGCAATGGAATATGAAACTACTAAACTGTGAACAGAATTTTAAACATTATTACAAGATATACTAAAGTAAGATTTTTAAAATGAGATTATTTAAGAGTACTTTTAAAGTAAATTAAAGCTTTTTCAATTTCCTTTTCATTATTTGCAATCTTTTAATGCGAGCAATTAATGTAGAAACTGTGTTTCTGTGGATTGAAATTAGAATATGAATTGACTATTAGATACTCAATTAGCATGTGAATTGAATATTAGATACTCAATTAGAATGTGAATTCTGCTTTTTCCAGTATTTTAATCCTTCATAATTTGCTTCCTTTATATACTAATATCTGTTAATATATATAATTTGTCTATTTTAAGAACTCCTCTTAGAATCTAGCGTATTTTCAGTAGGGGATGCTTTGCAAATTGCATTCACATTGATTCCATCCCCACTGAAAATGAACTAGATTTTTCAGCTAGTTCAGTAAACGGATAATTCTTGACTTGCAGTTTTTGCTTGGTGCTAAGCTTTCAGTTCGCTCAAAACTTGTTTTTTCTTCTTTCAGAGTTTAGAACCTTTGACATCGCCAGGAACAAATGAATTCGTTTAATAGCTGGTGTAAAAATATTTTGTGAATCGGACACGATCAAGAACAGTGGTCACATGTATATAGTATCCTCCGGATGCACATGTATTATAACTTTTAGAAATACTTCATTCATACATGCTTTGTTGTGCATTTATCGTCTGGAAAGCAGAATCTAGTCTCTAGAACCATTTTTGGAACGCAACTCGCACTCCGCTCAAATCGGGAAAGATTTTCATTGTCGGTCATCGGCAGAGCTCTTCACATTAAACCTCAACTCATTAGCGATATGCCAAATTCTGTTACAAACGTTAGAATATTCTAATTCCATTCCAGAAATTAGAATGTTATATATATATATAGAAAGATGGATTATATACTTAATTTTCTTTTATATTATTGGAGATTAGATTTTCAAATGTCTACGTTTTACGGCTAAATCTAGAACTTTTTAAGCCACTATTATCGCCCTTCACGGTTATAGCAAAACTACATGATAAGTGGTTGACACATACAGAGCCTCACTACTCAGTGTTTTTTTGGGAGTTGTAAAAAAAGGAAAGGTTTCTTCTTATATTGAAACCTAACTAGCGACCTCTTGGTTAGAATTCGAACTTTTATCTTAATTCTCTACGACCCTCCGCTTTAAAAAGCGGGAACTTTACAAATAATTGGAACAGTCTGTCCCTAAAAACATGGTTGTTTCTGCTACGTTTTTTGGTAAACGTATTTTTTTTTTCTTCTTTATTCCAGAGGGTTAGTAATGAGAAATGAGATTCTTATCTTTGCAGTTTTTATTCCTTATAAACAGAAATTGTGCATATTTATTCCCATCATTATATAAATACTCAGCATATCTAAATACGTGATTTTTATAAAACTATTCACGAAGATGATACGTAAAAGTAGCATGAA
>QLNU02003225.1:9666693-9684452 GCA_006491805.2 Dysdera silvatica | reverse complement strand
AATACGCGTGGCAACCAAGAAATACCCGAGGAACGCTAGGATAAAGAAACAAGATGTTTAATACCTAGAACATTGATAATCATTAATGCTGAAATTGGCCTTTCAATATTACAAGTTCGATATTGAGCTGATGAATTTTTTTTTTTTAATTAAAAAAGTACTTATTTTGCCAATGCAGATAAAACCACTCGCACTACATAACACCCGGTCCTGAATTCAATACTCAGCTTGCAAATGTCATTTTTTTTTAATTAAAAGCATTAATTTTGCCGTGGAAAAGGAAAATGCAACCATCCATCGTAAACAGAAATTAAAACATCTGTTGTCTGAGAAGCAGAAGAGTTATACTAAAACAAAGAAATATGACGTTTAATAGGTGTCAACGATTTCTCATTAACAATGAAATTAATAACAACAGTTCTTAATACTAAAACTGGCCCTTGGTCACTATATAGGATCCTGATGTCGATCCCGTGATTCTGACTGCTGTCTTTTTTTTTTTTAAAGATATTATCTAAAGAATACTTGAAGAACATTAAAAAAGGGAAAAAGGCATTAAATAGCTGTTAATTTAATGGTCATAAAATGATGAATCTTTTTCTATGTTTTTTTTTTTAATAAACTCTAGTTTTCCGTGGCCAATGCCACCATTTGCCATCAAAAGAAAGCAAATCTCGCATGCACTTAAGAACACGTGTGAGACGGTAAAAGTAAAATGAGGATATAAGACGATTCATAGCTGATAGGTTAGTGATAGTTGACGACGAAAATGTCCCTTCGACACTATCAATTTTGTAAAATGTTCAGACGAGCTCAGGAACAGGATTTAAAATAAAAAAAAGTGGGGAGGTGATGGAAAGGAGGAGGGGTTTTGATAGAAACAAAAATTTATCTTATAAGGAAATTTATTTTTCAGCTAATAACAATGTTCAAATGGAGGTTCAATTTTCAAGACATCTTTTCCCCTTGTACATGACCTTGTATTGCGCTTTTTCGCAAGACGAGCGTGGTTCGGATTTTCCTCAAAGCTACAAGTCTCTGATGAGTCAAGGAGTGAACGAACCAATTTGTATACACTTCGGTTGCTCTGAAACCAGTCTTTATCATGTACAGATTTGCATAATTTTCATTTTCATATCTTCTACAAAAAAAGTGATATTTGTGTCCGAATAATCTGTTGCGAATTGAAACAGGTTTTGAGTCAAGAAAACATTTAAAAAAAAAACAACAACAACTAAACACTGAAAACAAAATTAGCCAAACAATTTCAAGTGCTTCAGCCTTTATCTTAGTTATTTAATGGCCAACCATAGTATTAAAGCGATTACAATAATTTAGCACGACTGCAAGTAGCAGTTACTGAACCGTTTAGTAATCAATACATGAACGCCATCTTGGAAAGATAACCGCTGTGCATGGTGGGCCGAAATGTAAGTTACCCATCGTCCATTGTAATAATTCCCAACATTCTTTTCGAGTAACAGCTGTGTTTACATTCGTGAATCGCAGTTCCTAACGATCTACAAATCCGTAAATTTCCGTAGATTTACGCGAATTGTTCTAATTAGGTCCCGTTTTCTAATTTACAGTGCACAGTTCCTTTTACGGAATTCCGTCGCCATGTTTTGAGTTCCAATTTCCTTGAATTCGCCATACTCTCATATCTCGTGGCAAAGTGATTGAAACCAACTTGGTCCCGCACCGTCATCTTACAATTTATTTTGCGCCTTTAATGATGAAACTACGCCAGAGTAATATATTTGGACGGAGTACTACTAGGACTTATGCCTTATTTTCGTTAATACGCGATTTCTGTAACAAGATGCCGCCTTAACGTAAAAATAAATTCATTGTTATTATTATTTTTTTTGCATGATCATTACAATAAAACCCACTATTATATAGCGGTTACTCACCAATTAGAAAAATTTGTCTGTAGAAGAGGGGTATTACTATGAGTGCAGTTTCTTGCTAGGGGAATTTTTATGTTACCGTGTTTGAGGAATGTGTTATCCGATATTTTAGTACCCTATGTAAATTTATCACACACATGATGGATACGATGAGAGGGGGGTTTGATGGGGTTATAAGCTCCCTTATTGCGTATAGATATATGATATAATTTTGTATATATGAAGTTTGTGTGTTAATCCCCCCCCTCCCCACACTTCGGTATGTAGGGCCCTCCACGTGGTAGGGGAGTCACCCAAAGATACTGTTGTTTTTTAGAGATTAGCATCGCTGGGAACAAAATACACTCTCCACATGTTTGCATCAGCTTTTTTTAGCTCAAAATGACTTTTTTTGTTCTTGCATTCAGTGGTTTAGCAATTAAAATATTATAGGGTGGATACAGTAGAATTATGGGGGTCTCAAGTGGCTTTAATGAAGATTATGTGATGAAATATAAAAAAAAATGTTTTGATATCCACTAGGAGGGGACTTGAGCCCCCCCCCCCCATTCCTACACCACTTGTTCGTGTTATAGCATAAAAATTCAACCATGTAGCCCCTCCCCACCCTCACACATACCCCTGTAAACTTTCTGTATATACCAGTGAATGCACACATGCAATTTTATTGGGAAATAATGCCATAGAATTTAATTTTTGGATGAGATTGAAAATAAATTTCTCATATTTTTATTTTATGCATTTATGGAAGTGTTTTTTAAATTGCAGGTAAAATTACATAGAAAATGGAAGAATGTGTGTCCGACATCGATGTCTCCAAAACCGATCACTTGGAACATGATTCCGAAGCTCATGGAGTTGTATCATTAATGTTAACGGTATGTATTTTATATATTTTTATTGGAAGACGCTGAATTTCAGGAGTAGTAATAGAATCGTGTATTTACATACATACCTCCTTTATGTCAATTCACAGTGAGCCTGTTTGTATTTTAACACATTATAATTCATTACCAGTGCCAGATTTACGTGTAGGCCTGGGCTTGGCCCAATTTTGGGGGTCCTCTTCGGGGACCTTGATATTATTGAAGTTTAAAAGTTACCTTAATTTTGTTTATTTACAAATGTCCAAGTTTCATTATTGATAATGCTGAATATTGTAGGTAATGAACTTCAAAGAAAAAACGATCATTTATTGAATGAATATCACTTGGATCATGGTTTTTTTTTTTTAGGAGTCCCATTCTCTTCTTTCAGTCTAGGGCCTGTAAGGTCCTTAATTCGTCACTGTATATCACGTTAAATGATCTGTCCTTTCCCGATTACTTGCCATGCATTTTTGAGACATAAACACACAAATCATTGTAATAAATGTTTAGACTTAAATTCTGATACATCAGAATTTGTCTTTAAAGTTATTAAAAAATGTTACATGTAATCTTTTTTTATATGCTAATTTTTTTGTTGTAAGATATTACCCTTCACAGGGATAACACAATTGTCAAACGGTTAACATATTAAGCCTTTATTTTTTTTGTAATTGTTTGTATAGAATTTTTACAGACAGTAATTTTCCCGACACCCACATGTAAGTTTAAACTAGAGCTTCCAATATGTTGGAGAAGTAGAGACATCACCCTAGTCTAGAGTCAGATTATGGCAAGGGTTGCCAAAGTGGTCCATATTAATCGGGAGGAGTTTATAGAAAAGTATAACGTTGTATGGGTAATTTCCATTCGGTTAACTTGAATTATCCTCATCGCAACTTACTAAGTTAATAAAAGTCCTATTTTCATATGTATGTAAACAAGATTGGTGTAACTGCACAATTTGTCACACACATTCTCTCTTCGCTTAAAATTAATGGAAAATTGCAGTAGTTCAGCTTGTGATGTTATACTCTCTCTGACGTCATACTTAGGCATCTCTTGTACACTTGTAACACCATTTGTATGCGTTTCTGTAGGTTGTGTTTTGTTCGTTGCAGCGAATTGAATTATGTCAGAACAATTGCCCTGTGTGCATTTTTTTGGCCTGGCAATTTGTATGGCATTAAATGTTTTACATGTTTTATGTATTTGTCCAATTTTAACCAGTAACGCTCATTAACTTTTAACCAAAATATTTTTACCCTCCGTGACATTTTAGGCGATTTTTTTAATCATGAACTCATTTTTAACCTTTTTCTAATTTTGTCTTTTCCCATCTCATCGGATTTGTTTTTATCGTTTCTTTTGTGACATTTAATACATTGTTTTCGATACATTTTTACCATTTTAGTTTTAATTTGTTCTCATTTTAGTATCACGTGTGTTGTCTCACCTTGTTTGGCGCAAGATGACCTTTACTGTCCTTGTGCCATAGAAATACAACCAACCAGCTTGTAATGTATAGCAATTTGAAGGTCACTTGAAGTCATCAGTCCCATTTCGAAAAGAGTTCAGATTCATTTGGGTTCGATTTCAATGATTCTACTGTAGAATATTTTTTCTGCTTACTTCAGACTGATGTTTGATTCCTTGGAAAATTAATAAAAGCTGATTGTACAATCTCAAAGCAGAATAAGACAATCCCAAATGATATTGCTGGATACCATTAAAAATAATTTGTATCATCCCAGTTTATTTGATATTGCCTGTGGCCCTGCTGCATTAACATATTCACCCAGCATACTGTCAATCCAGATTCAGCTAGCTCACGGCGATTACCGTAAAAAGTTTGCTTGTTTCTGGTTTTACGGCTCAAGGTCTACAGTGGTCATGCTGTGCAGCGACCAACTGTTTTCCGAGGAATCCAAACCTCTGGACCTACAGTTTTCCGAGGAATCCGAACCTCTTAAGGCCTAGGGAACCAAACCCCGGACTACAGTGAGCAGTTTATGAGATCTCTGAGTAAGCGTTCTTTTTGCACTGCTGGGAGTCGAACCCGGATTAGCCGCGCAATAGGAGAACGCGTTACCACACTGCGCCACCGCAGGGCTTACTGTATAAAGAAAGAAAAACACCAGCTAACTGCTTGTTGTAGTCTGAAGGTTGGTTTTCTAGGCCTTGGATTCCTCGGAAAAATGTTAAGTCCTCTTCTCTATGGTGACATAGTGGTTACATATTTATCTATCATATCATTAACCCAAATTCAACTCCCAATGGTGTCGTGGAATATGTTCCATTTTTTTTTGCCCATCACAGTCTGCGTATGGTTCTTTTGCCATCATAGATTCAGATACCTCATAAAACTGTGGGTCGTAATATAGCATGTCCTTTGCTGTTCCCACTGGTGCCGTTAGTGGGGGACCCATCCCCCCCATTGTTGACATTAGGGTTCCATGTCCCCCCCCACATCCAATTTCAAACAAAATGCCTTCTACTGGTATATTGTCCCCCCAATATTTTTATGCCGTCGGCGCCCATCTTGTTCAAATTTTCAATCGCAATCAAGTTCAAATAAATTTTTTTAAACTTGTAGTGGATGACACTTAAAAACACAAATTTTATATTTGGCGATTAATGTTTTAGCCAAATCGCCAAAAGTCAATTTTTCCCTTTTTTCCCTTTTATTTGAGCAGCGCATTGAAGGAATTGACATATCTTTTATTTCTTTAGAAGCCTGATGAAGATTCCCATGATCCTTTGCAAGTAAGCTTCTCAGATGACGGCAAAGCGGATGAGACTGCCGCTGCAGGTATATCGGTCACTAAGGAGAATGCATGTTTAAGCATGTCCCAGATTTCACTTGCAGATGCAGACATACTCCTTGAAACTGGAGATGCCATACAACAAGTTCTGAATGTTGGAACGTCCGCTATTCAGCTTGAGTCTAGTTCGAATGCATATGTCCAAAACCTGGCGATCATCGACGAGTCAGACAGTTGTGATGGCTCAACGAAGTTCATCGATGGACAGGCAGTTCGCTTGGAAGATGGCAGCACAGCTTTTATTCACAGCGTTCCAAGAGGTATTAAGTTGTTTTTAAAGGTTGTGCAATTTTATTGCCATCTGATAACCCAAACGCTAAGCAGAATAACCAAACCTCAAAACTAGTCCAATAACTAACTTCATCTAATTCAGTGTTTCGCAATGTATGTTCAACTATGTTTTACAAACTGCTTGCAGAAGTCTAGGACCACAAAGCAAAATGATTTGCAATGTTCTGCAACAAGCCTTCAGCTGATCAAAAATTCTCTGCAGGAGATTCACATATATTTATTATATACATTTTTAAATTCTATAAAATGTAAATTCCTTTTTTAATAGAAATGCAGAAAACATTTGTCAGACTTTTTTTTTTTATTGTTATTTCTTTATTTTAAGACAACCAAAATTCACCCCACGATTTTTCTGCAGTAAAGCTGTTCTGCGACGTGTCTCTCTTTTTTTTTTCAATTCTGCTCTGGGGACCCAGGTTTGCACAAGTAGTTTGTAAAACATCACTGAAATATTCGAGAAAATCTATAAATATTATAATTTTTTTCCTCATGTCAACTACATTCATCTCATTAATACTTTTCATCAATAAATACATAATTTCGTAAAAAAAAAATCATTGTCTCTGTATCTCCTTTTGTGATACCCCTATATTAATGATTATTATTAATTCTAATTAATAATTAACTAAAATGTACCTTATTAATTTTCCCGTATTAGTTACCTTTTTATACTAATTTATTACTTACGTTTATGTTCGCGTAAACAGAGATAAATAATAATCATTTAGATTTTGCTTAAGTAATGTTTTAGAAGAGGTTCCATGTCTAGGCATATGGTAAGAAGGGCATTCCATAAGATGAAAAGTTTGAGAACCACCTATCTAACCAAACACAATCGTTACATTAATCACACACCAAAAACATTTCATAACCACGCTTTCCCAGTGGGAATGGGTGGTTCACCTAGTGTTGTGTTAACCTGTATACAGTGCTCAACAGTGATGAAAAGGGAGTGCTTACCAACTAACTGCTTGCTCACTGTGGTCCATGGGTTAGCTTTCAAGAGGCTTGAACTCCTAAAAAAACTCTAGACCCTGGCTTGTCATGACCTTTGTTGTCCTTTCACTGCAAAAACACAAATAAATCTATCGGTCAAACAAACACCAAAGTTGTTTATTAACCTAGCCCTAAATCTATCTAGAATACCTCCCCTCAAAAAAAAAAAAAAAAAGCCATCCAATAACCGATATGAAGTGCCCGTCTAGTAAACAAACCTTGTCTGAACTAGAGCTCTGCACGGGCCGGGCCTACAAACCGAGACTGGCTGAAAGAAACAGATTCCGTGAAGGTCTCTGGTTTAGAGTTTTGATCTGCACTGACATACTCTGAAATTGTCTAGACCCATGCAAGCCTGTCAGTCAAACCAAACTGAAACCCCATATAGGTAATGAGTTGTACACTTCAGCAGCCCAACTCCCCCCCACCTAATAGTGAATGAGTGGAGTGGCTCGCTCCTGACACCAATCTTCCCAACTCTGAGGAGTGGCTCGCCCTGGACACCAATCCCTTCCCCAACCCCCCACCCACAGTGAATGAGTGAGTGGCTCGCCCTGACACCAATCCTTCCTGCAACCCTCCACCCAATAGTGAATGAGGACAGCCCTACACCAATCCTTCCCAACTCCCTTACTACCTCTTTGAACACATTTCTCCTCATCCTCCAAGGCACTCGTGTATAGGTAGGTCTCTCTGTACTCCAAGACAGAAAAGGATGGGTTAGGCCTAAAAAAAATAGGCATGTGCAGGGCTCTAGTCTGACCCCTTCCTGAAAAAAAACAACCTAACAGCCATTTGCTAAAACCATCTGATGACTAAATTCTAAACCTGCTAAGAGTAATCGTCCCTACCTAAAAAATTATATTAACCACATCCCAAAGCCACTCAGTAAATAATCGTAAGAAGTGTCTAGTAACCAAACCTCAATGTTGTCTGTAAACCAAGCTCAAAAGCCATCTTGTAACCAAACCAAAAAGCTACCTAGTAAACAAGATAGCTACCACGCACCAGCTAGTATTTCCATTTTATTCTCATAGGAGGTAAATTTTGAATTCTCTTTAGAACTGTGCAAATTTGTGATGGGCAGAATAGTTTTCTTTGTGAGTTAATTCCTTTAAGTAATTCAGTAACTGATTGATTCCACAATAGCCCAATAAGCAGAAAAACTTTGGGGGAAGGGAGTAGACTCTTCCTCTCAAGCTTACAAGTTACTCTTTAACTAAGTAACTGCCTTATTTGTTGCTTCGCTTTTTTTTTAAATGTATATTGTTATACATGTTAATAAGACATTATTATATCATGTTCAATATTTCCAGAAGGACTACAAGCTGTTCAGTTGGAAGATGGGACCATGGCTTATTTATCGCAAACGCGAGATGAATTGTTTAATGGCGAAGCTTCAGGATTGGACCTTGAAAATTTATCATCACCTTCGGTATAATTGCTACTCGGTCGAAGTGCTTTTAATGTATAACCATCTTACCCCTTTTTCTTTTTAAGTAAGATCGATAGAATTTGTATATGTTTACAAAGAATTTGAAAACAATTTTTTAATTTTAGATAAGTGCTGATAATGGTGATGATAAGAATAATAAAGAGGTGAGTATCTCAGTTTAAAAAACTGCATTTCAAGGATTATTGCATTATTTGCACATGAACTTACTTGCTCGTTATAATTTTTAATAAAGAGAATGTTCTTTGTCAAGTGTATTGAGAATGGTCGCTTCTTAAAGTAAATGCGAATAACTCATTTACTCAATAAGAATGCGTGTTCTTATTGAGTGAATGACTCCATCCAGACAACACATCCTTTAAAAAAAAATGAAAGGATATATTTATATGAATGGAAGTGATTTAGTCCAACTTTAGTTCTCTGTTATACACTATTTGCAAATAATTGTCCGGACACTCCTGTGAATCGAGTAATTCACATATTACGCCATTAAACAGATAATTAGTAAATGGATACCAGAACGCAATGGATGAATAGAGTAGTTGAATAGACTTGGTATAGCAAATCATCGGCAACTGGTTGACTTTGCGAAAAGTGTCATCATTGGATGCCACATAGATAAGTGTCCATACTTGATATTATCACTCGAATAAAGCATGAAAATCAATGGTTGATGATTTGATAACCAAGCGGAGACCTGATATTAATTGTTCCAGTGCAGGAAAATATCTAAACAGGACCATGAAAATGACGGGCTGAGATATCAATGGTTTTTAAATGTAAACTGAAACAGATATTGATTAGTACATTTAAAATAACTACTTGTGTCTTTATTTCTATTTTAACATTAAACCTTTAAATAACAGCCACCTCCAAAGGAGGATCATGTTTTCAGAGTTCCACGGGTGATGGTTTTTCAGTGGTTCTGTATAATGAAAATTTCTACGTATATAACTTGCTACGTAGAAATTTACATTTTTTGATGATTAGTGTAAAATACCTAGCTTATCATTTTATACATGCAGTAAATATATACATAAAAAGTTCGAGAGTATATAACCCGTAGGAATTTATGTATGTGCAAGTTAACAGAGGCAGGTCTACTTCCAGTACTAAGTCTATAATATGTAATGACGTAAGACGTGTATTTACGACTGCATAGGAAGGCTTACCAAGGCAAGCCTGCTAATTTATAGACAAGATTTGATGTAGTGATGAATACAGTAGAACTTGTCCATCTTGAATCTCACAAGAACAAGAAAAACATTCAAGGTAGAGAGGTTTCTGTATATAATGTATGCAGTATATGTAGAAATGCAGGGAAATATGCAAGTTTTCAGATATAGAAGCTTCTGTGATAGACAGGTTTTAATGTACTTATATTTAACATATGTATATTTGCAAAATTTAGTATGTCGATTGTGTACAATTGAATATATTGCTTTGTCATGTTTCATGCAGGCGATCCCCGAGAGCACCCCAAAAAATTCGCGAGGAGCAAGCGGAGAGAAATCTTTCAAGTGCCCATACAAGGACTGCAATAGAGTATATACAACACCTCATCACTTGAAGGTTGTTTTCCAATGTCGTCGTTAAGTACAGTTAATTAAACTGTTTCTCTCCCTGACTGCATAGTTTGCGTCGATTGTTTTTGCTTAAATTGGTCTTGTTGTAGGTGCACGAACGATCTCATACTGGAGACCGTCCATTTAAATGTACAGCGGCGAACTGTGGAAAAGCTTTCGCCACTGGTTATGGTCTAAAAAGCCACACCCGTGTTCATACAGGTGAAACACCTTACAAATGTTGTTCTTCAGGTTGTATCAAAGCTTTCAAAACGTCTGGAGACTTACAAAAACATCTAAGGACTCACACAGGTAATGGATATATATACATATACATACTGCTGGATATGTAAATTGCCCCACTCAGATGGAATAAGAGTGTAGGAATGAAATTAAGAATGTAACTCCATACCCATGAGGATAATCGTAACCTTTTTTTTTCAATCACGTATTGTGTTTAGAAAAAAAGATAATGTGACTGTCTCAGCAAGTGTTCACATTTGCTAAGACACAAACAGCAATACAGTTTGTAGTACAATATGTCATTAAGTCGTACAGCTTATGGATATATAGTCCTGAAGAATGGAGTGCCAAGGATGATTGATTTACTTTCATAATTAAGATCTTATGTTGTCCATTCAATTGCAGATAATGTCTAATATAGTCCCACAAGTTTTCAATCGGGGGTGGGGCGATTTGGCGATTATGCCATGACATTGCTGGAATATATTACAATCAGTGTCTGGAAACCCTACCCCCATGTATATATAAGTGCTACCTTGCTGAAAATGGGTAGTTGTAGACCATTCAGGGATAGTAGCAGTTTGGGCCTCGGTACCACCTCAGTGTATTGTGCAGCTGTATTTGCACGTATGATGTGGACAAGACGTGTCTTGCTGTCTTATGTTGTAGTACACTGCACCATGATTCCTGTTCAACAAGAGGTGTGGTAGTCAAGAACAAAACTGAAATCTGCTTTCTTACTAGGTTGTCATCAGACATGTATCTTTCGATTATCAACACCCAGATAGAAACAAGATTTATCACAGCAGATAATAGTGGTCCATTTGTGACCCTAATTCATGTGATTTTGACACCCAAACAGATAAATGGCCCCAATGCCTTGCAGTCAAAGTAACAATTGATATTTCGCAGGTTTATCTCCTGTAACTTTCGACATGGAGTTTGTGTTATTATTATGATGTCACATGTGGAATAATCTATTTGTCAAGACGTTCTAATGTTCGTCTGACTGCACCTCCGTGCCGCACACAAGAACCTTCATGTTACCACTGGTGGAAACAATGTGCAACAATTTGTGCATCCTGTTGCATTTTGGCAGCAATATAACATGTAGACCATTCCGCTTTATACAAGCTTGCAATTTTGCTTTTCTGAAAAGCATCCAAATAGCGATTACCCTGATGGTGGTGTGTACTCAATGTTTTTGGCCCTTTCTAACCAGCTTCTAAGCATTGGCAACAAATCTGAAACACCTGTACGACTTTCGCATGTAAAAACACAGTACCATCCATGTTGCTACTTGTAGCCTTTATCTCACAAACCTGTGACGTCATTGGCTCTTTATTAACATCAGCAGTATATCTCTAGTGGATACACTCGCCCTGCGATTTTTGTTTGTGGTACATCCCTTTCTGGGTGGGGCAGTTTCCATGTTTAGCGGTGTACACATGTGTTTTTACTGTCGATTTACTTTAGTTAGATATATTTTAAATTTTTGGGGAGGGAAGCCTCAATGGTTCAGTGGGTGTTATCTCGTACTCATTGCAGTAGATCTGGCTTCCAATTACCTTGAACATTCAAAGCATTGGGCAAAAGAAATCTGTCATACTTTATAGATTACTCTCTAAGTTATTGATCTAGTTTTAGGGAAGTTACTGCTCATAGCCTTGCAGTCTTTGGGTGTAAAATGTGGATAGTTTTCATATTATACATAATAATTCCGACACCCAAGGTTTTTAGCTTAATGTAGAGCTTTCTGGGTATAGTAGAAAAAGGGGCATTATCCTCGTCTAGAGTCGAATTAGAGTCTCCCTGTTGAGCCTGGAGTGACTTAACTACTTGGCTATTGAAGACAGGAACCGAGCTCCTTTTCTCCATATATATATATATATATGTTTATATCATTACCCTTCACAGGGATAACACAATTACCAAATAATGGTCAACATAAAAAGTTTCTGGGGCGAGTTTTTTGTGTTTTTTCACGGGAAATTTATTATACATGATTCCGATACCCACGTTTTTTTTTAGCTCAAACTAGAGCTTTAAAACCCCGATGGTTATATGGAGGTAACATGTTCACCTATTGTTCTGTTTACTTAGGTTTGATTCCAAAGGTACCATAGAACCTGTGTCTTTTTTTGCCTACCGTAGTCCGTTGTTGGGTTCCCTAGGCAGTGGAAGTTTGGATTCCTCAGAAAACTACAGATTCCAGCACAGCATAATGTTGGCTGTTTCTTCACGCCATAAAATACAAAAAACCCTTCATTTTCACTCTCATTTATGGTGTAGGGCAGAGGTTCCGAAATTGTGTTCCGTGGAGCCGTTAGGGCTCAGTTGTGTGAAATGCTTGTCTAGGGGCTCCACGGAAGCATTGAAAATAAAAGGACACTTTAAGAAGAAATAATTCACTTGTCTAGTAAAAAATAAATGGATGATCCTAATTTTTGAAAAATCATTTTTCATCACATTATGATTACTACATTTATCATCTTAATATGATACGTTAAACATATTAAAAAAAATCTCCAAACGTCCCGAGAAGTAACACTGAAGGAGTGTAACTGGATTTGATGAATCTATTTGCTATTACTTCAAGAGAAAACAACCTGTCTAACAACTGCTTATGAATGTCTCGCAGACATTATGTCAGACAGCACTTTTGGAAATTGCTTTTCAAAATATGTCATTCTAAATTTTTGAAATGAATTTTTGAATGAATGAATTTAAACCACTGGCCAGTAAAGCAAAATTATTTCTTCTTTTGTTTGCGACAACTTACTTGTGTGAATCCGGATTTTCTGCCTATGCAGTGACCAAAATCAAATTTAGAAGCTGCCTCGATGCTGAACCTGACCTTTGTCTGTAGCTATCTTCAATAAAGCCAGACATTGACGAACTGTGCAAAATTAAACAGCCCCCATTCCTCTCATTAGTTACTGCATTTTGTAATTAAAGTAAAACATTTTTGTTTTGTATCTGCTGTTATTGTTAACTTGCGTGTGGGCCGTACCCGAAGATCACATGTTAAAAGTGAAAAAGACTCGCGCTCTATGGTTAAATGTTTCTTAAAAAGGGATCCATTGGACAAAAAGTTTGGGAACTGGTAGTGCAGGGCATACCTAATACCTAAGATCATGCTGTGGTAGCACTTAGTTTTCTCCCCAATAGATCTAAACTGCCATTGCCGAGGGTAGTGTTTCATTATGTTATCCTCGTGCCATTAAAATTGAACAAACCGATCTTGCCTGCATTGTTCAGATTTGTTTCTAGATGCATCTCTTTACATATATTCACAGTGGTGATGCTGTTCACGTTACACTCATTCTGTGGAGTACTGGTTTCTAGCCTGCTTGAAGGTTGTTCTAGGATCAGAGGAGTTTCCATACAAAAATCGCTAAGCAATACTTGTTGGTATGACTTTGAAATGCCCTTTCTTGGCCATTAAAATTGACTAAGCTGTCCTGGGACTTTAAGGTTAGCTACCTCATCTGTCATCATACCTCTATTACAAAAAAAAATCGTAGAAGACCAAATAACGCCGACTTGTGACAGTACAGTATTATCCACACACACACACACACACATATATATATATATCCCAGAGATAATATATACCTTATCTGGTATTTGGTAAGATTGTATATATAATGATCAATAAAATGAAGACCTTGCTCGGGGCCGCATGACTCAATTTGTCCTTATGCTGTAACATAGAAAGCATGAGTTTAGTCCGAGTCTGGGCTTGTGGAAGTATATCATGGTTATTATTGACTCTGTTTGATTGGTTCATATAAACGGTTCCAAGACTCAAATCTAACCAATTAGATTATAAATATTTTTTAGTTTAGGACTTCGAATATATGGGGGTTATTATAGGAAAGTTACTACTTTATAGCGTTAATTATTAACTATGCATAGTAGTATTAACTATATTCATGTGTGTGTATGTTTAGTTAATATTCTTTAGTAAAATACTTTATGTGCTTGTCTGGTAATAGTGACATTAATACTTTTGTGCCAAATTTATGATCCAATGTTGTCAATTTGGCAACAGTCAAGTGTAGTAAATGGGATAACATGCCAATGCTATCTATGTTTGACGTGTATGGCCATTTGGTTCTAAAATATAGTTAATGTTTTTTTTTTGGCCGCTCTAATAAATGACTTCTTTGTGTGTGTGTGTGAGAGAATGAAGTTGTTTTTTATAATCTTTATGTTCCTTTAGGTGAACGACCTTTTAAATGTCCGTATGCTGGCTGCAATCGAGCATTCACAACTTCGAATATAAGAAAAGTCCACATGCGAACACATACGGGCGAACGGCCATATATTTGTGATGTCTGTGGTCGGGCATTTGCTAGTGCTACAAATTTTAAAAACCATGTGAGGATTCACACAGGTATATTGTCTATTTTTTTATTTTTTATTTTTTTATAACTGCATATTTTCTATTTTCAATATATTGAGATGAACAGAGCCATTGTCTTCTAGGAATGCATTCTTTTATTCACATTCTTTAAAGAGAATATGTTCCTCTATTCCCATTTTTAAGGAGAGTATATTCTTTCAGTCCCATTCTTTAAAGAGGATGCATTCCTCCATTCCCATTTTTTAAGGAGAATATATTCTTTCAACCCCACTCTTTAAGGAGATTGCATTCTTTCATTCCTACTCTTTAAAGAGAATGTATTCTTTCGTTCCCATTCTTCAATGAGAATACATTCTTCCATTCTCATTCTTCCAAGAGAATATATTCCCATTCTTCAAAGAGAATGCAGCCATATGGTGGTGCAGTGTGATGACATGTTCGCCTTGTGCACCGCTAACTCAGGTTCGACTCCCAGCAGTGCAAAGAACGCTTACTCAGAGATCTCATAAAGATCGCACTGCTCACTGTAGTCCGGGGTTTGGTTCCCTAGGCCTTAAGAGGTTCGGATTCCTCGGAAAACAGTAGGTCCCGGCGCAGCATGACCACTGTAGTCTTTGAGCCGTAAAACCACAAACAAACGAAAAGAATGCATTCTTTGGGCACCCTGTCATTTTTAAACGTAATTTGGTTTGAATAATCATTTCTGGCACCTATGCCATGAGTTCGAACAAAAGAGATTTTTGACTGCCCTGACCCGGAATCGAACCGCGCACCTAATGTATCATCCATTTCGCCTCTACCTGCTTGGCCTTTGGGGCAGGAATGATGCTTCATTTCTTCGTATTTAAGATATTATAGGATATTATTATCTTTCACAAGGTTCTGCTCTGGTGGCTTTGTGGTGACCAGTTTGGCAATTGTGTTAACCCTGCAAGAGTAATAATATCCTATAAAAAATAATTCTTTTTTTTTTTGGACATATTCACATTAGAAGTCAGTGCAGAATGACCATTCTTGTCCTTATGCTATAAAAATACAACCAACCAACCAACGTTAGAAGTCGGTCATTTACAGAATGGAAATGGTCTGTCGCTCTCATTTGCTTTGAGGAATGCTTTTTTTTTTTGCAGTCAACCCCAATTACTACTAAATAATGTGTAACACCCCAAGTTTTTTTTACTTTACTTTTAAAAATCAACTTAATATACGTAAACCCACACTTCACAAACTACAGGGAAGAGTCCTTATATTGGTCACTAACAAAGAATACATGAGTTGGTGTGCAGCAGTTTATTTAACTCTTAAGGTTAGAGCAGCAAATTTGGAGGCAAGGCATTTCACAATAGACGACAAGGAAATCTGCTATAGATGAACAGGTCTGTGTTAATTCTCTCCGTAGCAGCTTGCCCCTACGTACAGAGATGTAGAGCTACAGAACGTTAACTCACTAACGCAAATGTATAAAGGTATGAATTGGAACAATATCATAACATCAATCAATAAACTCAAATATCTTTAACCTGGATTATTCAACCCATAGCTAAACTTCTTAGAACAGTACCAACTTTTTAATTTTCACCTAGAATCTGTCCTTGGCTTTCCCAGTACTTGACTTCGAGCCACTCAAAGGTCTGCTCATTACAGGTGAGTCAAGCTAGATGTGACCGCTGATTATCGACAGTTCTCGGTGCAGTCTAGGACTAGCAAGTTATAGATTTATATTAACAATCATTATTGCCCAATACTACTATAACGCATACTCAAAGGGGCCAGAGTGCGATTCCATGCTTTATGGCCTGACATTACATGAATTACTCATGCCAACATTCTTAATAATATAATTAACTAAAATACATAACATGGCTTAACAAGAACGTTGATTAGTTATATTATCTGAACACTTAAATACTATCATCTTAACAAAAACGTCAGTGAGTTAAATTACTTAAACATTATCATAAAACACACTATACTTAACTAACTCAAAGCATAACTCCTACGTCTGTTAACCATAGTAGAGTGATGGTCGATTGCGAAATGTGTTTTTAAAATCGAAAGAATTGGAATTGATACAAATTTACAGTCGAGTTAATGATTCATTCGTTCTTGAACTTAAATATCGAGATGTTTTTGAGAGTTAGTGGAGATTCTACTACTGTCCATCTGATGTTGCTTCGAGTTATCTGTTATTGCACATTCAAATTAACAAAAAATAAGCATAAGTAATTTATTCTTTCCATGTCAAAGGTATGATATAAGATATGGTAAAACATTTATCGTAAAAAGAAAGATTGCCTTCACTTGGCGTGCTATCGAACACATACCGTAGATAATATATCTATTCAAGGTTTATGAAAGTTTTTAAAATTAAGTTTTCACTTGTGTACTTGAAAGAATAAGAACATGAGCTATATATTTTATTCTTGTCACAAAAAAGGCAAAGTTATAATACAAATTGAAGTCAAACTTTTATTTCAGAAAATTGGATTAAAATTTATTTTGTGTGGTGCCATCTATGAACAAATATTTAAACTATAATATTTTTCCATGCACGTGTAAAGTTTTTTTTAATTTACTTTTACGAAAGTGCACTGCTAAAGGAAAAAAAAAAACTTTTAAAACGCTGCGATCATTTAAAAAGTCCATAGTTTGGGGAAAAAAATTTCTGCTGAGCTTCCAATAACGAACCAAGGAACTGAGAACTAGCTCCATCACACACGGTGAAGCGATACATTTAGTCCATTTTTAAAACCATCAAGAAGTTCAAATAATCGAGACAATCAATTAAAACATCTCGCAATCGTACATCACTAGCCCATAGGAAGAAGTAAATAATCCGAACCCAAAACACAGTCCACTCGGTCTGTAATACCCACAGTTCCACAGTCTGAATATGTATTTAGTTTTCTGTAAAACTCAATTTTCGACCAATTATGACCACTTAAAGATGATGAGTTGGCGAGCTTTTGGCAAGAAATTATGGCATGCTGAAGATTTGGCTCAAAGTCGTTTCGTAGGCAACATGGTCAAAACTTGCTCACTCAATAAGTATGGTGCATTTCAGACATTTCGCTAATCTCATATGCTTACAAAATTTACGCAGTTTTGCAAGATCACCAACGTCCAAGAATTGTGTTTTAAATTGGATCATGATAACTGTAACATTTTACATTATGACATCTATTCATTTTTTAAATGTAGGCATTGTCATAATTTTTTACGTTTTTCCCATTTT
>QLNU02003225.1:9651050-9666593 GCA_006491805.2 Dysdera silvatica | reverse complement strand
TTAAGCAGTGGCACCGCCTGTCTTGAAACTTTTCAATCACACCTTGTATATCGTAAATATCAAGATACATGTGTATGAGAATATATACATTAAAATTATTCCCATGTATACATAGGAAATGTTATGAATATGTATACTTTAACGTTATTTCTCCACCCTGTGGTGGTACAGTGTTGTAAGATGTTCGCCTAGTGTGCCATTAACTCGGGTTCGACGGTTTAACGGCTTATCAAACAGTTTTCAATACAAAAATATGAAATTTGTGTGCAGTGTGATCTTGACTGTCCCTGTGCCACAAATATACAAAAAATATAGAATTTTAAAGTAGGAGTGAAACGTGTTCTGAAAACAGTGAAGTAGGGGTAAGACGGTCTATTGTCATGCTATAAACTCAGTTTCAATACCAGTGGGGCTGTAGGATGTGTACCATTTTTACTGCTCACCATAATCTGGGGTTTGGTTCCCCAAACAGTACAGGTTCAGATTCCTTAGGAAATTGTAGGTACTAGCACAGCCTTTGCTCAGCTCTCTCTGTGCTCTAAAATGTTAACAAATCATGGAAAAGGAAATTCGTTATAACATATTGAAACAGGGTAAAAAATGCTTTATATTAAAAGTTAAATGATCTTGATTTTATATTAAAAGTTATTTAAATAAACATGAATAAGCCGATTATGAAAATGTGCATTGCAGAGGAGAATGATGACTGTGCAAAAACATCGAACATCATCGAACTTAAACTGGACACTGGCTTTGAAGATGGCACAAACATTTTAATCGAAAAGGCCGATACTTCCCAGGTGAATATTTTATAATACATATTTATATGTTTTTCATAATGCATGTGTGGTGCTTGACAAATCTGATCATCATTGGCGGCTATAATTTTGCAATTGACGAATGGGATAGCTTTTCCTACTAGGTTTTCTTTTTGAGGCAAATGAGTAACATTCTTATCTAACGAGGAGTACTGTGAATTGTCAAGCTCTGCTTATATATTTTATATGTCCTTCGGGTCGTTACCTTTATCTTGTATAATATTTAATTTTTTTCTAATCTTAACTGTCAAAGGAAGCTAACGTGTGCTGTGTCATGTGTGTGCATATCTGCACATGCATTCATATATTGTGTATGCATACAAGGTAATTCAAAACTCTGCATACAAACTTTATAGGGAAACCACTAAAACAACCCTTTTTCGCCAGCCTTTGGTTTCATAGGCTATTGTTGAGTTGTGCAGCAATTTGTCTTTTTATTTTCACCATGACACGTTATGTGGACTATGCATATATAATGTAACACATTTCATGAATGCTGGGATAACTGACATGGATCTAACATATGGAGCTGCTAATGTGAAATACCCTTTGCATGTAGAATTGGCATGCTAGTTACTGAAAGGTTTCAAGGCATGTTCTCATATCTACATCCCTGGATATACGTACAAAAAAGTTTGTTGTACTGTCTCCCATTAACATTTATGCAGAATTTTGTATGACTCTATATGTCATATATTTATATATATACATGCACACACACACAGGTGCATCAAAAGTTCGTAAAAACTTTAAGAAATAAAAAAAAACGGAACAAAGAATGATAAAGAAGTGTAGTTTGCACGAAAGGATTTCTAAAAAAATCGTATTTTCTTTTAGTCGCAAAAAATTTAGTTTAAAAGTCACCTGCAGGCTGCACTGATATACGAGGTATTCATAGCTGCCAACTATTACGGATTGTCCATAATGATTATGGAAAATGACAAGTTTTCAGTCATTACGGAAACTGTGTCGAAAGTTACGGAAAATATAGGAATTTTCAGTCATTATTACTTTTACGAAGATTTTTTTTGTTTCGCAATTTTTACACGGCCCCTGAACTGTAACTTCACGGCAATATCTTTCCGTCGTAGGAAGAGCTAAAGTCATTCTTTATTCCTCACAGCAGTGCCTGTCGGAAGTCGTTTCTTCCAAGGCTCATTATGAAATGCGCCAGTCTTGGAACAAGTCTTTTTGGATTCCGGAATTAACGAGCAGTTAAAATAAAATCGTGCTTTTTGTAAAAATTCCGTCATTATAATCGGCTCTCGATGCAACCG
Organism: Dysdera silvatica; assembly: GCA_006491805.2. Lineage (NCBI taxonomy): Eukaryota > Metazoa > Arthropoda > Arachnida > Araneae > Dysderidae > Dysdera > Dysdera silvatica. The sequence goes on along the minus strand of QLNU02003225.1, from coordinate 9,664,498 downwards.
ATGTACCACCGCCTTTTTATGATTTGGAAAGGGAAATTTTCCTAATTCCGATCCCCACGCCGTGAATTCGCCACTACTACGGCATATTCTAATATCACGGTATCGAAAAGTAAAGTCACATGCTAGAAAATCATGCCTGCATATGAAGAAACCCATGAACCATCTGCTTTTGCACTGACGCGCCAATATAAACGCTGTGCCCATGGTTTCACACCATCAGTAATTGGCAGAAACCGCACAAGCAGTGTGCCATGTAACACTGTCGATTCCAATGGTTTTTGTTCGCATGCGCGGTTTTACGATATCGTCTCATCACTTGGCCGGGACGGTTTCACACCGTCAGATCTTAAAACCGTGTATGCGCACAAAGAAACATTGGCAAACCGCTCGTGTGCCGCTAGGTGGGTAACACCATGAAATCACAATATATCGCTGATTTCAAAATTACGAAACTGGTGTGACGATATCTACTTCACACCCGTTTTTCACATTGTACTGATACATCGTCCAGGCCTAGCGAGGAGGCCTATAAGAGGAACGTTCTCTATTTAATCATCATAGTTGGTGATAGTGTATGCAGCGAGATAGTCTTTTGCTGACCTGAAGTTCAGATTTTGATCGGAAGCGCTTTTCAAACTGTAGTTTTGCTGTTTTTCTGAACAAAACAGTTCAACAAATGGCTACTGTACTCTGAGTAGGCAAAAGAAGAGGTATTTAACGTTGGGTTATTTGGTGTTTGTGAGCAAAAGGGACCATATCAATTAAAATTCATCATGAACGTGTAATTAATTATAGTTCCAAAGTTATGTCTATGCAGTGTGGAATAGTGGAGTGTAATGGGAGAACAAAGAGTAGAATATCCTTCCATGTTACAGGTCTTGGCCTTGCAATTGAAGACAATTTGCACGCTGTTGTTCGTCACTTAAAAATTTGAGGAAAATGTTTGATCTTTCACATGGCACAACTTAAGATATTACCCCCCACCCCCTGTTTAAGGTACTCAAACATGTGCAGTTAAGTGGATCTGTCAGCAACTGACAGATGCCTAAGAAAACTTTTATGGATGTATTCCCCACCTGTTTTCTCTACTTCAATGAACTGTGAGATTTCCTGGAGCAGATTGTTACTGGGGATGAAATTTGAATATCCCACTGTTCTCCCGAGATGGAAGCCCAGTTCATGTCATGGGAGCATTCAGGTCACTTACTATTTACGAGAAGTTGAAAATAACAGGGTTTTGGTTGATGGATTTCCCATTTGGATAAGTACCTGAATAGAGAGGATGACTGTGCTGAAAAATAATATGTAAATGTGTGTTTTTTAAAGCATGTCTGTATATCTCCCAGTTTTTCTGCCCACTGTAGTATGGAGGTTTGGCAATGGATGTGTGGATTTCTTAGAGAACTGTAGGTCCTGTCGTATCATAATTTTGCAGTCCTTACACTGTAAAAACACAAACTTAATTTCGCACTGAAAAGGTGAATCACTGTGCAGAGACTATGAATAATAATAAAAAACAAGACCAACACAGTTAAATTTAATGGAAAAGGTTGGAAATCGTTTCCATGGCAAAAATGGCCGTCTTTTTCAAAACCGGACATAGGTCTCACTAAAGTACAATATGAACTCCTACAGATGGTTCAGTCTGACGTTTACATGTATTGAGATTAAACCATCTAAAAGATTTCATATTTTACTGCAGTGAGACCTATGTCTTGTTTTGAAAAAGATGGCCACTTTTGCCATCGAAATAATTGTCAACCTTTTGCAGTAAATTCAACGGTGTTAGTAGTGTATTTTGTTGTTAATCGTAAACTTAATTTTATACTTGCTTTCAGCCTAGAGGGTTATGAGTTGAGACTAATGACTTTATATGGCCGCCATCTTGATGATCTAGTACAAGGATCAACCATTTAGGAACTCTAATTTAGCTGTCTCATGCTGCATGCCAAGTTGCGAATGTGTGTTTTGCTATAGAACTATCAGTTTAAATTAACCAGATTTTGGAGTTTAGCAATCATATTCAGAATTTTATTTTTGCTTTTAAATCACTTCCCATGCCATTAAAAATTAATCCGTCTGCCATAGGTTGCCAACCCCCAATCTAAGATGTCTAGAAACTCGAAAACTAACATGAATTCCTAAATGTGTCGTACAATGTATATAGGTGGTTATAACCACAATTGTCAGAATTACTAGGTTCGATTCACTGAGAGCTTCCTTGTGTGTACATGTACTATGGTTTGGAAGTTCCGTTAACCTGTTGGTTCTCTTTCTAGAAGGCTTGTTGTCATGGTTTTTTAAGATATAACAACATAAACGAAAACATACACACGTACAATGTGTGTTTGTATATTGGCATTGATCTTTTAACTCTTTCTTATCTTTTACAGGAAACATCTGGTGTCGAGCCGTCGAATAAAAGGTTTCCAACAATTATTGCCCTCCAGAGCGATGATGCTAACTTACTATCAGAAGTAAATATACAGCCAAACTTGTCTATCTCGGACCTGCTGATCTTGCAAACCTATGTTATCTTGAATCATCTATATTTCCCCACATTTTCAGCCTAAATTCAATGCATATTTCCATGTTTATCTTGAATAATTTTCTCTCTATGTTTATCTCGAACTATGGAGTGAATACAAATTTTAAGCTCATGACATCACATGGGTGGTAGAACAGAAAAATAACAGGTGCAAATCGCAAATTTCTCAGAAAGCTATGAAAAGACAACTACCTCCTTCCGTGCTTTCAGTAGGGACTGGGAACTTCGGACAATGGGGGGGGGAAGGCTGAAGAATAAACAACTGGTAAGTCCCCCTCCCCTTTTCTTGGATGAGGCAACAATCGAAGCTGGAAAGAAACAGTTAGACATTTATATTTGATACTAGGACAGTGATCAGGAGAAGGTTGTTTGTCACTTCTTGTGTTGTTTTGAGCTTGGTCATGCAACTGCTGATATACTTAAGGAAAAGATACTGTTATCCCTATCAAAAGATCACTTGCCTCTTAATAGATGATTACTTGCGATTGGTTCAGATGGGCCTCCAGTGAATGTGAAACGTCTGAAGGATATTCATTCTATTTTCAAAAGCGAGGGTTTGCCAGGTTTAATTAATATTGGTACATGCAATTTGCATGTCTTGCATGATTCTTTTAGGCATGGCATAACTTAGTCCTTAAGTCATTGGGAGATCGAAGACTTTTTGGATCCTGTACATCAGTTTTTATATAAGTATCCAGCCGAAAGTGAGGACCTTGAAATGGAGTAGAAACGTAAGTTGAGTTTTGTTAACAATAGCTGGTTTTCTATGGTCCCTGTTATTTCAGTAATAACAAAGCAATGGTTTGCCTTAGGGGAGTATTTCCTTGAGTACATCCTCAAAAACAGCAAGAATTAGGGCAAGTCTAAACTTTATCTAAGTATTAGATCTCACCTGAAGGATCCAACAACTTTAGCCCACGTGCTTTTCCGGAAGTCAGTGGATGAGACTTTTGATAAATTTCTTTTTTTTTAATTTTGGTTCAAGAATTCTTAAATCAGAACTGCTGAGAAATATGTTTGGAAGGAACTTAAAGAACTTTGATTTCAATAACCTGGAAAATATTCTTCCAACAACTGAAATTGATGTTGGAATTCTTGCCAGGAATGAAGCTTTAAGACTGAAGGAAAAAGAATTAAAACTATTTTTCCATGAGGCGAAACATTTTATTATGACAGTCATTGAATATTTACGTTATAAAGTTCCTCTGAGCAACAAGTTACTGGAAAATATCCAGTGCCTTCATCTATTATTATTTAAGATGGAACCAACGTCTTTGACGTACATAGCAAGGATGGCTAAAGAAATGTCACTTGTTTTCCAGGAAAACAATATAGATAAGCTTTCTGACGAGTGGAAATTATACATGATTGAACAAGTAAATGAATATGTCTTGACAACTGAAACGAGGGAAAATAGAATTGATAATATAGATGATCTGTTTGAAGAATCAGAGATTCAAGATGATGAGGAGGAACCTGCAAACAAAAGTTCCACCCCTGTAACAAGAATAGATGTTTATTGGTCTGATGTCCTGAAAAAGAAGAAGAAGAATCTTGGGGAGAAATACCTTCTACTTTCTCGTTTAGTCAAAGCGGCACTGGCACTTTCCCATGGGAAGGAGAGAAGGGTTTCGCTTAACAGACTCTTTCTTAACTCAAATCGTCCACTGTTAAATGAATTATAAGTGAATGGTCTTCGAACTGTGCAGACTGCAATAAAAGTAAAGAAGACATTTGTGACATACCTATTACCCCACTGTGTCTGAAATATTTACGAGAAGCACATAGTAAATACAGAAACTATTTGCAAGAGTGTAAGAAGAAACTTTCAGCTAAAAAAACAAAAAGAATCATCCTTCGAATGTTGAAATACTTGAGAAAAAAAATCAATCAAAACAAGTCATTCACTGATTCGGGAAGCTAATGAAAGACTTTCAAAAGGTACTAAAAGAACGGATATGAAAAAAATGTCAGCTGCACAGGCCTTGCTAGAGTCGGGGCGTAAACAACTCATAACAAATACAGACGAATTGAAGCATGCAGAAACTACGTTGTTCTCACAGATGAAGAGGGCTAAGAAGGAGGAGCCAATATAGAACAATAAATCCTTTTAGGGAACTTTATCTAACATTATGGTTTTGAAATGATCACATGAATGACTGTTTCTAAAACATCTAAAGTTTGGTTAACGTTATGGTACCGACTTCTAGTTGGATGGACGAATTATGATTGCAAAAATTGTATCACATGTGATATAAATTGTTAACATAACTATCTGAAGGTTTCATTCAGTCCTTCTACTTGGGTGACCATGTCTTATTTTTCATCTACACCTTATTTAGTAGTATAATTCTCATTTTTCTTTCTTCTTACTTTTTTTTTTGCATTTACTGTATATTATTAACAGTTAGATATGTTTGTTGCCCTTTAATTCACTGGCACAGGTTCACATTTGAACTTACGCCTATCATTTGGTATAATAACGTGTGTATTGTGTAGTGAGAATTGAATATCTGCTATACTACACGTGTCAGACTGAAATATATGGCAGATGGGGGTAGTTGGGTTTTAAACCCGTCTCGCAAAAGACGTTTTTCACAAGAAAAATCAAAAGGTCAAGAAATTTAGCCCCCTCCTATTTTTTGTTTTTCGGCACTACTAATACAGCCTATATTTATTTCATAAATGTCCTATATTTTTTTAAGTTGTGACTATGACCCCTGTATTATTCATATTGTGTTGTGTTAGGAAGGCAATAAATAGAAAATAGTGTCAATGCCTTACTTTTAATATTAGACTACAGTCCGCTTACTCAATTTCTATTAGCATTGCCTTAATTCGTTCGCAATAACCTTCAATAAGATTTGTATATGTAGGAACTTTTTTATCTCGAAACTTTTCTATCTCAATTTTGTTCTCTTCCCACGAGATTTGAGATAGATTCGACTGTAGCTTAAAGTGAAATAAAAAAAAAAAGGAAACTTTTTCCTCATTGCTGCCACTTTTATTTTTAAAGCCTTGATAGAACACCGATGCTCGTTGCAGAGTTCAGAAAGGAGATGCATTTGCTCACCACCACTAATAGTTGCCTTACGAAGTAGTGACCATGACTTGTGAATTTTCTGGACTAGGTTCAATTTTCGAGTAAGCTTGGTTGCAAGAAAAATTATGATTCGAAGATCATATTCAGCCATCCTTAGTGACTTGTCATTCAGCTCTGGGTCACAAAAGTACAAACCACGTGGCAGCAGCCGATAATACGTCAATCATGATTTCGGTCAGTTGCAGAAGCATTCCCCCCCCCCACAACATTTTTCGGTATTTTTGGATCAATTATTTTGAAATACCTTACAAATGAAAAACATCGTTATAAAACCGGATTACACTAGTTTCATAATAATTTTTTTCATTGTTTCATATTGCAAAATCAGTCACTAATTGAATCAGTGTGACCATTTGGCCCATTTCTTTGAGATGCACAGAATCATTCACTAATTTCGTCAAGGAACTATTTTACACACACATATAGAGATGTGCAAAATAGTTCCTTGACCAAATTAGTGAACTATTTTGCATATCTCTATGTTACACTGAAATCTGTTTACACTGATGCTCCAGAGACCGGAAAAAGATATCGTTGTAGACGAAATGAAACCTAATACACTTTATAATGGAAGTTATTTCATTTGTATGTAGCATTATTTTTAGTAATATCATATTAAACCAATTATTAATAATACTACAGATTAGGAGTGCAGTTGACCGAAACAATAAAATAGAAGTTGGCCCATTGTCGCTTTAGTTCAGGGTTACAAAATTAATTTTCGAAAGTTATTTTAAGGGAACAAAAGACTGTTTTGATCCCAAACTCGAAAAACCATTTTCTCTATTCTAAAATCATCTGCATTTGCATGTATAATATTCTTCAGCATTAATGGATTTTCAAAAACTGTATGATCTCACCTTGATTGGCGTAGAATGGCCTTTACTGTCCCTGTGCTATAAAAATACAACCAACCATCAAAAACTGTATTACTTACTTTAAAAAGCCTTTGACACAACATGTGGCCAAAGTTTAAAAAGAGCAAATTTATCATTATATGCAGGATTACCCGAAACAAATTATCGTTATAGACTAGTTTAATAAACACTAGCACTATAGAAAATCTGCCCATGGTTAATATCGTTATATGCAGATTTCACTGTATAACTATAAAAATATTAGCACTTTTGTGATCAATAATATATTGAAAATTTGAATTTGTTTAATATGCAAATTTGAAGTACATCTTTGGTAAGTAGCAAGCACATTAAGTAACTTATGCAATTCGGTTACCGATCACTTCTTTATTGTCCGAAATTAGTAAAATTTTATTACTGGTCAGAATGAGGAAAATAAGGAAAACCAAAAGGGAAAAAAAAGTAATGTTCGCCGCTGAGGAGAAAATTCCTAGAAGTTGTTACAGTAGTTCAACTTGGAATGCTTGACTAACCAAAATAGACTAAGGGATCCATGGAACTTTGTAAAGTATATAGCAACGGTGTTTTTTCTTCTCATGTTACCCATCGCAGGGCCTTCACGACTATCCCACAAAATAATCAATCTGCTTTGATTGACAGTTTGAGTAGGGTTCTTCTCCTCAGCAGGCAACAGTATAAGGAAATTACGGATAAGTGAATTAACGAAATGGAGATAAAATGAGAAGTAAAATAAAAATTAGGAGTGCAAAGATGGAGGAAAAGAGAAAGGTAAAACTTACCAACTGTGTAAAGGTTTGCAAACAAGTACCATTCCTTTTGTCAAGTCAAGTGTCAAGAAATTAAGTGTCGGTCTCCTCTGTATTTATTTTCGTAAATATAAGACATCTACACTTTACTCGATAAAAGGAACGGCATTCTCGAAACATTTCAGATATGTGTTATCGCAGTTTGTAAGTTTTATATTTTTTTTTCTCCCCTTGTTTTGCACCTTTATTTTCTTCATCTTTACTATTTATTTTTTCTTTATTCTCCTAATTGTTCTCTATAATTGATTTCCTGTACATTCTCTCACGTATAATTTCATTTTACTATTTTCTTTTCTTTACCTTTTGTATTCCTACCAATAATAATTATTTACTAGCTGTGGTATGTCTTGAACAAACTCTGTATTTCATAAAATGTATGACACATTTTTTTTTTTTTAGCATTCTCCGATGTATGCTGTACAGTTACATCAGGATGGTATATCTTCTATGCAACAAATCCTTCTTGTAGCCGATCCGGCTCAGTTGGCAGCTTTACAACAACTTGCTCAGGTTCATCTGCATACTGTTTTGCCTCAGACGGAAGTTGCTGATAAAGAAGAAACGTTATCTCGCCAAGAATAAAGAGTCATGTATATTAATATATAAGTTCCTTTGTCTGCCCCCCCAAAAATTAATGACTATGCCACTGTTGCTTACATGCGTCTTAAGTTCGTTAAATTTAGCAGACATTATAGCTTTTCATAATTATATTTGAATAACTGAGTTGTGTTTATGAGACAGTTTTTCATACTAGTCAGTGTTCTAGTATACGTGATCTCGTTAGCAAATAAAATTGTTACACGCTTATGTCTCCTCATTTCTGAGCTTTGTGTTAAAGTTTAATACGTTTACATTCACAAAGACTATTAATGTACGTTATAGAGCTTTGCGGGATTTTTCGACTCGTCTGTTTATTAAAAACACTCAAAGTTTCACTCCGTACTATGAGGAGCATCCTCAGAAGCAACAGTCGACCAAGTTTCCCTTTGTAAAAATACAAGACTTCGCTTGGTTGCTCAGCAGAATTTTCTTTTTCTGCCGAGCAACCAAGCGAAAGTCTTGCATTTTTGCAGAGGGAAACTTGGTCAGCTGTTGCTTCTGGGGATGCTCCGCATAGCACGGAGTGAAACGTTAAGTGTTTTTAATAAACAGACGCGGTGGAATATCCCGCAAAGCTCTATAATGTATATTAATATGTTTAACTTGGGTTGGGACCACAAACTGCTTTAAACTGGATGCGATTTAAATTCTAATCCACATTTAATGAACAGATGTGAACTTACCAAGTTTAGCAGGAAAGAACAAAACTTGAGTGTTCTTCGATGATCTCCTAGAATCAGTATGATAAAAACATCATCCATTCGCATGTGCCAAATGTGAATGAATGCTTTTTCTCTAAAGCACCAACAAACAGCGTACTACGTTTGCGTATGTGAGAATTTTTCATATGAATGCCGGCTTTTTAGTTCACTCCTTCAAATTTGTATTCTACTGCTTCACTTTGTCATTCCTTCTCGAAATTGTAATAGTTCAGTGCCTCTTCACAAGCGGATTTCCCTGGTTCCAAATTTGTGTTTCTACAATGTCAGCAAGTCTTTACATTTCGCTTTTAATTTTTTCCGAACACCCAACGTGGTATTCTCAATCTTAGCATTGCTAATGGTTTACCACCTTTTTACTTTTATCCTTTTGGTGTAACTCTCTTTTGCAGTTTAACATGTATATTTTATTAGAGGAAATAATCATGAGAAGAAACATTAACAATTCTGAACTACTTTAAAGAAGTGAAATCTTTTTCAAGTGTAAAATGCAGTTTCAAGGTTTTTCTTCGCCAAGTTAAAGAAAACAAACGAATACCAAACTAAATTAATTAGGCTCCGATCTCCCGCTAACATTCCGACAGACAGTGATATGGAGGATGATGGAAGTGAACTTGATGTGTTAGAAAATGTTCCGTGGACCAGTGATGCAGATCCAACATTTCGATCGGCAAGTATCTCCCGTAACGTACACCGAATCACATGATATGAACTTCATGATTTGATTAGGAATTTAGAGCCGCCAAAGAATAAAGTTGAACTCTTAGCATCCAGATTGCAGCAGTGGAACCTCCTGGCGGATACTGATAGAATATGTACTCTTCGCAATCGTCAAAAAGTACTGTCAACGTTTTTCAGCAGTGACGACAACTTAGTATTTTGCAATAATGTTGAAGATTTGATGCTGAAACTGAACATTCCGTACAAAGCAGACGATAGGAGACTTTATAGATGCCTCGAAAACAAACCTGAAGGCCGTGCTTTTATAATAATAATGAAACATCACCATCAATCTCTGTTGTTTATGCAGCATCAAGTAAAGAAAAGTATCCCATGTTTCGACGCCTTCTAGATCTTATAAATTACAATACACGTAAGTGGTTAGTATGTGATGATTTAAAAATGATAGTAATTGTGCTCGGTTAACAAAGGGGACACACAAAGTACTGTTGCTATATACGTCAGTGGGATAGCCGCGCGAGACATGCTCATTAAAAACAGAAGGAATGGCCTCTACAAACAGCTTTTTTGCCTGGCACTAAAAGCTTTTCATACGAATCTCTAGTGAACCCTAACAGCATTGTCCTGCCATCGTTGCACATAAAACTGGGACTCGAAGGCCATTAACAAAAACAAACGTGCATTTGAATACCTATCTCAAAGGTTTCCACGTCTAAGTACAGAAAAGGTAAAACAAGGGGTATTTATATGTGCCCAGATACATAAGCTTTTTCAAAACAAACGGTTTGAATGCAACGTCCATTCCGATGAGCTACATGCCTGGAATTGTTTTCGGAATGTTATTACATAAGTTTTGGGCAACCTTCGTTCTGAAAATTACAAAGACCTAGTGGATGAACTTATATCTGCCTACCAGAAAATTGGATGCAACATGTCACTAAAAATGCACTTCCTGCATTCACATATTGATGTCTTCTCAGTGAATTGTGGCGCTTTCAGCGAATAAACAAGAGAAAAATTCCGCCAGAACATTTTTGAAATGGAATAGTATTACAAAGGAAAGTTGTCAGTTTCAATGTTAGCAGATTTCTCCTGGGTGATCCAGAGAGATGCTCCGGACGTTCCCCCACAAGCGACAGGTAAAAAGACGTGTATAAAAAGAAAATGTTGTTAACTATTATTTTTACTATTGTATTCCCATAGCCTTATATGTAAACAGTGAAATTACCCAGAAACCTGAGTTTGAATCACTGATAATGACCAATATTTCTTCTAAAATATAGTGAAAGAGGCACACAGCGTGTCTGCAACTTTAGTAATTTTATATCTCTTTACAAAATAGAGTGTTCAGTCTCACAACACACAAACGGTTCCGCAAGACGCTAAGTTTCCGTTTCTGAAACAGATACTGCAAGCGCGGGAAACCGGATATTCGATTTCAGTGTTTCTGCAATTTTTTTTTAAGACAGCGGTGCCGTGAAATAAAGATAAAGATCACTTAACCGGAATCATCAAGTTAGTTTCGACTAACGAGCGTTTAATACCGAACACGGTTTTACATTTACTTCGAAGCTAATGAGCGTGATTTGATAAGAAATAGCGCCGCTCTGTCTCAATTACTGCTGCCATTTAACGAGTTACGAAATCTAAAAAATTCTGTAAATGATGTTGATTTTTAATTTATTAAGATGTCGATAGGCCCAGCAATAAACTAATCATATATCAGGAATATATCTGTAGTTGAGTAGAATTAAGAATTTATGATAATGTATTTCTTTATGGGTAGGGTCAAGGTGGGACCCATAGGTAGAGAAATACAGGAAGATGAGATGGCTTGGGCATATGGAGCAGAGCAATGAGGAATATGTGGGAAAGGTATTGGATAAGTTGGTGGTAAGGGTAAGAGGAAGAGGGGAAGACCACGTCTGAGGTGGAAGGATAAAGACCGAAGATCTGGAAGAGTATGGATGGAGTAGAGAAGAGGCATTGGATAGAAGATTGTGGAAGGGAAGATTAAAAGAGCATAACGTCGACCCCATATAAACGTGGGAAAATGGCAAAGTGAAAGAAGACTTTTTTTAGATTCTGTGTAAGCTATGCTAATTACACACCCAAATTACACGTCTTAATTACGAAACGTAAAACTATTTTTTATATATATATATATGTGTGTGTGTGAAATGGCCCAGGTGGCCAAAGAGATATGGTTCAAGCCCCAGTATGGGGAAAAAAAGTAAAAAAGCCAGCGTTACTACGCTCATGGCGCGATGTCTTGATCGGTGAAAGTATTAATAATGAATAAAAATACCATTGGGCCATTAAAACCGGATTTGTAGCCTGCTGACGACATGCCAGCATCCGGAACGCCGTTGGGATAACTATCGGTAACCCAGCGACGTGAAAAAGGCTATCTCAGACTCTGATGATATGAACCATAATGAAAATATGAATGGAGCATCGGTTGTCTCGCTCTTAAATCAGAACCGCGTTCGAGTTTTAAGCAGAGGGGCCAGTTCGAAAAATATGCAACAGTCTCTCCTTGGAGGTGTCGGCGGTTGTAGCGGCGCCTCCAACTGTACGGCTACTAGAACCAACACAGCCCAAAGTGCTTTGCAGCCTAGTATAGGTGCAACCACTAGGGCTGAAAGACCACGCCAGCGCATGTCATGGACAATAGATATGAACACCTACATCATGCGCACCTACTATACGATTACAAAGCTGGAAACAGACATGACAAATTACAGACCCACACTTCACGCCAAATTCGCACAACAGTACCCACACCTGGACATCAGTATAGAAAGGATAACAACCCAACGCAGGAACATAATAACCAGAAATCTCTTAGCAGAGCCCATACTACAAAGGTTAAGAGATGAAGTCGCCAATGACCTGGCAAACACTTCAACCAGTGTGGCCAACCCTGAAGCACCAGCTAGTAGCGCAAGAGAACCGCTCCAACCAAGCATAGAAGAAGAAGAGAGGAGGGACGTGGAGAAAATGGAAGAAGGTTTCCAATGTGCCCTGGCGGAATATGAAGGCTCGGATGCCGCAACAAGGCCAAGAATACCACGCCAACCGGCATCTTGGAAACTCTGCAAAGCAACCAAGATCCTCAATGAACATACTCTACCACTACACCTACAGAACCACAACTCCCTACAGGAAATACACACCGCCATATACTGTGCAGCAGTAGCGGCATCACGCGCCAATGGGTACGAAGTAAGGAACGAAGGCCGAAGTAACAGAGGAAACAAAGCCCAACCACCATGGCAAGTGAGACTGGAGAAAAGAATAGAAGAGCTCCGCAGCAGCATAGGGCGAATAACCCAGTACATGCAGGGAAATAGGAGTAAGAAATTAGTGAGGAAAGTGAAGATGGCCCTTAAGAGAAATAGGATTCATACAAGACACGAAGAGCCCAATAAACACATCAGCGAATATCTGGATACCCTCAAACAAAAACTGGGTGTATACGCCAGAAGACTCCGAAGATACAAAGACTATACCAACAAAAAACAACAGAACATGCAATTCCAAGCAAACCAGAAGGCCTTCTACAGGAAGCTTCGAGAGACCCCAGCGAACAAAGACAAGTACGAAGCCCCAAAGCCAGCAGAAATAGAGACCTTCTGGAAGACACTATGGTCCAATGAAGTACAGCACAAAAGCGCCCCCTGGATTCAGCAAGAAATGGAGGCTACGAGAGGAATAGAGGAGATGGAGTACACGGGCATCACGATAGAGGAACTCCAGCAGGTAATCCAACGTACGCACAACTGGAAAGCACCCGGTATTGACGGCATACACAACTTCTGGTACAAGAAATTTACCAGCGCCCATGGCCCATTAGCCAAGGAACTTACGGCGATAATTGAAGACCCCAGCAAAATGCCTGAATTCCTCTGCAAGGGAATAACTTACCTCCTACCGAAGGACCAGGATACCAGTAACCCAGCGAAATACCGACCCATTACGTGCCTTAACACCCTGTACAAGATACTCACGGGGTGCATCTCTGAAAAAATAAGCCGGCACAGCGAAAGCAACAACTTAATGACGGAAGAACAAAAGGGATGCCAGAAAGGGACTCTGGGATGTAAAGAG
>QLNU02003225.1:9609191-9644671 GCA_006491805.2 Dysdera silvatica | reverse complement strand
TGGTTGTACCTGTATTAGGCTGCAAAGCACTTTGGGCTGTGTTTGTTTTTGTAGTCGTCCAGTTGAAGGCGCCGCTACAACCGCCGGCACCTCCAAGGAGAGACTGTTGCATATTTTTCGAACGGACCCCTCTGCTTAAAGTCCGAACGCGGTTCTGATTCAAGAGCGCGACAACCGATGCTTCATTCATATTTTGATTATGGTTCATTTCATCATAGTCTGAGATAGCCTTTTTCACATCGCTGGGTTACCGAGTATATATATATATATATATATATATATATATATATATATATATATATATATATGAATGAATGAATTGTATATATATATATATACACACAATCTTTTCCTGATGGTTCATTTATGACTGACTCTCCGAATGCTGGAGCAATGGTGTATTGTTAACTTTTTGCTTTTTACATACCCGTGGGAAACTTTAGAACGGCCTTTGACGGCGAAGTAATTGCAATCCGCGTGGCCTTGAAACAACTCGGGGCTCTGTCTTAATTTCTTGCAAATTTTCTCTCTGTCCTGCCTAAAGAGTAAAACCAGTAAAGGACACCTCTCGAATGGACGACTTTTACTAACTCTCCGGTATTTCCTGGGTTCTCCAGTATTTCAGTCTCCTGGCTGTCGTATTGACGTTCTATTTCTCCCGTATATTTCATTAACTATCAAACATCAATTAACTATAGCTGTAATGCGTTTTGAAATTTTTACAAGGCAATAATAATTAAAAGAAAATTGCTTAGTTCTACAGCATCAGTTAACAAATACATATTATTAGATTAGAACTGTGAAAGATGTAAATCTAGAACTGACATTACGACGTGGCATTACGCGGAATAAACGAAAAGGTCTAACATTTGAGGCTTAACATAATTTATTTAACAACAACCAATGTGCGTTATGGACGGAACTTGCCCATCCCTACTCAGGAATACGTGGAACGCACACGGTTCGGCCAGAACGTAGGTTGATTTTTGTTAAATAAATTATATTACGCTTAAAATGTCGAACTTATTTTCTTCATTTTCATGCAAATTTGTATTTTATCCTGTGATTTGTATATTGTCATTAATTGTTTTAAACAATATTATATATGACGTATGACAATATCCTATCAAATGTAAATAATTTATCAAATAAAAACGGTGGTCTTCTTCAGATGTATAAATGTGAAATAGAATGTTTCAATAACTTAATAAACAATATCATTACTCATGAAAAAAATAAATGTGATCATATTTCAAAGAACTTAAATACAAAAGCAAAAGGATATATAATTTTAAATTAAAATAAATGAAAATAGAAAATAGAAAATACCAAATGTTAATCTGTACTATTTAACAGGAAAGACCATGCTTACTTACACTCACAGGACATTCAGTATTAAATTCAATATTTCTTTCCTGTTAAATAGTATAGCTTAATGTTTGGTATTCTCTATTTTATACTTTTATTTATTTTAATTTAAAATTATATACCCTTTTACTTTTGTATTTAAGTCCGTTGAAATATGATCACACACAATTTTTCACGAGTATTGATATTGTTTATTAAGTTATTGAAACGTTCTATTTCACATTTGTACATGTCCATCGTTTTGAATGGTCGAAAACACGTTTATGTTTGATTAAAAGATTTTTCAATCAATCACTTCAACGTTGTTATGAATCTTATCTACACTTGATGATGTAGTATTTGATTATGTAAATAATTTGCTTAATACATTAGTATCAATTTCGTGAACATTTTCCGGAATGCTGCTGCTCTGCTCTTCCAAAAAACAAAAATAAAAAATGTAAGTAAGTTGCCTCCCTTACTTGAGTCCTCGTCGCAGGTAAATCTCCCTTAAATTTACGGACGAAAGTTGGTAACTCTATTAGAGTTACCAGCTTTCACACCCGATTTTTATTTATGGTTGGATAAAAATTCCCCAGCAAGGAATTCTTTCACAGTAACAGTCCCCTTTTATGAACAAATTATTTTATCTGGCGAGTGTTTGCTAGCATGGGTTCCTATATGGGATCAGAAAGGCTCGATCGCCTCCCCCCCCCAGATATTTAAAAATTTGATTTGCTCGAACCTGCTATGCATTTACTTTCAAAAGTTTTACAGTCACATTTTAAAATAAGGTACTTTTTAGCTCATTACTAATTGTCAAGCAGTATCAATTATTTTTGTAGCGTAAATATTTTGTAGCGTATTTTTGTAGCGTAATTCTCGACAGCTTTGAGAAGGAGGTAATAATTTTTCTCAGCCCGCCCCCCACTTCTCAGAAGTACTCCTTAATTTTTCTCAGCCTTTCGGAAGTGCTCGTATGGGCGCTCATATCTGCTAATGAAGAGTTTTACTTTAATTCCTGTTGATAAATAATTTACGACATTGATTAAATAAATGAGTAATGACATTACTGACTGAATATATATATATATATCAATTGTTAATAATTAATCATTATCACTCAATTTATTTATGAATATCTTCAACAATTCATTAGTGGCATCATTAATAAATATATGAGCGAAAGTAACGAAATAATAGACTGAATTTGTCGTGAAACATTATTTACATTGCATGACTTAGAACCATGTTACTCTTTATTATGACGATGTACTTTTTTCTTCTTTTTTTTTATGTAATATCTTATCTGGAAAGAACAATAGATTGAGCTTGTAGGGGAGGGGTTCCGGTTAATATTGCCATTACGTCAATATTGATACTTTGTCCCGAGGATTTCACTGAACGTTGCCAAAAAAGAATCATTTATTATTTCTTATTACGATTCCCAAGCGGCTCAGTAGGCAAAGCCTACTTCTTTTGTGATATGATCGTAGTCAGAAAGTCCAACCTTGAAGACCGACAAAGTGGTTCCCGAACAATTTTTGGTTTTGAAATGGAAGATAAGAAAAAAAAAGTTTAACTTGAAGAAAAAAAAAGAGGGGAAGTGATATTCACTATGTTAATCTGTTAAGACGAAAAAAGAAAGACAGACGACATTTACTTTCGGAAATTGTAACGTAATACACGAGTCTGAAAAAAAAAAATATTTGAGGATGTCGTATTCCTCAATATCATGGCTCCGACGGTAATTAGAAAACCAATCTCTGAAACATCTTTTTTTTATATTTGACACCTCTGTCGTTTTTCAAATGCTGATACCAAATTGACAGCTCGTCTATACGGAAATCGTTAGCCTTAGCGTCGTTTCCACTGCTTCGTATGCACTATCAAATGCGCATCCGAACGCCAGTTGCCAACATAAATTTGTAAAATTTCCCAAACGGTATTGCCATATAGGCAGCTCCTGACTTTATGAATTACTTTGTTCCAAGGCCCGTTCCTAAGACGGAAATTCGTAAAGCAAGAGTTTATTTCCCGTAGACGCAATGTAGTAAATACGCTTTACATATTCAGTTGCTGTCGTGTCTTGAAATTTCCTGACTGTTCAGTTTGTGTTTAAAATTGTGGCCCGAGTTCAATGCAGATATCATTAGCACAAGCATAATTTGAAGGACGCTATGGTGCTCGGCTTCCCTTTAAAAAATTCTCAGGACATTAAAAATCCAAGCAACTAGGAAAAAATTCAAAGTTTATGGTATTTACAATTCCATTGAATGCATAGGCGTAGCCAGAAGCGGTTTTGGGAGCTGTAATCCCCATCGCAATGAAAATTTGTATATTTAAATAGGAATATATGAGTTGTAGCTCTGTAACCCCTCCCATTAAGCCTATAAACCCCCATGAACTTTCCGCCTATGCCTATGACTGAATGTCGAAGCTAGTTACGATAATGATTACACTATGTAACACACATTTTGTCCTTGGCAAGTGAGTGTTATTTCCTGCTTTCTTATATCTAAAAAGTTTAGAAAACGGCCATTATACTTTCCAAAGTTTGCTTTTGTGCTCAGGAGAATGAGTTTTATATTTTGCATATCCCCATATACGTAAATGGGTAACAAATTTTCATTTTTATGTACTGTCCTTGATATCGACGTTCAAAGGCCATAATACCATTGGTGGAAGCGTTCGCCCTGCTCCCCTGAGTATTCTCCCATGTTAAGCTTGAAATGATCCAAGTGAGCATCAAGAATATGAAGTTTTAGAGACATCCTGCAACCCATCTTGCCATAGTTCTTAACTAGAGTTTCAACCAGCTTCACATAGTTGTGAGTCTTGTGATTCCCAAGGAAACCTTTAACTACTGCCACAAAGCTGTTCCTTTCTGGTCAGCTTCTTTGGGAATTCAGTGCACTCGATGACCTTCTTTACCTGTGGTCCAATGAAAACACAGGCCTTGATTTTGGCCTCAGAGAGCTTTGGAAAGGGGTCTTTTAGGTGTTTAAAGGCAGCTGAATCAGTGTCGAAAGCTTTGACAAACTGCTTCATAAGCACCAATCTGATGTATAGTAGCGGCATCAGCACCTTTGTAGTGTCCATCAGTGGCTCCCACTTGACATTTTTCTGTCCAACTAAATACTCCATTCGCAGTGGCCAGTCCCGCTTACGGTAGTGTGAATCAGTGTTCCTACTGCACCAAAGGCAAAGATAGCAGGGAAACTTCCTAAAACCATCTTGGAGACCCATCAGGAATGCCACCATTTTAAAATCTCCTATGACCTCCCACCGATGCTCATCATACCTCAGTCGGTGCAGTAAAATCTTCACGTTTTCATAGTTCTCTTTGATATGCCCTGAGTGCGCCAGGGGAAGAGAAGGTAACATGTTCCCATTGTGAAGCAGGACAGCCTTGACGCTCTTGCACGAACTGTCAATGAAAAGGCGCCACTCATTCTCACTGTATGTGATGCCAATCGCATCAAAAAGACCTCTCACATCGTTGCAGAAACATAGTCCATCTTGACTGGTGAAGAAACTTAAAAAAAAAAAACCGTGGTGGCGCTTCCTCTGGTCTGTTACGTGTACATTTTCACTCAAAAGGTTTCACTGCTTGAACTTGGAGCTCAACAGCTCAGCATTAGATTTTGTGAGTCCAAAATCTCTAATCAAATCATTCAGGTCATGTTGATTTGGGAAATATGGCACTTTGTCCTCAGCGTTGTCGGTGAAATCAGCATCTTCATAACCTTCGCTGTCTGATTCGCCAATTTTATAGGAAGATATCTGTTTTTTTGCTGCTGGTGGAGTGGGCACAGGGAACTCTGAGCTGTGTGGCACTTGGGCGATTGATGAAGAAATGTCTGAATACACTACTGGTTTTGTATTTTTACCAGATCGGCGTTTTGAAGGGTCCACCATGCAGAAGTAACATTTGCTTGTGTGGTCAGTTGGTTTCCTCCATTCCAATTAGCGGAATTGCAAACCTCATGGCTCTTTTCTCTCCTCTGTACCATCCTACAACAGAACAAAATGAAATCAATGTAAAACTAAGACATTTAGTGAGCAACAACTACCTTAATTTTACCTTATCTTCTAGAGTTCTTTTGCAGTTCTCGTAGGTGAAATGAGGTGCCCATGTTTTATCCGGATCTCCAACTGGCATTCCGAAATGTGCCTTGTAGGCCTGGCACATTCTCTGTAATACTTGTACAGAGTACTTTTTCGCTCTTGGCTTCAGAAAAATCTTGTCTTCTGGATGTTTACAGCTTCTTGACGCCATTCTATTTACCTAGGTAAAGTATATATGTATCACAGCATGCAAATGTATAACATAATCACATACATGTAATGCGAAAATCTGCAAATTCCACATATCTACGTCCCCCCACAAAAGCAAACTTTTTTTCAGCATAATTGCCATTTTCTATACTTTCTAGACATGGGGGAAACAGGAAAACACAATTATTGCCCAAGGACAGAAGAAAAAGTTAAAATTTGTTACACAATTTTATTGCTGATAAATATTCGTAGTATTCATATATATGACCTGGTTTACGTTACTTCAGTTTACGCTCGATGTGAAGATTGCGTTTGGATGTGTTATGAATCATAAGATCTGCCCGACTTCCTACACGTGGGAAGTCCTTAAAGTTAGCATAAACTTATGGTACTACAATAAATCTGTATTGCTACTACTATATTATAGTAGAATTATAATGCTACTATAATAAAACTTTACTACTTCAATCAGTTAAGGTGATGTAAGATTTTCACATCGCTTTGTCAGAAATATACAACTCAACTCTTTAAACAAGCAGAATTCATAACCATAAAAGAAACTAGCTTTTTTATTTCTTGTTCACATCACGGCATTTCGGAGGAGAATCTCGTAACAAGCTTCGGCTTTATATTCTCTTCCATTTCTAACCTCAAAACTTAAAATAATTTAATATAGATCTTCTCTTACATTGCTGTAACTTTTATACTGCTCAAGCTATGTATCACGAAATACGATATATTGGGTTGAATAAAATTATTATTATAACTACTAAAACTATAATTCATGGATGATTAAACTGCGCTAAATGATTTATGAATGGTATGGGATATAAACTTTGGCCTGACTGCATTTCAGATTCACAAAACAGGATCTTACCCTTGCGTCAAACGGAAAATGTGAATGAAATAGTAAGGGAAATAGGACAATATGATGTATAAAATGATAATATAATGAATTCATTGAGAGTTAGCAAAAGATTTGGAAGAGATAGATCAGGGTTGTCCAACATGCGGCCCGCGGGCCACAATCCGGCCAGCCGGCAATTCTTTAGAATAAAAAAATTCTCAAAACAAAAATTTTAGATTTTCTTTTCTTTTTTTTTTTAGAAATACGATAAAACAGTGGGGACAGCATTCGTGATCCTCTTTCATAGCGCAAGTGGAAAAAAAACAAAAAAAAAATAGGGGAAGTTATGAAGGGAGGTTTTTAGTGAGTAAGTGAATGAGTGAGTGTTTTTTTTTTGTTTTTTTTTGTTTTTTTTACGAAACCGCTAGCCCTCAACATCCGTGAAATTTTTTTAGATCGCCTGCTGCCCAAAAATGTTGGATAACCCTGAGACGGATGAACTAGGGCATTTATGCCGGATAATTTTCGCCGGATAATCGTATACACTACTGAATCGAATAATATCCGGAACCGTCAATATTCGTTTAAGCGGGGCTATTAAAAAGATCAAATCAAAAAATTTAAAAGGGGATATTAAAACGATCAAAAATTGATATTTTGACGCGCGCTCGAACCAAAATATCAACTTTTGATCGCTTTAAATTACATCATTTGTATTACACCTATCAATTTACACATTTTCTTCGTTCTTGCTATTTATCCAGTCTGGATCAGTGACATGACGTCGACATTTTCATTGTTTCCTGTTATGGTCATCTCTAAATGTCAAAAATCAAGGTCAGCCATACTCTTAATGGCATTCGCTTTTATTATTAGCCTTGGTCTTCCTATTCCTTCCTTGCTAGTTTGCCTTTTCTTACTCCTTGCACAAGATAGTTCTCTTCCCTTTTCAGAATATACCCCCACGATCCAAGTTTTCTTCTTCTGCTCTTCTCTACTACACTTGCTGTTATCATTTTAATATGTACTAAAGTTTCACTGGCACACGCAGGGGGTGTATGGGCGTATTTACCATTTTGCCACTCCTACGCTACTTTTTGCCGCCCTAAGACTACTTTTTCCGCCCTTTCATACCCGTTCTTCCCCTAGTCAGTGGTAATACCATAAAAATTGTTGCATTCAATATACGCCAAAAAATTTTGTATTGACAGTAAAAATGTTGAAAAACAAACTCATAAATTGAGACATAAACATTAAATAATATTAACTTATATTGAAGTATTATTTCTTCTTGGTATATAATAAATCAAATTCAATTTTATTGAAATAAATTTTAATTTTAGCAAAAAATAAAAGCCTATCGAACACTGGTATTTAAATGGAAAGCATGATGTCTATCTTTCTTCTCGGCAAAACATCTGATTATATCATCGTATGGTATTGATTTTGTTATATCAGACTCAATACCCAAAATTTTTTCGAGCTAGTCTATAGCCTATTGGGAAATGCGACACTGGGGAGGATGTTGATGGGGGCTGTAACTGTCCTCCCCGTTGAGATAAAAATTTATATATGTACGTATAAATATATATGAACATAGCTCTGTAACCCCATTATAAGCCTGCAGCTCCCCCTTATAACCTTTTTGCATAGGCCTGTGTAAAATTTGGAGGGACGCCGTGAGTCAGCGGCGTAGGAAAATGGGGCTCCCCCGATTGGAAATTAAAACACATTATTTTCTCCAAGGCAGCATCACATAATTTTCTTTAAAGCCACTTGGGACCCCATAACCATTTGAGTTTTGAATTGTTACGCTACTCTCCGTGAGTTATACATAGGAGTAACTCTCAAAAAAGCGGGAGCTATAAAGCCCACCCTTCCCTTTTTAAATAAAAGTTTTTCTATTTATTTAGTTATTGAGAAGTTAGTGAGTTAACTTCCAAAAGTGAATCAGCTCACAAAAAAGAGTCATTCTATCTATCTCCAGTTTTGGAATTTGTTTTATCTCTTGATGGATCCCTTCGCAGAATCTTAACTTTTGAATCGCAATTCGGGCAGACGAAGTTGCACGTACGATAAATGCGTAATGAATGAAACATCAAACGTCTGCGTGATGGCACTCACGTCAGCGTTAAACGCACCGAATTTACTGCATTCATCGAATTGAAAATAAAAACAAAAAGCTATTGTTTAATAAATGGTAATGGAGGTGGGCAAACTCAGTCTTATTTTGAAGAATATAATCTTTTTATTCCATTCTTTTAAAGGAATGAATGCTTGGAACTCATTCTCGTTCTTTTGAGTCATTTACTCATTCTTGGAAATGGAATGAGAAGTGATCATTTCCATTCACGGAATAGGAATCATTACTTTAATTCACTGTATGAGGAATTATAGTCAGGGCCTGATTGATGACTAATCCCCCAAGGCCCGTGCCTAGGGCCTCCAGTTGGAAGGGGGCCCCCACAAATTGTGTTTTTATTTAAAAGTTGACTTTTGGTTTATCACTTTTGATCGACATCTAGAAAATTTTTAGGTAAAAGCTTACTTTTTTTGGGCTATTTTAGATAGTTTACCAGAAATTTGAAGAGTTTTATAATGAGTATACGTAAGTACTTATTTTTTATATTCTTTCAGACCCCCCCTTCTAAATCTAATATCACGCGTAAGGGGCCTCCAACTAATACAGTGCCTATAGCCACTATATGTCTTAATCGGGCCCTGATTATAGTTCTAAATGAATGAGTTATCATTCTCATTCGAATCATGAAAATCATCATTTTAAATGAATGAGTTATCATTCTCATTCGATGCATGAAAATCATCATTTTAAATTAATGAACTATCATTCTCATTCGATGCATGAAAATCATCATTTTAAATTAATGAACTATCATTCTCATTCGATGCATGAAAATCATCATTTTAAATTAATGAGTTATCGTTCTGATCCATTGATTGAGCAATTATAATGATAATTGAGACTGATTGAAATGATTTCTATGCAGCGAATGAAAATGATTTCATTCGCTGCATAGAAATCATAATTTTAAATGAAAGACATGGCATTTGCATTCATCATTTTAAATGAATGAATTATGATTCTCATTTTCACTGAATGAAAATTATCATTTTATATGAATGATTTATCATCGTCATTCGTTGAGCGAAAATCGTCATTTCAATATGCACATTCCATCCACCCTCTCTGTGGCCGCACTCAAGTTGAGAACCCTACAAAAGTAACAATTATTATTTTTATTTTTTTTTGTTATTTCGATAAATATGTATATTTATATCCACGGAGTTGTATGTATATACATAGGCGTAGAATTATATGGGACCGTGGGACCTGAGCTCCCCAATAATTTGAAATAAATTATAGGCGTAGAGTTGTATTGGGGCCCGTGATCCCCAATTAATCTGAAAATAATTATAGCCGTAGAGTTGTATTGGGGCCTGTGTCCCCCCCCCCCAATAATCTGAAATAAATTGCGATTTTACATATACTGTAATGTATAAACGTACATAAAATGTGCTTTGCCCCCCCCCCCCAATAATTTTGAGAACTTTACGTTCATGTGTTTAGATATAATATTATTCGAATTATAGGGTTACATTTGAACGTATAATTCTTAGAACAGTCATTTAGATGAATATGAATATTTATATTTACCGAAGAAAAAGTTCCTCATTGAGATGTTTCTTTTGTGAAAACAGATTTTTATAGCTTTCGTTATACTTCCATATCATTTCCCATTTCCATCCCATTGCCAAATGTTCATCATCATTTTCCAAATGTCATCTCACTCTTGAATAAAGAAGTCACACTTTACGTATGTTTAGTCGCTTTTTCCCTAGGTGGTGGGGATATTGAGCAATTGGGGGTGGTCCCCTTTTGAAGTCATGATATATTACTGATATTTTTTAAATTGGTATGGTAATGAAGAAGTCAAAAAATTCCACCCAGTTAAAAATAATATTTATTAATGCTTTAAATGTTTAGATTAATTCATTAATATTATTAATTCGTCTAAAGATAAATAATTATAGTACATCGTTGCATGCCTTTTTGGCTGAACTTTCAATCAGATATGTGCGCACTTCGATGGTAAATTGAAGACCGATTTGATTTTAGAATTCGGAAAGCACACATACCGTTGCTAAATATAAAAAGTGAAATTATGATTATACAATATATGTTGCCAGATATTTAAAGTAAAATTATGTACGTTTGGAAAACATCACATGAAAGGAAATAATTTGGCATGTTGCTAATTTTGGAAACAGTAATTATTAAGTTTGCATTTTTTGGTATTTCAAGTGGCAACAACGAAGGAAGTCTGCAAAGTGAACACTTAGTATTTCTATTGTGGAAGCTGATAGTAACTGCCAAGCTGACCATTTCACGTCTATAGATCTAGCCGTGCGGTGGTATAGAGGTAACGCGTTCGTCTGCCTTGAAGAAAAGTTTAAACACTGATAGTACCAGGAATTAGTTTTTTTGCCAGTCCGTATTTCGGGATTTGATTTCCCAGGCAGCACAGGTTTAGATCCCTCGCAAAACTGTATGTTCTGGCCAGGGTTTAAGCTGCAGTCGCATTTTTCGCAAAATGCGACGAGTTGCTCGAAAATGCGAAGAAAAAATTATTGCCCATCGCGAAAATGCGACAGGCATTTTTAACCACAGTTTATTCTCTGAAAACAGGATTCCCCGATTCCAGAATATCCGTTTTGCACTTCAGCGATCTTTTCTTGTTCCTTTTTGTTTCCTCTTCAAAATTCTTAACAGCACCTGTTAAGCATCGTTGATATAAATAATTTCATTGATACGATTTTTCTAGCAACAAAAGCAACTAATATTTTTTAGCATTTTGCTACAAATTATTTTCCCATTTTAGCATTTTTGCGACAGCATGTTTTGAGCCAGCTTAAACCCTGGTTCTGGCGCAGCATGATCTTTGTTGTTCTTGGGCTATGAATCAGATACAAAGGACTTTGATCCAAATGCTGATAATGGAATGGTTGTTTTTAAGTTAACTATGATTCGTCAACCTCGTTAGGTTGGAAGTTTCGTCCCAGATGTCCTACTGAGGAAGTTCGGGTCGTAAAATTTTGTTATTTAATATTTCTTTAAAAAAAAATGGTAACTGAAACACTTCCGAGAGTTTTAAGTAAGTACATTCAATCAAATAAATAAATAACCGACGAGTTCGACCGTAAAAAATAAATAAACAACCGACTATTCCAAAAAGAAAAAAAAATGCAAAATTTTTTTTAGACTTTTAGTGTTATCAGATGGCCTAGAAAGTTGGCCTATTTGGCAGATTTTTAAAGAGACTACAACGATGAGTTCGAAAATAAATAAAAAGTAGTAGAAGTCAAAGATAAGGATTTTTCCCGCAAATGTGAAATAAAGGTTCAATTGTGACACCACTAGACTGAGTGGAAATTTGTTTCGACTGAAAGTTTATAAAATTTTAAAGAACAAATTTTTATTCCACAAAAATAATGAAATTTTTGCATATCTTAAATTAAATTATCGTCTTAATTTTAGAAGGCATGAAACACATATGTTCAAATCGCCATGCATAATTCTAAAATATATTACATTACACTCCAAGCATCAACGTAGAGTTTTCAAAATTATTAGGAGGGCCCGAGCATATATTATGAGCATTTATATCTTATAATATATGTAAACTAGCAATTTATTTAAAATTTTTGAGGCGGCTCGGGCCCCACAGGCACATACAGCTCTGTGCCTATGACTCTGAGCCTTTCTTAATAAAATTCATAGAGCTTTTTTTTATGGAACTCCTAAGACAGTTTCCTAAACTTACAAACACTTCACATTCATATACAGGGCCGTTTTCCCGGCGGGGGTGTATGCCGTGTTTCCGCAACGGGGGGGGGGGGCTAAATGTATACTGAAGGTGGTTATAATAATGATAATAATGACTGGATAATAAAATAGGACTGTTGAACATAGTAAGCCAAAATTCGAAAGAATGTTATGATAATAAACGAGAATTCAAAAAGAAAAAGAGATTTCAAAAGTATTTCAAAAGAGAAGAATTGAAAAAAAGTGAATTCAGAGACGAAGCAGCAAGGGCACAATAAAGCCCTCCACAACAACTTTAGAAACACGATAGGAGAAGTCAATGAGCGAACTTGGCAGTGGCTTCGAAGGGGTATACTGAAGAAATACACAGAAGGGTTGTTAATGGCTGCGTGGGACGTAATTAAATCAAAAATTGAAAAATCGTTTCGTGATAGTAAAATCGTCTTTGCAAAGAAGCAAACGAAACAGTGGATCACCTGACACGTGGATGAAAAAAGATGGCGCATGCAGAATATCTGGAAAGAAACAATAAAGTAAACAATTTCAATGATTCATTGACACGTGTGCCAAATATATACTATTACAGTCAATAAAAATTGATTACTATAATTGGGACCACAAAGCTATGAAGATTATTGAAAATGATCAAGTCAAGATCCGGTGGGACTTCCGTATCCGAACTGACAAACACCTTGCACATATTACACCTGATCTAACGATTGTGGAAAAGAAGAAAATTTGGATAGTAGATGTGGCTATTCCCGGTGACTGAAGATTTCCGGAGAAAGAATTCGACAAAACCACCAAGTACAAAGAACTACAAATCGAAGTCGAAAGTTTATGGAAAAGAAAGGCAGTTGTCACCCTTATAGTAATAGGAGCAGTGGGAGAAATCCCATCAAATATTGAAAATTATCTTAAAACAATAGGAATTTACAAAATATTAATGTACCAACTCCAAAAAGCCTCTTTGTTCGGAACTACTCACATCCCAAGAAAATACTTTTGATAGATCAGGCCCTTGGGAAGGACCCGATATTGAAGAACACAGCCAGTCGTCAAATTCAAGATGGACTGTGCCTATTAGGGTGGTCCATTATACAATGTATAAAAATAAATTCTTTTAAAAATATGCTCCACAAATCTGCCCTTGTTACAATACCCAATAGGAGTTCACATACTGGGAATTGGACTGTTATCAGGATATTTAGGGGTCGCAACAATTTATCAGTTGCGGTACTATTTTAAATTTTTCCTTCACAGCTATTGCGCTTTTGCGCAGACCTGACGCCTGATACCGTTAGCACAAGGGTTAGTCCATTGCAGTTTAGGGAAGGGCGTCTTGCCGAAACTGGTTTTTCGCGCGGGAAAAACCAGTTCCTCCAAGACGGCCTTCCCTAAACTGCAATGGACTAACCCGTCTGCTAACGGTATCACGCGTCAACTGAGCGCTAATGCACAGTATGTATGCATTGTTGCGCAGCGGCGGAAGAAAAGGGGATTCCCTTTTTTAATGCTAAGGTAGTGCGCCACTTTATGCAGGATGACCGCGTTTCATTATTAAACATTATTAAAAGTCTGAGAAAGAAACTTAAAAACGAAAGAGGGAAAGCGATGTTGAGGCTAGGCGTCAACGTTATATTCACAATGAACCCGTTCTGTCCACTTCTGCAATAATGGATAGTGAGAATAGCAGCTCGTCTTCGTCAACATCCGATGAAGCATATGAAACTACTATTAGCCCCAAGTCTACACGCAATATGGACCGATAGAGAAAGAGGATTAAAAATGTGATAACTGAAGATGTAGTTGCATCTGTAGACCGCGTAAATCTTTCTGATCGTCGCGTAATGTTTGTCATTGGAGCAGTAACTCATAGTCTAGGCACACCGGTAGAAGACATTTCATTGTCAGGCAGCTCGATTCGTCGAGCACCGAATAAGACGCGTGAAAATATGACTGAAAGAGATAAGGCTTCCTTCTCCCCAAAGGACCCATTACGTTACTTCTGCACTGGGGTAGTAAGTTGCTACCTGACACTGCTGGTGGCAAGCATAAGGTGGATCGAGTGGCAGTCCTTGTTAGCGGAGATGGCATTGAAAAACTTCTAGCAGTTCCAAAAATTTGTAAAGGCAAGGGTGAGGAACAGGCCAACGCTTGTTTGTCTATCCTTGATGATCCGTATCTGAGGACAAAGACACGGGTACCACGGGTACACGAGATACCACGGCTTCAAATACAGGGATGACACTCGACGCATGTACATTGTTGGAGCAGACTCCTGGCACCGACCTTGTGTGAATTGCTTGCAGACACCATGTCTATGAGATTATGCTTTCAAAAGTTTTCAAAGTTGCATTAGGTCATTCTGGTGGACCAGGAGTGAAACTGTTCACATACTTTCAGAAACAATGGGCTTCGATTAACAAAGAAGACTTAACAACCGGAAAGGACACGCTGTTTGACATTTCTGATGACATCATCAAACTCTGCGATGAAATGGTGGCATACTACACCAATTCAATAAAGACCCAGCAACTTAGAGACGATTATCTAGGATTATTAAATTTATGTCGTATATTTCTCGGAGGAAGTATATCGGATAAAAATATTAAGTTCCGAGCACCTGGCGCCGTACACCACGCCCGTTGGATGATGAAGGCAATTTATTGTCTAAAAATATACGTGTTCCAGGAACGCTCGTTCTCACTGCTTCAGAGAAGAAGGGCATCACAGACGTAAGTCTATTCGTGAGTCTTATTTATTGCCAGTACTGGAAAAAAACGCCACTCGCAGAGAGGGCACCTTTCAATGACGCAAAACTTCTTTCGCATATTCAAGCTTACCCGAACCGTGAAGCTGGAGACGCTGTGGCAAAAGCCTTTCTTCGCCACCTTTGGTACTTTTCCGAACATTTAGTGGGACTTGCTCTGTTCGATTCCCGTATTGAAGTGTATATCAAGAAGGAGTTGGTGAAGAACCTGCAACTTCCTCCAAATGAGAAGCGGCTTAAACGACTGGATGGTGCAAAATTTAACCATCAAAGTCCTCTCCATACCTTTGTAACTCAACATACTGCAGAACTCTTCGATCTCATTGCGGACAACGGGCGGGAAATAGCAAAGTCATTTCTGGAGAAGGATCCTGCAGGGTGGGATGTGGATCCAATCTATATTGAAATGAAGCAGAAGGTTCGCCAGATAATAATGAATGTTAATGATTGTGCCGAAGGTGTAGTAGCCCTAATCCAAGTATTCAACTCCGGCATTACAAAAGACGAGGAACAAAAACAATATCTTCTCCGCATTGTAGATCTGCACAGAAAAAATTATCCCACTGCTTCTAAATCCAATGTGATCAAGATGGCTTTGGTTAATGATTAACTTGTGTTAATATTATGCAAAGCAAAAACAGTCAGGTTTTTTGAAAAGTAAAATTCGTTATCGTGTGAAATTAGCTGACGAAATGACTTTTTCCACTTTTTTAGACATAACAATTAAAATGTCGTAGTTCGTCGCGACCATTAAATTTTGTTCAAATTCAATAAAATTTTGCGAAGAAGTTACCAATATCATATGGAACAAAGGCAACCCTGTGGAGAATAAAATTTGTATACTTTTCAAAAATGGAGTACCTTAGTGCATATGCATAATAATAATAATAATAATAAGAAGAAGAAGAAGAACAAGAAGAAGAAGAAATCCGAGATGTGTGGCATATAGAACGGGTTGACATTGTGCCTATAATTCTGTTACAACAGGCCTAATACCAATAACACTGTATAGTGATTCGAAAATACCTGAGCCCAACACCAAAACTTGCATTGAGCTACGAAAGACCACAATTTTAAATACATGCTGAACGATTAGGGAGTTCCTGGACGTAACAATTAAATAATAGATAATAATTGAATAACGTAATAATTGACGTAAAAATTGAATAATATATGACGTAAAAATTGAATAATATATGGACGTAATAATTGAATAATATATGACGTAAAAATTGAATAATATATGGACGTAATAATTGAATAATATATGAAACGAATCGAAATATCCACCTACGATTAAAAACAAACCTTAGCCAACAGTTTACGATATATACGTGTAGGTTTAATGTTGTTCTAAATATGGAATTGGTTCTAAGAAAACTTGTGAGATGAACTGCAGTAATCTTTTCTGCCTTCTCGCATTCCCCACTCTTTTAATTATTGCCCTTAATTTGTTACCAGGAAAGAAATTTATTTCGGGGAACAAAATATTCCGAGTATGTCCTGAAATGCATATAAAATGGTAACTAAATATTTATTTTTTATATTCATTTATTAGTTTTTACTTTACACATGGGTCATTTAAATGTCTGCATTTTAGTTAGATGTTGCCGTTTATTTTCAAGCTCGCACACAGGTTGTTTAAAACGCTCCAAGATTAAAAAAAATAAAGGAACAGGTTTTACTTCTAATGCAATTTGTGGTTGATCAGTTATTAATATCATTGTTTGTGGAGCAACTCAGCAATATGCTTCAGATTAGCTTTTTTGGTTTTGATCTGCTCCCGTGTGAATTATATTCGTTTAGAAGCATATGTTTGAAAATTATTTGTTTTTATCCGTATTTATTATAGAAAATAGTGTTATCAAAGTACTGTATGTTGAGCATGTCATTTACTGGCACAGTTTTTCCTTATATGCACAAATATTTTAATTAATTAATTAATTAATTTGAATTTTACTCTCTCTCTTTTTTTTTTTTTTTTTTTTGAAGGAAGATAATTTTCAGAGCTACCATGAATAAAAAATTATTTACGAATTTCTACAAGTACATAAATATTTCTATAAGCAAATAAGGTGTGGCTACAGATTCAGCGGGGGAGGTTACAGAACTACAACTCTCTCTCTCTCTCTCTCTCTCTCTCTCTCTCTATATATATATATATATAGTGCAAAATAGCAAATGCATATATAAGACGAATAGTGCATATAAAAAAAATCAGAGCGAATTAGATGAATAAATTTGGATAGGATTAAGGTAAGAGAAAAGATTAATAGAAAATACAATATTCAAACATAGACATATATATAAATACAAATATAAACATGCAAATACACACACATAAATACGACGTAGTGTAAGCATGCAGACCCAGAACCGTCATCAGGGGTCTTTTCTAGGACAACATTATCCTTGTATATTTATTATTCTTTTCTCCAATTCTAATTTTACTATATTTGAAACCTCTCTCTCTCTCTCTCTCTCTCTCTATATATATATATATATATATATATATTTAAAAACACATTTATAGAATAAATATATAGAAAAAAGCTTTTTAAATGACAAAAACACTTGGACACACTACGAGTTGAAGTTGTCATACGCGTCAATTGACTTGAGAACTGCTAACAATTAATATGTTAAATATTGTGACTGTTGCCACTAAAAATTGTGTTTCCTTCAGAAGTTAATAACAGTAGAAAGAAAAGATTTCACAATTTCATATTTTGTGGCAATATGCGGAGGAGTAGAAACTACACTATGGCTTATTTCTTTAACGAGACCGAAACGGATTTTATACGAACACAACTGGACTTACATTAAACTTTGGTATTTGAAGAAATGTCTACGTAAATCATATAATTTTTTTGTGTTTAATTTTTTAATTTGTCTTCTAATTAGTAACTTTTCACGGAAATTTATTTATTTATTTTCACCTAGAGAAACTGCGCAATTTCATACATTTATCAAACTTTAACTTGCAACATCTTCAGTTTTTACCACAGTTAGAGCTATAGCTTATACTATGGTGCCCTCGTTTCAGCGTACTGCCATTCGCAGGGTATGAAATTGCTACGCCTTTCCTTTCCTGTATTATCGACTTCTGAATGAAACGTATTTTTTTAGTGGCAACAGCAACAATTCTTAATAATGTAATAATTGTGAGTAGTCCTCAAGTGATTTGACGCATATATTAAATTTCAATTCGTAATATCTCCAGTTCAATTCTTTTAAGAAAATCTATTTTGGTCTTGTTAGAAATAGAATTAAATAAGATTTTTGATTATGTAAAAATATATATTGGGTGCAATTTTAAATTCGCGAGAAAAGTGAGTTTGTATTTTTTAGCACATTGTCCATATTTCTAAGGGATTCTTTATGATATAGAAAGATAGCTAGTTCATTCAAAAATCTATGAAATTAGATATAAATATACTTCCTCCGTTGAGAAGAACTAGTTATTAAGGGTGGTAGGCCATTCTGGGACACCCTGTATATATAAGTTAGAAGGCGGCTTAGAAATGCACTGATTCTGGGATTTTCCACCAAGCCAAAACCATAATACGATATGAATCCGCAACATCGTCAAAATTAAGAATTAAAATTGCGATACATAGCGTTTAAAAAAATATCGTATAGAGATTAAAAACATTGAATAATGGAATATACATTTTTCATGTTTTCAAAAACGGCGAAATATTTGAGATTTAAAAGATGGCAACACTGTCATGAACGTCTGTCTTTGAGGTTAATACCGAGAAAAAAATCGTCGGGAGAGAGAGAAAAAAATGGCGTAGGTGGCTAAATGAGACAAGATTGACTTCCGAGAACGCGTAGAGTATCCTAGCCCGACACAGAGGCACCTTCTCAGGAATTACCGACGATGTGTAAGGATATTTTTTAATTAGTTTAAATCGTATCCCTTGCAGATGATGTATTTTCAGAGTCTATCCTTCACTCATATCCTACATCAACGAGCGCAACCAATCTGCAAGTAATTAGTTAAATTGCTAATTGGTTTAATAAACATAATATCACGTTCTATTTCCTCCATTCGATGTTAGCATCCAGGGGCCAACTTAAATATGTTGGAGCCTAGAGGTAGCGATGACGTAGTGATGACGTGTTGATTTATCGGGCAGTTCACCAGGTTCGATTCTGCCGATAATCTCTATCCATAGGCGTGCACAGAAAGTTCATAAGTGGGGTTGCAAGCTTACAATGTGGGTTGCAGAACAACAACTCCCTGTATTCATATGTATTCCTATACAGGGTGTTCTGTTAAAACGGTGATGATTCAGAGGGATGATAATAGGTATCAAGAGGAACTAAAACTACCATGGAACATGGTACTGCACATTACGTTTAATTGATGAAAATCGCGAAAACATTTATATAGAGTCTGCCGTCCACAGTATAACAGGACATATGGTACGTGTACTGTTGCACTGTGGACGGCAACAGGACATGCACAGATGCAACAGGTACATGCATGATGGTATCCCAGCACACTTTTCCAAATCTCAATACGGTGAGTATGGAAGCCAAGCAACGCGTACGGCACGTCGAATCCTCCTCTCGGGATATGTAGCATGAAGATACACCCCACGCTGGAAAAGTGTGCTGGGGGCACCATCATGCATGTACCACATGTCCTGCTGCATAACGGACGGTACACTCTGCATAAGTATTTTCGCGATTTTCACCAACTAAACGTGGTTTGCGATGCCATGTTTCATGACAATTTTTATTCTTCTTGATGTCTCTTATCATTCCTCTTTGTCCCGTTTTAACAAAACACCCTGTATACGGAGACACATTGATACATGGAGTTGTAATCCTGTAGGCCCCCATTGTAAGCCTGTAAGTCTCCCTTATGAACTTTCTTTGTACGCTTATGGATATACGATAACAGTGGAATCGAACCTAGTGAACTGCGCAAGAAATGAATGCGTTTCCACTGCGTCATCGTATGATTAAATTCAAGAGGGCCGACAGTTATTAAAATTACTGTAGTATGTACGTTTTTGCCGAAGTCGATTAAGCTCTATCGATAGATTTCGATATTTAAAAAAAAAAATCGATTTCTTTTTCGGAAGTGCTGACCATCACGATGTTTGTTAGATTAAAAAGTTTTCCATTCTAATACTTGGTGTGTTGTGTTTTAGATATTATAATAATTATAATTTATATTATTGATATTACTATTGATATTATTACTGATATTATTATAATTTATTATTGGTTATTTCGTTACAAGACGCTAAATGCCATTTTTAATAATAAAAGAAGAAGCAAGCTGGGAATATCTTGTACTTTCATTGGGCGCAGCTGAAAGAGATAGTTATTTACGACTTTTAGCGTAATAATCTGGGAAACAAAACAATAACTAATTTCTTTCTACGATTTTTTCAAGACCCTTTTACGATGGTTTACTTTGTTTTATGCAAGTTTTTACAATTTGGGAAAGTGTGCTTTTAGGTTGATAATAGCAATTTAATTTAAAAGGGATTATGCCAGCGCCTGCGTTTTATTTTTAAATGTCACTACGTAAAAGGAAAACAGCGTAGACTTTTTCTCCTTTCTTTCTTTTTGTTTCTTCAAAAGAAAATATGAAAACATGGTAACTGTACCTTCAAGTCAACCCCTTCCATCCCTCTTTGCAGAAGCGATGTCACACGTTCTCTCGTCGCTCATTGGTTGGTTACAGTGTGATGTCACCAATAAAGAGCCAATGAGCATTCATCTCCAACTAGTTTGACACAACTCTCTCAAAATTTGATTGCAGTATTATCCCCTGTATTCGTCCAGGACCATTCATCTCTTTATCCTAACACTTTTAGCCAAAACAAAATAGGAAATATAAATGTGCATTTGCGAAGAAAGTATGGATGCTAAATCTCATTATAATTATTCTTGAATCTAAAAACAATCTTCTGTGATATTAGTTTAAAGAAGTTCTAACCGCTTTTGCTGAAAAGAAAGTTATTTCTTTTTTCAAATTCCAATATGAATTTTATCATATGTGACCCCGATAGCCAATAACAGGGACTTACAGGCAAAGAAAAGATATCCTGCAAATTTACGAAAGAATGAATTTCCTTTTACCTACCAATTGTTGAATCAAACTGTAAGCAAGACAGAGTATTCGGATTTCAATAATTTTAAAAACTTGTAAATCTCAGAGATTCAACTGCAGTAAATAAAGCTCCAGTAGACAAAAACAGTTTAGTTTTGTGCGCAAGAAGATGTATGGACTGATTTTGGAGAACCTAAGTCAATACATAGTCAGTATTTATGGAGAAGAAAAATGGGAAAAAATACGAAAACTGGCAAACGTTCGTTATGCAACCTTCAGTACCCACCAAGTGTACAACGACTCGCTTATTCCTCGATTAACGTCTACAGCTTGTCAGGTAATATTTCATTTAGTTTTCTCAATACCATGTAATCCATCGATAACAGGGTTTCCCAATATACGGCTCGCGGGCCACAATCCGGTCCGCCGACAACTGTTTGAAATGAAAAAAAAAATTATTTAATTTTTTCTTTAGAAATTGAAAAAAACCGCATGGGTGACCCCTTCCCATATCTTAAGTGAACAAATAATTATCCGGAAGAAACTCTAAAGAGAGGCTTTTGTAATTAATTAATTTATTTTTTACGGAATTCGCTGAAGCTGCTGCCCGCGAGATCTGTGATTTTTTTTTTTAAGTGGCCCGCTGCCCAAAAAGGTTAGATAACCTTTATCAACAACGATACTGCCTATAACGACGAATCTATAACCGTATTTTCCGCGATTCCGACAGCTATAGAAGGTATTAAGTTCAACCTTGTTTATAAAGATATCATTTCCCTTATATATATACAGGGTGTCCCAGAATGGTCGTACCACCCTTAAAAACTGGAATTCTATTCCATCGAAAGAGTTCATTTATATCTCATTTCATAGATTTATGAATACATAATCTTTCTATACCATAAGGAATCCCATAGAAATATGGACAGTGTGTTAAAAAATATTAAACCTACTTTTTCTCTCATATTTCAAATTGTGCCCTATGTATATTTTTTTATGAAAGGAAAAGTTCATCTAATTTTGTTAACAAGACCAAAAATGGATTTTCTGAGATTAATAATACGGAAGATATTACGAATTGAATTTTAACATAAGCATCAATTCATTTTAGGAATACTAACAATTACATTATTAAGTGATGTGGCTATTGCCACTAAACATTGTGTTTTCTTTAGAAACCAACAATTGAAGAAAGAAAAAGTGTCACAATTTCATATTTTGTCTGTGGCAATACGCGGAGATGAGGGAACTATTGTCTGTTTACGAAAAGCAGTCCGGTGGAACAATTGGAAATGACAGGTGTTTACGTCACAAATCGGTCAGTCGCTTACAACAACGTAGGACTCGAAGTTTTGCACTCGTTTCTGGTGTCGACAAACAGTCGCTAAAAACAAGTTCCGAAATTAAAGTCCTACTCTGCTGTAAGCGACTAGCCCGTTTATGACTTCACCTCCAGTTATTTCTAACTGTTTCATCGGCTTTCTTTTGGTGAACGGACCATAGTACACTATGACTTATGGCTTTAACGAGACCAAACCGGATTTTCTGGGAACAAAACTGGACTGATATTAAACTTTGGAATTTAAGGGAACGTTCAAAGTAAATTAATTTTTTGTGTTGAATTTTAATTTTAATTAGTAACTTTTCAAGGAATTTATTTTTTTAGTTGGAGAAGCTGCGCAATTCCACAAGTTTGTTAAACTTTAACTTGTTATATCTCTAGCTTTGTTCTCCATAGAAAATCCGTTGTGGTCTAATTAGAATCATAATTCACAGTGTGGTGCCCTCGTCTCAACGTATTACCATTGGTAAGGTATGAAATTATGGCGCCTTTTCTTTCTTGTATTATCGTCTTTTGAAGGAAACACGTTTTTTTAGGGGCAACACTACAATACTTAATAGTATGTTAGTAGTCCTCAAATGATTTGACGCATATATTAAATTTCAGTTCGTAATATCTTCAGTTCCATCCATTTCAGAAAATCTGTCTATTTTATCTATTTGCTCTCGTTAGAAATAAAATTAAATGAGCTTTTTGATTATGTAAAAAAAATGTACAGGGTGAAATTTGAAAAATGTCAGAAAAAGCGAGTTTTGTATGTTTTAGCACACTGTCCATATATCTCAGGTATTCGTTATGATATAGAAAGATAGTTCATTCAAAAATCTATGAAATGAGATATAAACCAACTTTCTCCGTTGAGAATAACTTGAGTTATTAAGGGTGGTACAACTATTCTGGGACACCCTGTATATAATGATGTACGAAATGGGGACAATTTATTGCTGCGCATCATATGAGAATATGTACCCAAGCAAGGTTTGTTCATATCCAGCATATGAAAATACCAGTACTTTTCATTTTAGCAGTATGTAACGAATGATGCCTAGAAAATTTAGCAAAGGTGTTGCCATCTCTTGGACCATAAGTAAATGTAAATTTATTTCAATTTCATGCAGTGAGGTAAAGCACTTCAGTAAAAATCTAGCACAGGGTTTCTCACAGTGTGGCCCTTGGTGGCTTATCAAGTTTTCCGTAAGATCTTCAGAAATTTCCGAAGGACAAAATGGCGGAATAATGCATTTCATATCATAGCTTGAAAAAGTGTCCATCTATGGTAAGTAAAGCTTCGATTCGAGCAACAAAATTTCTAAGAGTGATCTTCTCGCAAGTGTCTATGTATTTTTTAAAAAAAAATCTGTACTAGGATGTAAAAGCATAGTGGCGGATATTTTTATGTTTTAACAGTGATACATAGAATGAAATGATATAATTTGCAACTAATAGTGGACAACAGGTCCTAAGATTATTAGCCAAAGTTGGCAACCTTAGTGTCAGGAAATATATTTTTCAATTTTCTCACGGGGAACGTTCCCAGAATACCCCTTACTTCTTTCGCTCTAAAACCAGGAGGAAGACCCAGTCTGGATGAATTCTTATTAAAAAGAATAATGACAATTTGGATGAAACATGCTTCCATTTTAATCGACACCATTGACTCTGAGTTATTAAATTTATCAAAGGAAACAATATACAACGTATTTTACATATGACGTTAAACATCAGTAATAAGTCCCCCCAAGTACATTTTCTTCGTAAAATTCATAAAATGCATCTAATATGTATTTTTATATAATGCAGCTGTGGCAACATCCATTCTGTGAGCATTTAACGTATTACAAACATCTAAAGCAGATGGCTCTTCTTCCATCAATGACTGCTTTGCTTTGGGCAACACTTTCTTCTTTTTTTTCCCTACACAGTTCACCACAGTATCTTCTTTAGGGATTTTTGAATAAACATTTTTGCAAGTGGGCCTGAGTCATTATTTAGATAGGTGAGGGCTTGTAGATGGAGAAAGGGTGTATTCAAGGCCAGATTGAAGTTCTATAGCGGCCCTAAACACTTAGAATTTTTTTGCGACCTTATATCTCTCTAATTCAAAATGTAAACAATAATAAACCGAACAATATAATTCTAAATTCTGAAATCAAACAAAATCGACAGTGCTAAAAATAATGTTTCTTTTGTCAATATCAACTTAATTTATATTTAAAATATAAAATTATATAAATAATATATAATAATAATAAAATAAATTATATTTTTCCCCGCTTTTTAAATGCAAGTCTTTAATTTAGAACATCAAAACTAATTTTAGGTAATGCACATCTTTCGCTTCTATACTTAATAGAGATAAGGTAACTGGATTTGCCTTTTATTTATTTTGATTTATCGTGGGAGCTGGGGAGCTCCTTTTGGAATATATTACAATGCAAATATAACAATAGAAAATTTCAATAATGCCCTCCTCCTCCCTTTTATACTCATGCACGCATAATAATTTGAAATAAATTGCAATTTTACATATATTGTAATGTACAAATGTACGTAATATGCTTCTTCCACCCCCACCCCAGCAATTTTTAAAACGTTAAGTCGATAGTGTGAAGACTAAACAAAGTGAGGTTTATCCATTTTTTGTAATTAATTTCACCGTAGAAATATGTCAACATTTCAATGATTCTGGAACTGATGTACGATGACTAAAAATGGTATAATGTATTTATTTTTTTAAATTCATAATGCAAAGTATTATAAAGAACGTGTTTAAACTGAAATATATGTGGTAAAAGTTATTTCTTTAAACTATAAAATGTTTATATAATAAGATTAGTAGATATTTTCATGTAAAACATCTGTCTGTTAGTTAGCTTAAAAATGGGAATGGTATGTGCAGTTTTTCGTCAAAAATAATTAAAAAAATTTAAAATTTTTTTTACCTCATTTTCAGTTTAATATTGTAATGTTTATTTGCTTAAAATGAAAAATATCTCATAAAGATGTCAATCTTAATGTTACCTTCAGTTTTTATTTAAAAATTTATAGATTTGTGTGCCATATACACTATTTAATTCCCACCTTATTAGTTAGAAATCCCTTGAATATCGATATAGATATGAGCTACAAATAAAATTATTAAAAATAAATTTAATATTTTTTAATTAATCAATTGCCAAACCAAGTCTTTTAATCTCATTAAAAACGTAAAGACGTTGAGAAAATGAAAAAAAATGAAGAAAAAAAATTAATTTATACTAATCAACTGGGAGATTGCATTGTAGGTATTATTTAAAAAATTTGTAAAAATTGTGAAATACATAATATTTTAGCAATATTTTTCTGTATAATTTTAAATAAACTTCTAAGGGATAGTAATTAAGAATCATATATTATATAATTTTTTTACAGTCGACTTGAACGGAATTTCAAATGCAATTTTTTTTTTCAAATTTCATTTTTCAAAATAAATAAATAAAAACAAATATTTTTTTTAAATTAAAAAATTTAAAAAATAAAAATAAAATTTTTTTTTCAAATTTCCAAATAAAAAAAATCGCTCGATTTTAGTGAATTAGAAATATATTTTACACGTCATTGAATTTACCTATCACTCATTTTTGAACGAAAATATATACGAGCTAATATAATAAAGATATACGAGTCAGACGTTATAAAAGAAATACAATGGTACGAAAGCAGACCAGAAATCTACAGTCAGAAACGCATCTTTAACATCACATGTTATCAGTAACATTCGTAGCATGAAAGAATTAACATAGAGTTTCCATTCCTCACGCAAATTCACTTGCTGCTAATTTTAAACGACGCAACCGAAGGAACTGTCCATGTTGTTTCTTTTTTCTTTTCAAATTCTCTCTTCGAACTCTTCTTTATCGGCATTCTCAGCTAGCAGCTGGAAGTGTTCTTGGATCATATTGCGATTCACTTGACATAGCGTTTGACCTCTTTCTCCACTTTCTTCTCTCCCTCATCCTCCTTACTCCATCTTTATCCATCCATGAAGCACGCAGTCTCATCTTCTTATTCTCTATAATTTACACCTCCTTTTTTTTCAATCATTATTTCTCTTTAGCTTTCCATTTGTTTGTATTAGAGGTGGTCAAAATGGTTCATTGGATCTGAATCGTTTTGCGCCTCATTTCACTGGCGGGAGAAAAAGGGAAGGGAAGCTCTTCTGTGTGATATCTGCAATGAATATTTAAATGTTTCATGCGTTTTGTCCGTTTGTATAGATTTTGATTAGCCATATTCATTTCCACTTGCCAAGCTATCTGATTTGATTTTTAGTGTAATAGAAAATGCACTCATGAAAGTCATGTTTAAAATATCGTCTAATAAAGGCCATGCACAAAAAAGGGAATTTTGTGCATCGTCCCGTTTGAAAAATAAAATGATAAAACTCAAAATAAAACAAATTCTGAAAAAGTGTTTAATAACAAAAATATTTTTAATCCTCTATTTTTTATTACTCTCACCGCCCCCAGTTTTTAAATTTTTTTACATAGGCCTGCATATAATATAATATATTGTAGTAAACATGTAATGTGCAAAATATAAATGCATGATAAAATGAGTAATATACACATTTCACGTAAAAATGCATACACCTTGTTTCGCTTAACACGACGTTTGTTGCCCTTCTGTCAATTTATTAAATTAATAAAGCCTCCTGTAAACGCCTATAAAAGTGCAAGGTAAAAGTACGAATTTCTAATTTTTACCTCAGTATTGTCAACCTGCATATTTTTTTTCTAAAAATTATTCAGCATAATCTTTAAGGATATTTTATTTAAACCTAACCTTTGTAATGCTCGCTAGTTAAATGTTTCTGTAATATGCCTTCAAATTCTTAAGAGT
Organism: Dysdera silvatica; assembly: GCA_006491805.2. NCBI lineage: Eukaryota > Metazoa > Arthropoda > Arachnida > Araneae > Dysderidae > Dysdera > Dysdera silvatica. Next base: position 9,617,273 of record QLNU02003225.1, on the reverse strand, counting down.
CTGCAATGAAAGAATAATGATGTAATCACTAAAACGATGATGATTTAAATATTCTTCATTTACGACCTAGTTTACTCACTGCAAAACCTTTTGCAAGAAGGGTTCCCATGCAACTAGAATGGCTAGAGTTTTCAGGGATTTTAAAATCGTCGCTAATAGTCAGGGATTTTGAAATCGTCCCTGATAGTTAGGGATTCTGGAATCGTCCCTGATAGTCCGGGAAAAGTCAAGAAAACCGAGATATTTTGGTCAAACCTGGAAAAGTTCTTTTCAGAGAAACCTTCTTAACCTCTGAATAGCTAAATTTCACGCGAATATGAAACTATTTTTCTCAAAAACCGAAGTTAAATTTAAAGGTTTTTTTTTTGCGATTTGTCAAGAAATTTTGCTGGAAAAGTGAGGGAAAAACTTGGAAAAGGCATGGAATTCTTTTCGCCAATGTGAGCGAAAACCCTACTGAGGTTGACAGTGAGATGAAAAGTTTTGGGAAAAGTGGTATCTGCTCTACTCCTGCGCTAATTATGTCTCTGGCGCCCTTATGCAGGTGAAATATAGCGCATTTTTATAAATACATTTGATCACATCAATGTACGCATCCCCATTGTGTGCAGACTTCTGAGTCAATGACTTCTGGTCATTGGCAGATTCAGGAGGGAGCTGGTTCGGGGCCCTCATGATCTTCCTCTCAAACTAATATGATTTATATTAAACAAAATTATACTTTGATACAGTGTTATCACTTTATCAAATCTTAGCCCGCTCCCCACATCAAAAAAAGCAATCTCAGGAAGTCACAGTCGTTGAGGACAGGGTCGGCAACTCAATAAAAATTTTCATACCAAGAAAAGTTCATATGTATCCATTTTTTTCAATTAGTTTTCTTAACATTAGAATATGATCTTTTGTATGGTATTCACTTTGAAATCCTGATTGTTTTATCGATTGATTCATTTCTAATCATTTCTGCTGATGTGTTAACACTCAGTGGGTCTTCCAAAAATAATGAATGCTATGCTTACGGATCTAATTTCTCAAATTCACCTTACCATCACCGTATTTACATAATAGAAGTATAGCAGTAGCACCCCATTAATTTAGCAAGCTGATGTTATTGTGACGCTTAGCAAAGAATGTTCTGCAGACCACTTCTACTTCTCCAACTTTCAGGATAACTAATGTAGTCCAGTAACGTCAATTAAAGGATTAAAGCTTTTACTTCAGATTTTCAATCACAAAAGCCAGTGTTTCTCAAAGCGCGTTCCGTGGTACTCCAGAGTGCCACGACAATCCTCCAGGAGTTACAAGCCACTCCAGGCTGTTACTCCAGGAGGAACAAGCAAGTTGCAAAACGCCAACGACAATTCCAAGAAGAGCTGGAAATTCCGTAATTTTTCCTCAGTGACAACCATATAGAGTTAACTAGCCATATAATATAGGACTAATATCCAACAACAATATGAAAATATTATTTACCTTTTATACTAATATGTTTATCGCGTATTTTTATGTTTTTGTTCAAGCAGTGTTATATGATAAGCTTTCTAAGTTTTCCTTAAATATTTATCGATGAGTTTCGCGCTGGACATATGGTAAAAGAAGGTTCCATGAACTAAAGGTTTGGTATGATTAACATAAGCCACTTCTTTCAGGATTTTGGTAATTTTGCATTAAATATACATCGAAAGAACAGAGGTTTTAAAATTTCTTAAAAATCGATCTTGTAAGTATGTAATTTCGTTCCGAAGTGAATTTATCACTTGCTCTGTGTAAACCGCCACGAGTGTTTTGAAAGAAAATTGCCCAGGTTCATCAGCAACTTAATTGGGATCACACACGATATCAGTACAACAAGTCACGGTAGGAAATACCCTTGTTATAACAATAAATTAGACTTCCAGAAGCATTGTATCGTGACCAAGTGAAATAACAAAAACAATTTCTGTGGAATTGGATCTAAGAACATCCCAGAACGTTTAACCATGAACTTCTCTCGTCATAATGGGGTATAAAGTTACTGTAGTACGAACAGAGAAGTATAAGAGAAAACCGAGGTTCATGTTCCTCGTAAAACTGTAGGCCCCTTCCTTCGATAAGATCTAGATGAGGTTCATAAGGCTCAGGAAGTAAATTAACTTATTGAGACCGAGAAGAAAGAAAGAATGAAATGGAAAGGTTCGAATAAAATTGCCAAACTAAGTTCTGTTGGTTTATTCAAAAAAAGTTTTTCTCTTGTAAGAAAGTTACAGTAATTGCTACAGTGATCCATTTATTGGGATCTTAGATCCATTTACGAGGATCTATTTCTTGCGATCCAATTTTTCCATTCATAGGGGTCTCATTGAATTGGAAAATTTCCATTTTCCATGCTTAGATGGGTTTTTAAAAACAAGATAGACCGTGCGTGTATGATAATAAAAATATTAATTAGCAATGATTAAATAATATATAGGGAAAATGGAAAACCTTTAAGACACTTTAAGCTATGTATCAGATTCCATAAAAGCAAAAATCCTGTAATTATAAATAAAAATTATAATAATAACAAGTGATATTAAAACAGTGTATGGCATGAGATAGTGAGTGCAGGCTAAAGAAATTATACTAAGTAGGGTAGTAATTATAAGTATGTACTAAGTAAATTGAAAGTAATTATAGAAGCATGCTAAGTGAATTGAGCAGTTATAAGTATACTAGGTAGGTGAAGTATAAGTATACTAGAGTAGAAAGACTGGTAATTATAATTATACTAGAAATGGGTGGTAATTATATAAGAATTATGCTAAGTAAAGGGTAGTAATTATAGAAGTGCACTAAGTAAGGTAGTAATTATATAGAATTATGCTAAATTGGAAATTGATAATTATAAATTATGCTAAGTGGGGAATGATGAGTATAGAGTATACTAAGTAAGGTAGTAATTATAAGTATACTAAGTAAGGTAGTAATTATAAGTATACTAAGTAAGGTAGTAATTATAAGTATACTTTAAGTACTAATACTAGCCATAAACAATATACAAGCATTTAACGTTTATACGTAAGGTTGCGTCCTCAGTCGTACCTAATGGAACCCATCATAACTTTCCGAATCATCCTTCGGGAGGAAAAGTCACGTTTGATGAATATATATTACGTAAATAAGTATATGTATAAGCATTTTTATTAAAAAAAGATGAACATATGATATTATCTATCATAAATATAACAAAACGTCGATGAAACGGAAACTTTCAGTTAATTAAAAATACAAAAATGAACATAAAAGCTCACATGAAGTCATACAACGGGAGTGACGCATGAGTAAATCAAATTGCCGGTACGTGGATGAGGTAGCAATTCCCTAAAGGTGCCAAAGTGTAACAGTGGCGCACCCATGTAGGGGGCCAAGGGGCCCGGGCCCCTCCCTTGGGTTAACAAAATGAAAAATTATTACGCCAACAGACACTGGTAAATTATTTTATTAAAAATGTAGGATAAAATTAGTGATGTTCCCAACATTTCCCTGAACTCTGGTGACATTGATGAGACTGCTGTTGAGGCAAGCAACAGCAGCAGCAGTGGTCTGGGACTGTCTTCAAACGCTTTCCAGGAGGTAAAGGTAGACCAAAACACGATATCAAAAACGGTTGAAATGGAAATTCTGACTGCAGATATTTTTAATTATGTCAAGAAATCTAACCTCACTGATGGAGATAGAATAAGAGTGCTGGCCATTGTAAAATTGTGCAAACATAATCTACTACTTTTAATTATTTAAGTATCTTGCATTGTAGAATTATTAGTAATTCAATAATGATAAATGTACACAAAAAGACAACCGTAATTGATATGGAGACTGGCCATTTTTTCCACCAAACATTCCTTGCACCACTGCTCCCCACCCCCTACTTGGGAATATTCTGATTGCGCCACTGGAGCGTAATGACGAAAAGCAAAACAATAAGACGTAGAAGCGTAATGACGAAAAGCAAAAGGGTATGACGTGGAAGCATAATGGCGAAAAGCAAATGACATAAAATAAGGATTTTCTCAATGGTTCTCCAATTCACCAATGATTTTCCAATTTTCCCGTAAGCGTACAGTGAATATCAAAAACTGGGATTACAGCGCCGCCTTTGGCGGCCATCTTTCCCAACCCCCCACCCCCCCCACACACACACACACACCCAATAATGTAATGTAATATAATGAATACCATAACAATAAAGTCTCTGACGGCTTACTCCCTGGATTAATGTTTAATTTTCCCTCTTTAACGAATAATCTTCACGGGCAGTTTTTGGATAATCCAATAAAAACTGGATAACCCTTAGCATGAGTATCAGTGCTGAGACAATAAGAAATAAGTAGGAAAAGTTATATTTATCTTTACAAACGCCCTTCTCTTCTCCCTTGTTGGTGCACTTCCAAGGTGTCCATCTTGGGAAGTTTGTTTGTTTGGCTTTTTTATGGCGCAAGAGCATCTGGGCTATACTGCGCCGGAATTTTGGGAAGTGGAATACAAAAGCTTTGACAGATTTCTTTCATAATTGATGAAACAAGCGTATGTTTGCCTTTAATTTTTTTTCACTAAAAAACAAACATAGATACGCATCACTTTTTGCTTATATCTATATTGGCGACAAAACTACCTGGTACACTGACAAGGCGCAGAGCAGTATAATTCCGCTAGTGCGGTATAGTTCGCTCCCTCTTACAATAACAGAGAAGAAGAAACATTTCATGCATAAAACATTAAAATAATGCTCAAATATATAAAACATAAGCATATTTGTGCACTTAAAAACTGGTATTTATTAAATTTAGGAAAAGACGCAATATGGCGAACCATGACGTTCAAGCAACTGACCACTGAGCAGCAGTCGCCAACGGTGGTCTACGGAGCACTGGTGGTCCGCAGAAAAAGCTGGACATTATTTGCATTTTTAATGTTTTATTAATAATAAAACAAAAATAATATTCTAAGAAATTCTGTTATTCTGAATGACAATTTTCGCCTTTATATTGCACTAAATTCACAAAATGTGGTCCTGGGGGATTTAAAATTATGAATTTAGTGGTTCATGAGGTCCGAAAGGTTGGCGACCGCTGACTCAGAGGACTTCGTTCGCTTGGCGCCTAAAATTTGGCAACTGCGTTTTTCTGCATTCCAAGTTAGGTTATAAATAACTTAATAATGTATTGGTTTACCTCATTTTATGCCAATCTGCGAACGAATATTCGTTGCACGGTCGTGAATAGGTTGCCGTAGCCTTAACAGTGTACCAAGTTAGCTTTGCCATGAATACAGTGTTTTTCTTTCCAATTCTATTTCATGTTTATTTTGTGTGCAGTCGACACTAGTGTATTGGGACATCTAAGTACATAGGTAGCTATATATATTTGATCCCCCACCACGATACCCCACTTAAACGAACAATAATTTTTGGTCCCTTCGATGGTTGTTTAGTGTAGCTCTGCATAATAAGTTTAAACTCAAATGAGTGTATAAGTTAGGCTTATTTATTTTAAGTTACAATCAAAGAAACCAAGATGGCTCGACTTCGCACTATAAACTTCAAATTTTTTAAAAAGTCGCTTATTACAAAAAAAAAAGTAAAATAATTACAATGTTTTTATAGTTTAAATTTAAACTTGTTCTATTAATTACATTGTAAATTATCGTTTTTGGTTATTGTATATGTCTCCTTTACTAGCTTATCCTTCTGTCATACTTGACTATAATCTACCCTAAACCATATAGTTTAATTAAAGAAAAGACCATCTTTAATTCATTGTCGTAAATTAAATATTTCGAGTATAAAGGAAGGCTAGTAATATAACATTTACCTAAACTATTTAACTGTCCAAGATTATAAATTTTCCAGGTAAAGCCCCGAAATCGCCCCCGTAATAACATCCTGGATACGCCCCTGTGGTCATGTCTACCGCCTTCGGACCCCGTTGAATTTCGATTCGGCTCTAATGGCCCTGACGTTGTTTGGTCGCCAGCTTTATTGTATTGTGAATGCTGTATTGTGATATTTGTAATGGTCTTTATGGCCCTTCAGAAATTGGATCTCAGGGAATGAAGTGTCGCTTTCGGCGACCAACCTTCACAGCACTTTACGGTCACAGATAGATTCGACTCCATCTATGTATAATGATAATTTCACTTTTTATATTTGGCAACGGTATGTATAATTACTTTCCGAATTCTAAAATTATTTTCAGTCTTCAATTTAACATCGACGTGTGCACACGTACCGTGAAGGCTACGCCGAAAGAAAAGAAAAATGTATTAAATTCTTTTAGCGTTGCTTTGTAATTATATTATTTATCTTTCAGCGAATTCATTAACTATCTAAAGCACTTAAAGCATTAAATAAAAATTGCTTCAACTGCACGTTCTGTATTTCTTCAATACTTATAGCGTCACCCACCAGAAGTTAGATCTTTTCCCGTCACACTTGGGGAATACAGCGTCGTGTTCGGCAACCAACTTTCCCAGCACCTTAACAGACAAAGATAGATGGATCCAAGTAAGCTTGTTTAGGTGTAAATATATCGCGGAGTGATGCCCGTCACCTAACCTGGTGACAAAACGACAAATCATTTACAAATATGCGCCATTATCCGATATTCTAGCGATCTGATACACGGAATGGTTAATAACAAAAGATAACATATCATAGAAAGTGAAATTAAAAGTGCCGGATACTTGGATATTAACTTTTGGACCCGTGGAATAGAACATTTGAGTATAACTGCTTTAAGCAGTCGTAGGCAATCTAGTCTACGGGGCAGTGGGTTGCCAAAAAGTTAACAATTTGGTTCGCGATAACCTGTTCATCACCGATCCTGATTGATCGTAACAGTGACGTAGAAAACAGGGGCCCAAGCCCTACCTACCCATAATGGATATTAAGGCGTATTTTCTCCCTTTAATGCCGAACCACGTGATCTTGTTAAAAGCTAATTGATGCCTGTGATTTTTAATTGTTAGATTCCCGAATCACAATACACTTTAAGTAGGGTATAAGCAATATGCATTCAGAGTGCTGTTAAGCCGTGCCATTAGCGCCCATATAGGGGCAGAAGAGGCTCGAGCCCCTCTAGCCATTTAAAAATTGTATTTTCCCGAAACTGCTATGCATTTACTTTCAAAAGTTTTACAGTCACATTTTAAAATAAGGTACTTTTTAGCTCATTACTAATTGTCAAGCAGTATCAATTATTTTTGTAGCGTTTTGGTATCTTGTACATTCACTAAAATTCTTGACAGCTTTGAGAAGGAGGTAATAAGTGTTCTCAGCCCCCCACCCCCCCGAAGTACTCTTATGGAAGCCCATGAACAGTGCTATAAAAATAATATTAAAACAAAGAGATATATAAATCAGGGGCATAGCAATTCAAAATTTATGGGGACTCAAGCAGTTTTAAAAAAAGTGATTCATCTTTAAGGATAACAATGGAATTTGTTATTCAATGGGGGAGGGGTTCATTTCCCCCGAGTTCTTTTCTCTACGCTACTTGTATAATAGTCAGCTTGTGACAAATGAATCGAAGAACTTCTTAAATTCAGTCATACGTAATTGTAACGTGTAGTAAAAGAAAAAAACGTAACGTTTTTTTTATAAACGTCAAAACACGGACGTTCAGTTTAGTTGGAGAACTAATGAGGTCAACCTTACTAATGAGCTATACGGCAGAATATTGAGAATGGCAGAACGTAACTGAATCCTCTTGCAGCGATAGTAACTATGATATTAAAATAATTTTATCGCGTAACTTCAAATGTGTTGCATAATTTGTTTTGGAAGTCCATCTTGGTAATCTCGTGAATGTCAAATGTGTTTATAAAGTGTCTATAAATAGAAACTAAACGTTGGTGTTAAAATATGCTTAAGTATCAAAAGAAATATATATAAATTAAAGAAACATAATAATGATTTATAATAAATATAATAAAAATATCAGAACGTGATAACGTCACAAAGATAATAAAAATATCAACCAATAAATCAGAGTCCTCTAATCGTTTCATAAAAGTAGAATTAGTCAAAAGTACGATAGTATATTTTTTAATTAAGTTGACTATAAT